>JAYKAV010000267.1:998355-1307318 GCA_035582835.1 Phoebastria nigripes
GGCAGGCAGGTGTTCAGCCATCTCCAGGAAAGCAGGGCTCCATCACGCATAATGGTTACTTGGGAAGACAAACACCATCACTCCGAACGTCCCCCCTTCCTTCTTCTTCCCCCRGCTTTATATACTGAGCATGATGTCACATGGTATGGAATACCCCATTGGCCAGTTCCGTTAGCTGTCCTGACGTATGCTCCCTCCCAGCTTCTTGTGCACCTGGCAGAGCATGGGCAGCTGAAAAGTCCTTGACTAGTAGACTACTTAGCAACAACTAAAAACATCAGTGTGTTATCAACATTATTCTCTTACTAAATCCAAAACATAGCACTATACCAACTACTAGGAAAAAAATTAACTCTATCCCAGCTGAAACCAGGACACTGGTCTACTGGCGGCTGAGGGGGTCCATCTATCAGAGAAGGGGAAGAGCATCTTCGGTCATAGGCTTGCCAAGCTGGTGAAGAGGGATTTAAACTAGAGATGCAGGGGGAAGGGAACCTCAATCCATCCCGCTCCTACCAGTTTGATGCCAGGGCCAGCAATAGATGCCCAGAGCCTGGAGAAGGATCACAGGTCAGCAGGAGAACACCTGAAGAGCGGCACAAAGGAACCCCAGCCAGTAAGACAGCTTCATCGGGGGCCCAATGTGCATTTGCCTCTGTGCAAACGCATGTAGCATGGGGAATAAACAAGAGGAATTAGAGATGTGCGCACACCTGTAGGGCTACAATCTTATCGGCATCACGGAGATGTGCTGGGATGGCTCCTATGACTGGAGTGTTGGGATGGAGGGATACAGGCTCTTTAGGAAGGACAGGCAGGGGAGACGAGGAGCGGGTGTCGCCCCCTATGTCAATGACCAGCTGGAGTGCATGGAGCTCTGCCTGGGGAGGGATGAGGAGCCGACCAAGAGCTTATGGGTCAGGATTAAAGGGAGGGCAGGGACAGGTGACATTATAGTGGGGGTCTGCTACAGGCCACCCAACCAGGAAGACCGAGCGGATGAGGCCCTCTATAGACAGATAGGAGCAGCCTCACATTCACAAGCCCCGGTCTCATGGGGGACTTCAACCACCCCAATATCTGTTGGAGGGACAAAACAGCAAGGCATAAGCAATCCAAGAGGTTCCTGGAATGCATCGTTGATAACTTCCTTCTCCAAAGTGATAGAGGAGCCAACGAGGAGAGGTGCTATGCTGGACCTTGTTCTTACCAACACGGGGGGGCTGGTGGGGAATGTGAAGCTCAAGGGCAGCCTTGGCTGCAGTGACCATGAAATGGTGGAGTTCAAGATCCTTAGGGCACCAAGGAAGGCGCACAGCAAGCTCACTACCCTGGACTTCAGGAGAGCAGACTTTGGCCTCTTCAGGGATCTGCTTGGTAGAGTGCCATGGGACAAAGCCCTGGAGGGAAGAAGGGCCCAAGAAAGCTGGTTAATATTCAAGGATCACCTCCTCCAAGCTCAGGATTGATGCATCCCAACAAAGAGGAAGTCAAGCAAAAACACCAGGAGGCCTGCATGGATGGACAAGGAGCTCCTGGACACACTCAAACACAAAAAGGAAGCCTACAGAGGGTGGAAGCAAGGACAGGTAGCCTGGGAGGAATACAGAGAAATTGTCCGAGCAGCCAGCGATCAGGTTAGGAAAGCTAAAGCCCTGATAGAATTAAATCTGGCCAGGGACRTCAAGGGCAACAAGAAAAGCTTCTACAGGCACGTCAGGGATAAAAGGAAGACTAGGGAAAATGTGGCCCCTCTCCAGAATGAAATGGGAGACCTGGATACCCGGGATATGGAGAAGGCTGAGGCACTCAATGACTTTTTTTGCCTCAGTCTTCACTGGCAAGTGCTCGAGCCTCACCGCCCAAGTTGCAGAAGGTAAAGGCAGGGACTGGGAGAATGAAGAGCCACCCACTGTAGGAGAAGATCAGGTTCAAGACCATCTAAGGAGCCTGAAGGTGCACAAGTCCATGCGACCCGATGAGATCCATCCGCGGGTCCTGAAGGAACYGGCAGATGAAGTTGCTAAGCCACTRTCCATTGTATTTGAGAAGTYGYGGCAGTMYRGTGARGTTCCYACTGACTGGAAAAGGGGAAACATAACCCCCATTTTTAAAAAGGGGAAAAAGGAAGACCCAGGGAACTACAGGCCAGTCAGTCTCACCTTTGTGCCTGGGAAGATCCGGGAACAGATCCTCCTGGAAGCTATGCTAAAGCACATGGAGGACAGGGAGGTGATTCAAGACAGCCAGCATGGCTTCACCAAGGGCGAGTCCTGCCTGACCAGCCTAGTGGCCTTCTATGATGGAGTGACTACATCAGTGGACATGGGAGGGGCTACAGATGTCATCTACCTGGACCTCTGTAAGGCTTTTGACACGGTCCCCCACAACATCCTTCTCTCTAAACTGGAGAGATACGGATTTGATGGGTGGCCTGTCTGGTGGGTGAGGCATTGGTTGGATGGTTGCATCCAGAGGGTAGTGGTCAATGGCTCAATGTCCAGATGGAGATTGGTGACAAGTGGTGTCCCGCAGGGGTCCGTATTGGGACGAGTACTGTTTAATATCTTCATCAATGACATAGACAGTGGGATCGAGTGCACCCTCAGCAAGTTTGCAGATGACACCAAGCTGAGTGGTGCAGTCRACACACCTGAGGGACGGGATGCCATCCAGAGGGACCTGGACAAGCTTCAGAAGTGGGCCTGTGTGAACCTCATGAGGTTCAACAAGGCCAAGTGCAAGGTCCTGCACCTGGGTCGGGGCAACCCTCAGTATCAATACAGGCTGGGGGATGAAGGGATTGAGAGTGGCCCTGACGAGAAGGACTTGGGGGTACTGGTGGATGAAAAGCTGGACGTGAGCCGGCAATGTGTGCTTGCAGCCCAGAAGGCCAACCGTATCCTGCGCTGCATCAAAAGAAGTGTGGCCAGCAGGTCGAGGGAGGTGATTCTGCCCCTCTRCTCTGCTCTGGTGAGACCCCACCTGGAGTACTGCCTCCAGCTCTGGAGCCCTCAGCACAAGAAAGACATGGACCTGTTGGAGCGGGTCCAGAGGAGAGTCATAAAAATGATCAGAGGGGTGGAACGCCTCTCCTATGAAGAAAGGCTGAGAGAGTGGGGGTTATTCAGCCTGGAGAAGAGAAGGCTTCAGGAAGACCTTATTGCAGCCTATCAGTACTTAAAGGGGGCTTATAAGAAAGATGGCAGCAAACTTTTTAGTAGGGCCTGYTGCAACAGGACAAGGGGTAACGGTTTTAAGCTAAAAGAGGGTAGATTTAGACTAGATATAAGGAAGAAATTTTTTATRYTGWGGGTGGTGAAACACTGGAACAGTGAGGTGGCAGATGCCCCATCCCTGGAAACATTCAAGGTCAGGTTGGACGGGGCTCTGAGCAACCTGATCTAGTTGAAGATTGTCCCTGCCCACTGCAGGGGGGTTGGACTAGATGGCCTTTAAAGGTCCCTTCCAACCCAAACTATTCTATGATTCTCACACTGAAGTCACGAACTGGGGAAAACACTGGGAGCAGGCCTAAGCCTATGATTTGGGTAATCTCCACCTCTTCAGAGAATTTGGCTGGTTTAGGTGTTAAGGAAAACTAGCAGGATAGGGACTTTGCATAAGAGACATCACTACTTCTTCCTTAACTGGAAGAGGTGGGTAGAAGGTAACTGCTGACAGGGCCAAACACAGGGCTTAAAAGGCTTCGCTCACACTGAGACTATCGTTTATTTCATAAGGTGAGAGGAGCTGCAGCAACATGACTCATGCTCAGTTAGTCCCCAGTGAAGGGTAGTAATCATGCCACAAAAAAGACTGCCTTTAGGAGCAATGGAAGGGATGTTTCTGGGAGGCCACTTAGGAGACCTGCACCTCAAAAGGGAAACACAGGCCTTCAAAATCAGATCTCCTAAGTCTGCCCACCACAATCCCTCAATAAGGGTATGGAAGGCATATCTACATTCTGCACAGGTGGAAATGACTTCTTCATCTGAGCCAGTATCTTTTTTGCACAAAAACTGGGCATAACTTTAGACCAAGTCTGGCACCTAGTGAAATACAGAGGTATTTCTGGTACAGTTTTTTAATTACTATGTTGTAAATCGTAAACCTATACAGCAAAGCTATCTGCATATGCATCTGAACATTTGATTTTCCTTTAGCTTCCTTTATATTGTAAATAACTAATATACCTTTTTTAAAAATACACTTACTGTCCACACAGTAGTAGTTTCATCTGTTCGACGGACTTGTATTTCAAAAGACATTGCCAGCTCAGCATCATGCGCTGACTTACTAACATCCCATTCCACCAGCAGCCGCTGAAGAGCCAAATCCTTGGAAATGTTAAGGTTCGTTACTGGAAACACACTGGATTCTATGAGCACAAAAAGGACACTAAAATATTAATGTTTAGCTAAGTTACAAAGCACATCTGAAACAACAGTGGTTAGAGGTAAGATACGTCCCACACCAGACAGTTCTGAAGGAAAAGTGATCAAGACCCGTGCTGTTGGTATCAAAAGCAAAGATAATCTTTCATCTTACAGCATCAGCAGGCTAGAATGAGGTTCCTGAATCTACTCAATAGTCTCCCCACCATGACATTGGATATGCTATTTAATTTCTTTATGCCCTCAATTTACTAGCTATTTTATGGGAATATTGATCCATCCCTTTATAGTCTTAAGAAGAGGAACAACATAATGTATTAACAGGGACTGAATTCCAAGAAATCCCAACCCCCAGCAAGCCTTCTCATCATTAGGGCAGAGAATCTAGGCTCAATTTTGCTCTGTGACCTAATTATGATTAAATTAGTTAATGCAAATCAAGTATTTGAACAGGATAGGTTAAGAGTTTCCCTCCACTAGCTAGCTCAGATCATAGTCTAGTATTAGGCACATTCCTGGTTGCTCTACACAGAGCTTAGGTACTTTAGTCAGGGCTATGGATTCTTCTACTGGAATTAGACACCTAGTTATAATGGCGTCTATTATAAACATCCTTTTGTGGGTCTGGAGTTAATTCCCAAAATAAAATTTAATTCCCAGAAAAAGTTTAAAAGTCAGACTGAAGTCCATTTTGGTGTCAGGAAAGGAAAGGCCCCTTAAGAAGACTAGCCTGCTGAAAACTACAGGTCACCTTATGGTGGTGGTCCCTCTTTTTAGATGTTTGCTCTGTCACCTCTCCCAAAAAAACCTAACTCTTGGAAGAGATGAAATATGGCACTCACTGATCTGTATCTTCTCTCCTTCCTGAAAAATAACCAATCAACCAACCAACCAACCAAACCTAAACTTGATCTGGTTGTTAATGAAGTCAGGGAACTGAAATGGCCAAGTAACTAGGCGTTTTCTTTTGCCACAGTTGCTTTCCAAGATGCTTCTGCTTGTTACAGGGTCAGAATGCTTATAGTGACCAGGATACAGAAAAGAAATCACAGAAATAACTGTATATTTTAATAAAACAGAACTAATTCTGGGCATTCCTGCCCCACTACAGCCACAGTCCTCAGGGACATGCTGGATTGAGAGACCTCAGCAGCTCCTTCTCACAAAACTGCCACCTCCAGTCATTTCTCCCAGATGTGCTTCACCCACTAACCCAATGATGATCTGAGACTTTTACAGAATATTACTGGCAGAAACGCAAGCATTCAGGAAATTTAGTTTCAGAATCTACATTTAGATAGATGCTTCTGGCAGCAATCAGATATCCAAACCGTTTTGCAATTTATCCTGTGGTGTCTGCTCTGCACTAACTTCCGTTCAGCAGTTTCCCTACATGTGGATCTTAACATTAACCGTAGGAAATGAAAGGCTCAAGAGAAGCAGCAGTTATAACAATCCCTGATCAATCAAAGGAAGCAAGTAATACATTATAAGCATATTTATTAATTATGAGAATACAGGCACTGACACAGCTTAGTTGTTTATACAAGTCCAGCCTATAATTAAAGAATAAATGGAGGAAAGTATATATTGTACCATTAGTAACAACTTACAGAAAACTGCTGAAAGAAAGGATTGTTTCTCTTTTAGCAAATCATCTACAAACTCTGTTGGTGTATTTTTAATCCATTCCATTTTGAAAGGTCCTGGAACTCAAAGCAAAATGAAAACCATATGCTTTCAACCTAGAGGAAACTATTGGCATAGGGTTCTTCAGATATGCTTGGAGGGAGAAATCAAGGTTTCATTGTTCAAACACTTGGTCTCAGAAACAGCATTGTGGTATCCTAAAAAGTTTTTGAGAAAGAAGTATATACACACATATATGCACACATACCTTCTATCAATTCTCACTGCAGCCTTAATATTATAATTACTGGAAAAAGATGAACATGTGTAAATTACATGAAAGCAGAATTAGAACAGACACTGCATTAGTGTCTTCTGTAAGGTAAATGCAAAAATGTTTCAAGTGCAGAAGTAAAATTTCCTTTTTGGCTATGGTTATGACATGGTCCTTAAAAAACCAGACCTGCTGCTTGACAGTTGCTTTTGAAAAATAATGGCCATCAGTTTTACACTACCATAAGGAAACTCAGCACCTATTACAACTAGTAGATGTCTGGAACTGAATAAACAAAGTGGAAGGCCTGGGGATAAATTTCACTTGCCCAAATGACAAGGGAGCAGCAATTTTAGGTTTTATTGGAAAACAGAAATATTGTTAGCTTCACTGCCAAGGACTGACCAGGCAAGGAGCCAGAACAGCCAAAGCAACAAAGTGAGCCATAAAATTAACTTTGGAAGCAGAGTATCTTATGGTATTTTGGGAAGGTAAGACAAGACACACTTCACCTCCCCATATTCTACAGACTGTCACCATTAAAACAAGATAAAGGCTGTTAAAATCCCACTTATGCTAAGGAATTGACTGTAATGTTGTTCGCCTCCAGTAAGTAATCTTAGCTGCTCATTTTCTGGTCAACCTTACCTGTACGTTCATCATCCTTTTACCTGAAGCACCATGTACCAAGCCTCTGAGGGGATCTCATTTCACATATGCAAATAGGCAGCTGATCTAAAGCTCTGGCCCTTGCCATTCTTGTGTTTTCCTTCTGCAGTGCTGAAGCAACTGGGGGGACAGATGGGCCCAGCACAAATAAACAAACCTAAAGGAAGGGACCCAGCTAGTCTCTCAATGAAACTCACAGGCACAAAGTAAGACCCCCAGGGAAAGGAAACAAATACGCCTGAAAGAAAAGCCAGCCAGTTGGCAGAAACCCCTTCCTTTTTCAGAGTGCACCATTAAAAGAAACCCCTGCATATCTTCTGAATTTCCTTATCCTCTTTTCTGCTCCTTCTCTAGCCAATTCTAATTGCAAGCGTCACGACTTTGCCTACTGCATTGATATGAGCTTGCCTCTCTCCTCTACATCTGTCTTTTTTTGTCCAAGCTAAAATCTCATCCCTTTTCTCACCATAGAGAATATTTTCACCTGCCACATTTAATTAACTTGACAAAAAAACAAAGGTCTCATTAGTTTCTGGTTTTTGTCCACCTGTACAACTGTCCCTCCACTACTTCCTTATAGTTAGATGACATATCACTTCAGACCTCACACAATTATGTTTTCCTCAGAGCCTGGCATAAGACAGTCTGGATCACCAGTCAGGGCTTATACACAGTACCAACAAACAGAAGAAACAATATAATTAAGGATATATCCAAGATCTTGAAGACCACTGAGTTACAATGTGGGACTTAAAGACTTTTGTAGTATAATTTACACATGTAGAAATATTTGTAGCAGTCACAGTTATAACCTTCCCCTCCTAGCAAAGTTAAATAATCAAGGCATCTTAAGACTTGTTTTAACTTGAAAGCTAACTCAAGACTATATAAATAGCTTTATGATTAACAACAGAGACTAATTTTATTCCTGAACAACTGCATGTGAAAACAAGTGACCAAGTTACTGTAATGCAGTAACTGTTTGGACTTGCTTGCCTTACAAAGTTTTGCCACTCTAGGGGCATTGGTAATAGAGTCTCAAAACTGAGGAACTGGCACCTTGGGTGAATGGAGTGTGAACACATTCATTTTAAGGTTGAAAAGAGGCAAAAAAGTCTGAAACAGATATATTACCCCCTTCAGTATAACAAGTACATTTATACAAAAAACCACCTCCCTCCCTCTTTCACCAACTTAATTAAGGCAATACAACTTCTATAATGCAGACTATAGTCTGGTAAGTTCTGCCTTCTTCATGGTGGCCACAGAAAAGTTAATTAAAAATACTCTTTTTTTTTTTTTCTTTTAATGGAGTCATGCCCAATGCTATTGCCAGCAGCAAGTGTGCAAGCAGTACTTTTACCCTAAAATACACAGCCTTCTGGAAAGTTATCCTTATATTCAACTTTGTTCCCTCCGAATATGCATATTTGCTTTTTTCTTTGTATGGGATACATATGTGAAGTGTAAGAAATAAAAATCTGGTCCTGGAATCTTGTGGCACAATCAGAAAAGAGCCAACAGAAGTGCTAAAGTTTTCACAGATGAGACAAACAAAAAAAAGAGAAAGTGAAGGGAAGAGGTAGAAAAGCATAGAAGTAGTCAAAGAAGAAATAAATTATTTGAAGATGACAGAGTACAGATCAAAAACATATGAGACAGAGGGGGAGCAGATAAATAAATACACTCTGGCTTCACATCCTTGCAAGTTATTGATTCAACAGGCAATTTTGCATGATGGGGTTACAAAAAGTAGTTATACAAGTTGCTTCATCACCTTACCAAAGAGAATAATTTGATTAAGCGTGTAACATGTTGCTTAATCACAGGAGACTTACAAATGAGCAAGTCCAAAGCTTCAGTTGTTGTAGACTGCTTCCAAATAAAAAAGCAAATGTTCAGATATTTACCTTGCTGTGAGTATGTAGTGTAGCCAGTCCTCAGGGGGAGCAGTACTGCCAGAACCACGAAGTGATTCATCATTCATCCGCCTTTTCCTGCACAAGACTTATCAGGAAAAAAGACATTTCTATTTATTTGTTTCTTTTACAAGAAATGCATGCCAGACAATAGCCCAGATAATATTACTGTATTTAACAAGGAATGAATAAAAACCCAACCACGCAGACTCCAGGCAGTTTAAGACAAATTCAGGAAGAATGAACAAAGAAAGATATGGTATGAAAAAACCCTCTTGTTTTTAGGACCTGGTTACGCATAGGGAAAAATACACCACACTCAAAAAGTTCAATTTAATCTAAACAAATAAAACACACAATATCTTTAAAGTTTTCCCTCCACTTATTTCTAAGGAATATTAAAACAAAAGTTTTTCCTGATATATTTTGGCTTTCCTCCTGTACAAGTAACAAGATAACCATCCTAACAAGGGAAAAAAAAAAACCAAAGCATCAAAGGTGAGAAAGGCCTTGTCGTTTCTACTCCACCTAGAGCCTGACTGATGAATCCAGCAGACTTTGGCAAGCATGGTCTTGCCCTTTGCCAGCACCCAGGACACTATATGGAGGGCTTTAGTTAGACTGGAGTTGAAATACACATATCGAAGTCTTAGCAAGTTCCATTCCTAGAAGGACTGTCATCTCAAGCACCACATAGCTCTATCTAGCATTGCTTTTACAGCTTTTACACTCACATTGTGACAGGATGAAACTCCGTTTGACTTGCACAGCCCAGTCCTGAGGGGCTGATCATATGTCAGATCTCGTAAGATCACTCATCTGCAGACTCCCCCGTGTAGAAGGGAGAGGTAAACATTCAGCAGCAGTATGGTTAAAAGCACTCAGGCACAGAGGGTACAGGAGTCCAAACAACAGGAACAGGACTATGGATACAGCTATCTTCAACTTTTAATTTCCACTTTTTACATTTCTGGAGCTGTGTAGAATACTGATAAAGAGAGTCGTCTACTACTGCTTCCATAACAGAAGTTGCAACTGCTTACAGGACAGATAACCAGGATGACCTTCTGTCCTCACTAAAGCCAAGGACAGAACATTTACTGATTTCAGGAGGGCCAGGAATTCACTCCAGAATTTCGTCCTAGCAGAAAACCTCCAATTTAATACCTCAGAGCTACAGACACTAAAGTTTAATGACCCTGCTTTAGATTCATTGGTTTTGAGAAGCTCTGAATTTCTCCAAAGGATGAAAAGAAAAGATTTCAACCTTTTTTTTTTTTCATGATTCTAAAAGTCACGTGGAAAATGTAGAAGAGCCCTGTGTGCAGCACTGCAACCCAGGGCTCAACACTTACAACAAGCACCCTTGCTGCAGTGTGCCCCCACTTTTTCCTTGTGAGCACAAATGCTTCACTTGGAGGGCCCCATATTTAAAAGGTGAGTGTCGCCTTGCGTAATGTATAGGCTTCTGCAGTCTTTCTTGCCGTTATACTAATATCCTCAAAAGTATTTGGACAACACTAAAATCAACGTGAATCTAAATATTTTTGAGAACCTAGGCCTAGTTCACTTGCAACTAATAGACTGTTCCAGGAACTGACTTAGGGAAATCTGCTTCTTTATAGATTTTCTAAGTTTAGACTTTTTTATCACCTGATCAAATTTAATATCTAAAAGGAAAAATAATTTTATATGTTTTGTCTGGAATAAACACAATAGAATGGGTCTTTGTTACAGAGCAGTGAGTGGCAAGTAAGTGACACAAAAAGAAGTCTTTCCAAGGCAGATTATGTTAAAACTTCTGGTAACTCTTCAGTAGATTGTTATTCTTTTGAATTATACGAAATGAATATTGAGACACAAAGCCAAATCTTGCATGCCCTTTTTCAGAAAAAAGTGAAAATAAAACTGCCTTTGAAGTCAAGGGAGTTGACTCTCCTCTAAGACCAATTTAATACAAGGGTGGTCAGTTAGGTTCAGTGGCGTAACTCCTGACTTAATTATATAAGCATGATGAAAACCTGGCCTCACAGGACTCCTGATTTTGTAAACATCTTTGGAGTTGGTCACAAAGCTATTTGCCCTATTTGTCCAGTATCACTTAAATCCAACATTAAATACAGTGGGAAAGTATTGTGGAAGCCATGACATATTAGACTATTTGTTTAAATTACTTCCTATTTGGAAAACAAATCCAAACTCTTTTCTGCTCTTAAGAGGCATTCTCAACTATTGTATTGAAATAAATGACTAATTTAAGTCTCACTCTCCAGTCATTTACACTGTCAGTTTACTAATGACATAGCCTAGATCACTTTTGTTGATGCATAGTACAAATGCCGTGTGCTACTAAAGGGCAGTGTAATATAATAAATGACCATCAGAATATAAACATAGTTTGGACAGCTACGATGCTTTTCACTATTCAGTATGTTAATAATCTAGTTTAATACTGTATAATAAATTGTGATAATATGTATCACAACTGTATCAAACCAGTTTTCATGGGAAAAGTTCTGGAATTCTCTAACAAAAGAGAATATGAAGTAAATTAATGAAACACTATTCGAGAAAAAAGAAATACAGTCCTTAATATACAAGTAATATTTTGACTTAAATCATCTTTATGCAGAAACTTCTGCCTATGACTAACAAATTAATCACATACAGTAATTACTACTAACTAATGTCAAGCACTTATTCTGTATTATCAATAATTAAGTACTTTTATAAAATCATCATTTAAAAATCTGTGTCTTGGTTACGAAGATTAAAAGAGAATCAAAACAGTTGTACAAAATACACTATCAATTTCATTTAAAAAAAAAAACAAACCATGATGATAATAGATTAACTACATCCTTGCCAAAAGTGAAAATAATTGAACAACAAAGGGAATGAAGACAGGAAGCCAGGGAAGGTTTTTAGGTATTTAAATAATTCATCACCCTGAAAGAGGCAAAGTACTACCTCTAAGAAATAGTGAGCAACTATCAAATGCCACAAGAAAAGTGACAATCACAACCCTTGTTCTGGTGAATGGCTTGGGTCAGATCTGCCAATCTGAAAAGGTATGAATACCACACTAGTATGCCATAGTTTTTTTGTCACGGTGCTCCAACCTGGAATGCCCGTGTACTTCATTTCCATGAATTGCAGGTAAGAACAAGAAGCTCTCATGCCAGTGATTTTGAATATGGACTGCAGACACATAATTTGGATACTTTTTCCTTTCTAGTTACTTTTGTCATTAAGATAATTTTGCAATGGCGTTTCTCTAGTCTATCACAGAGCAGTTTGTCCAACTGAGTTTTGAAGAACTCCAAGGACGGATATTCCACAACTTCTCTGGGAAACTTGTTCCAGTGTTTAACCACTGTAAAGGTTTTTTTCTCCTTATATTCTCCTTATATTCATATACTCATTTTTCTCCTTATATTCATATATTCATTTTTCTCCTTGTATTTTTCTCTTTATATTTTCCTTGCTACAATTTGCGCCCGTTTCCTCTTGCCCTTTTGCTGTACACCTCTACAAAAACCTTAGCTCTGTCTTCTCAGTAACTTCCCATTAGTTAGGTGAGGAGTGCAGTTAGAGCTGCCCTTACTTTTCTCTTCTCAAGGCTAAGCAAACTCAGCTCCTTCAGTGACTCCTATATCTGCTCCAGCCTCCAAAGTCTCCTGGTGTCTCTCTGCTGGACTCAGTCCAGTCTGTCAGTCTTCTTTGTACTGTGAGGCCAAAACTGGACACAGTAATTTAGACATGGCCTCATAACTGCCAAACAGAAGGAAATAATCACTCCCCTAAGCTCTAATTCTTTGTCATCATTAACAGCAGTAGTTACAGTCCTAATTTCTGTGATGAATCTGGTTATTGGGACACACTGTGAAATGACCTATAAAATGGGGGATCATACTAAGCTGTATGTTGAGGATGATTGGGCCCAAAATGATCTGTCAGAGCTACAGAAGTTAGCTGACCAAGAAATTTTTCATTTTACCCTATATTCTTCCCCCTTCTAAAAATTCTACATCTGTGGGGGAAATAAAGCAGACTTGCTTAGTCTTGTCAGTCTGTAGCCTGAATCACTGACAGGTTTTTTTAACTCATGAATATATAGTCTACTTTTAATTCTTCCCATTGGAAAAATGTAACCTGGGGTGTGACAAAACAGATACAAATGGATTCAGGACTCCCCAGCCTAACTTGACATTAATCAGTACTGATAGATACATCAATAGAACAGAACCATTTTGGAGACCTGGCTGCACTTGCAATAATATTCAGCAGCAACAGGAATTGTTCAGAGACCTGACAATTAAAGAGCAATCACTCAAGAAGCAGAGACAGCACAGGAGCGAATTACCTTGGGAAGAGATGAAATCTCCTTCAGTAAGTAGTTTGCAAATAGTCTAAATAAATATCTCCAGATAAACTATTTCTCCTTCAGAGCAAAAGTCCGGCTTCGGTGATTCCCCAAGTCCCGTCCAGGCCAATGCTTCTGTGATGCCATGGATAAGAGGAAAAAGAAATTCCCATTATTCATCTGGTAAACATGCCTAAGATAAACGTTTTGTCAAACATCTCTTCAAAGGTATTAAAGCACCAAAATCCAACTGAAACCTCTTTCAAGATCAGGCTCATAGTTTTCAGGAGTCATTGGCTGGGAGTTGGAGCTATACGGTGCACATACTGCTATGGTACCCGGAATACCCATACGTGTAAGAAAAGGAAGCCCCTGCTATGAACACATAATATTAGTTGACCACAGAGTCAATCTGTTTTGTATCAATCTTCCTAAAGCTGCGTATTTCAAATCATACTTCATACAACTTTCATTTCTCAGTGCCCTTTGCTTATTTAAAACAGCTGCCAGTCACAACCCACATCCTCAAATGAACCGGAGCCTGTACACAGGCTGGGAAAATAAATGTTTTCAGCTGCTAGGATCCAGAAAATTTTATCCATTTAAAGGAGAGTATTACATAGGGACACCAAATCATAAACACTATTGGTCGAACGAATTTTCCTAAAACAGATGTGGAAGAGGACTGCCAGCGAGGCAAATGCAGTAATAGTACTACTTTGGATTTATATCACATTTTTCATCCTGTGTTCTCATTCCCTCTACTTCATAGAGAGACAGACTGAGGATAGGAATCACAATTCCAAGTTCATACCACACAGTACAATGTCACTAACATAACTGACGTGTTTAGTGCCAAAACCTAATAAACTCCTTCCATAGCCACCAAAGAGAAAGAGGCACCCCTAGAAAGTAAGCCAGACCACAGGTAGACCAACTTGTCCTCCAGAGGTGTTTTTTTCCTCTTAACTAACGAGCTAGAATGCCCTAAGTCAATGATTTGTACAAAGACTCTGCACTGAAGTGTGCCTCCACTCTCCTGATTCCTGCAATTCCCAATATGATATCCCTTGCAAAATCAACAGTGCAGAGCTGACATCCAACTGAGGCAGCTTTACTTGAAACAGGGAGCAGTGTCAAGCCATTGGAAACCTATTGAGCGTTGGTAAAGTAGCATCTGCCAAAGCATCCTACAACTAAATAGATCCCTCTTCAAAATAAACATCACACTGTTTATAGAAAATTTAATTTGCAACAATTCTGAATTCTGAAAAAAATGAATAGCTGAGACGCCAAATTCTAAAGCGGACGAACCCTTCCTTTAGTCCTTGTATTCAGGCTTTCTTCTCCGAAGCAATTCTAAAGATGGTTTCAGTTACACTTAGCACAAAAAGTACATCTGTGTATAAGACACTGAAAGCTCCTAATAAGCCTTTGTGATCTAATGGGTGAGCAACATGTTTAAAAAGCTGCACATGGAAGAAAGGAATTTCTATAATTAAGGTCTGATAGGCATGTAATTATTTGAACACTTAGGGATAGCTTTATTTCCTGTTTTTTGATAAACAGAAAGCTCTTTGATGCATGCTGTTGGTTTTCTAAAGAGCTTTGCCAAATCAGGAAAACTATGTATTTCATGGTCCCATGAAGGCTGGAATCCAAACAAAAAGGCAATTAAATAGCAAAAAAATGGGGTCTAAAAATGAAAAGTGCTCAACAAACTGTGTAAGACTACTCCTGCCCTATCAGAAAGCAAATGCTAACAACTGTAGGGAAGGAATCAGATAACGTGGTGGCAAAACTCATACCAACAGGAAGAATAATTTTACTGGGTTTTCAGGCATGATCTACTTGTAATGCTGTTAGGATCCGGTTTACTCTCCTGAAGTAGGGACTGGTCCAGGCATGTAATATTTAGATAAAAAGGTTATGCCAGAAAAACAGTCAAACTTCAAAGAATGCTGGAACCACACTGGAATTTATGATGTTTTCTCATTTACTCTGATGGCTTTGAGATTAAACAACAGACTTCAGCTCCTTAAAAGAAAGCAGGAGCAACAATTTTTCTCTGTATGATGCCAGATATAAAGGTCTGGGTTTGCATTTCTAAGCAAGGCAGCACCTTCTCGAAGTCGTAGGAACAGGAGACGTTAAAACCAAACCTAATCAGCTGGCAGGAGCAGCATCCTCATCCCACGATGTACCTCAGCTCAGTAATTTTTGCTCAGGTCAAACCAGCAGCTTTTATGCTATAGTTAAGCAGTGACATCTTGAAAGCAGAGAAGGATGGGGGGGTCATAAAACGCGTTAAATTCAACGGTAAGCGATGGCGCTGCCGCGGCACTGTTTCTGGAGGATAAAGGAGCAGTACGAGGGCGGCGGTGCCGAGGCGCCGGCTCCCCTCCCTCCCGCAGCCCTCCCGCACCCGGCGTGCCGAGGGACTCCTGGAAAAACGAGGATTGAAGGGCAGGCAAAGAGTGAAGAGAGCTTAACGGGCACCAGAAGGACTAAAATTCAAAGTAAAAACTCCACAGAGCGTTTCAAAAAAGGCGCCGGGACGGAGGAGGTGGATTTTCCTCAGCGGAGCAGGCTGAGCTCCTCTAAGCGAGGGCGGCCGGGGTCCCCCCGCGGGAGGAGAGGGGAAGGGGGGATTACTGAGGGAACGAGGGGCTGCTGCGACAGGGAGAGACCGGCATAACTCACCTGCAGCCGCCAAGCAGCTCCCTCAGGAACCGGGGGGAGACAGGTCCCCGCGTGGCGGCCAGCGGGACGCCCCGGCCCCCCCGGTCAGTGCCGGGAAGAGCTACGGCGTGGCCGTGCTCGGCCCCCCCCCTCTTACCCGGGCAGGGCGGTGCCTCCGCCCACCTCGCGGAGGCCGGGTGAGCAGCGTCTCGCGAATCTCCCCCCGGCTCCGGGAAGCGCGGCCGGTTCCCTTGGCTGCCCTCCCAAAGGCAGGGCGCGGGCCGGCCAGCCTCCCTCCCGCAGTGCCTGCCGCCATTTGCCCCCTCCTCGAGGGAGCCGGCACCCGCGGAGGAGGGTTCAGGCCGCGGAGGCCGGGCAGCTCCAGTGCCATTAGGGCGAGGAGGGGCTGCAGGGCCTGGGGTCAGCCGGGGACAGGGGCCGACCCTGGGGTGGCAAAGCAGGGAGAGGAGGACAGGCAGGGTTAGCCTGAGAGGACCGTGAGGAGCAGAGAACGGACACTTTGCTCAAATGGACACTTTCCCGATCCTCCCAGTCCCGAGCTGGTCAGAAACYGCACGTAGGAGTGACGTCTCCAAGACGCCTGTGCCTCTGGTGCCACGGCCCCAGGGTTCCTGCGCCCCCATGGTCTGGCTCCGGGGGACCGGGATGGTCGCTCTGGCCACCAAAGCAGACAGGGTGAGGAGGTGGCCTGGTGCTTGCAGCAGGGCTCGGGGTCGAGGCCATAACCGGTCTGGTGCTGCGCCACCATCTTGCATGCAGCTGTCTGACTAAATCCCACTCAGAAACCACGTTAAGGAAGGTTGTGGCTCACAAAGTCAAACTCTCAATTCCCAAAATCGTAGGACCGTGGGGCAGGAAGGGAGATCAGGAGTTCAGTCTGTCTGTTGCCCTGCCCTTTGGCTGTGGGTCCCCATCTGACAGGCCTCGGTAAGACATTCGGAGAGGTACGGTGTGCCGCAAGCTGCCTGAGTCACTGCTTCCATCAGAAGATGCAGCCATGAGAAAGTTTTGTATAAACCTGTTTCTTATCCTTTTCAGGGTGTTTGTGGTGAAGGTTTCTCCAGTTTGTAGCACTTTTACATAGAAGAGGTCTTCTGTCTCTTTAATTTTTTTCCTAAGCTACATTTGTAGATTAAATATAACATACCTATTAAGACACTGTTTTCCTTGCTCTCCTTTGGATTGTCTCAAATTCTCAAAGCTTGGTTGCTTTTCCTCAGAAGGATGTGGACTGGGAAGTGTTCTGCCTTACAGGCTATATTACTTTTTATACCTCCTGATGTACAGTTTGCCTTTTTTTGTAACAGCATAGTGTTGCTGACTTACACTTTGCTTGTGATCCACTTCAGCACGTTGATCCTTTTCTTCTGAATTGCTGTCTAGCCAGTTGTTCCCTGCCTCTTTGTATTGCAGAGATATCTCATGCTTCCCTCTATTGAGTAGCACTCTGCTTCTTTAGTCAGGTTTTCCATTTTCTCATGATGCTTTTGCTTTCTAGTCAAGCAAATGATTTCTAGTCAAAGGATAGTTTTATTCTTCAGAAGCTTATTCTGGAGAATTACATCTATTTCTTCCACAGAGTTCCTGTGCATGTTGTGCGAGTCATGTAAACAGAACTTTTCCCAGAGGGTCACTAGTTACTCATTGTTCATTGCCCGCAGGCCAGTCTGGAGGCACTAGAACCAGACATTCACTGTTGTGTCAGAACTCAGAGGAGTACCTGCATGAAAGGTCAGCTAACTGCTTAGTTTTACTGAAAAAGCAAATCACAGATGTGTAAAATTGGATGCCAAAATTTTGGCATGGTTTTTTTCTGTTTTTTTCCCTTATGCTTATTAACAACTCTCTGTAATATGCTAATAAGTTCTTTCCTCTAATGTTTTTAGACAGTATAATTTGAAAAGCTTGCTGGAAATTTATCAGTTCTATATTTGAAAGTAGGATTTGAATAATATGCAATAAATAAAACATGTGGGTTTTGTACATTAAGGGATCTGATGGGAAAAATGATGTATCATCATGTAATGAAAATTAAAGGTAATAAATTAAGACAGCTTAGTTCTAGCACTTTTTAAATTTTGTATGGGTGTCATTGCACTCCTTTTTGTCTTTTAATGTAGGGGTGGAAAATTTTTGCACATACTATTTTAAAGATAATATATTAAGTCATTTTTCTGCTTTGAGCCCCCTCATCTGTATTTCTTCTTTTAGGACTCTRCTGGAGATACCTGTTAAAATCTGGTGATATATTTAACATTTTCTGAACCATTTCAACTCTGCTGTGGATTATAGATGTTCAGCCCTCTCTTGCCTCTCCGTTTGGGTAGCAGCAATAATCTCTGATGCTGCTTTTGCACACTGATCCACATAATCCAGAAGTTCCAGAATGAACAATGTAATGGTTTATCCTTTGAATGCTCCAGACTTAGAAAATATGAACTAACTGCTCTCTAGAAATAATGTTCAAGGTACTAATTAGTACCCAGAAACCTAGCAAGTTATTGAATAATGTCTCTAAGGAATTTTCATGCTTGGTCAGAAAATGTTTCAAGAAGCAAGTTAACAAATTTCTCATATTTGAGGCGGGAAAACTGAAACAGAAAGAAAAGAACAAAGGTAAATCCACAAAAGAACTTGGCACTGCAATGTGTCAAGTGTCACAGTGTCTACAGAATTTAAAGTCCCAAGTTAGGTGCCAAAGTTCTTTGTATACCAAATCATAGCAATGTAGTTTGGAAAGGCCTAGAAGAAGACATCCAATTGAACCTGAGACCCTCTTTCTCTGTACCACAGCTCTGAATTTTGCCCCACCTCTCCTAGGTGCTTAGTTGCCTGCGTGCATATATCCAAGGCCCAGCTCTGATACAGCTCAGCTGCATAACCTTGATCTAGACTGCGATGAGAGAGCTGTGAGAACATCTGTAGAGAGATAAGAAAGTTGAAAGTACAGTCAGAAGTAGGGCTATTGATATGAGATTGTTGGTAGTTCAAGGATTTCAGAGGGAAAGTACCAGCATGAAAAGGTATAAAATCCTAAAGGGAAAAATCACCTGGGGAAGCCTGGTCAAGCTAGCCAGTCTAGTTGGGGACTAGCTGGGAATCATTGTGTCGTGTTATCAGTGTTGATGGAGTTGGTGGAGGATGGCAACTTGGCGATGCTGGGAATCCTTTCCAGAGAACCGTGGAAAGTGACCCTTCCCCTTTTGACTCATGCCTGCCTGCCCAGCAAAGTCTTCTTGGGTAGCTTAACATGAGTGGCGAGTATACTGATGCTTAGTCTAATAGCTCATCAGCTGGCTCCTCTGTGTGTTAGCCAATATCTAACTGCTTTATTTTGAATTATATATATTCTTCTTGCAGAGTCTCTGCACCTGGCTAAAAGTACCTGAACAAACTGACCAAGTGTGATGGATGCACTCAATTCCTTAACCAAACTAGTGGTAGTTCGGTACAGGCTCCAAAGGAGGTAAAGACCTAAGACGTAACCAGGCCAAGAATTTCTCTAGTTCCAATCTGGTCTCTGAAAACCCACAAAGGAACAGAGTGACATGGTGAGCATCGATGCATATGAGCTTGGAACACTGATCATGCGATTAACACATGAATAGCAGGTGGCTTTTCCAAGACTCATTTCATAGAATCATAGAATCATTAACGTTGGAAAAGACCTCTAAGATCATCAAGTCCAACCGTCAACCCAACACCACCATGCCCACTAAACCACATCCCTAAGTGCCACATCTACACGTCTTTTAAGTATTTCCAGGGATGGTGACTCAACCGCTTCCCTGGGCAGCCTGGTCCAATGTTTAACCACTCTTTCAGTAAAGAAATTTTTCCTAATGTCCAATCTAAACCTCCCCTGGTGCAACTTGAGGCCATTTCCTCTCGTCCTATCGCTAGTTACTTGGGAGAAGAGACCAACACCCACCTCGCTGCAACCTCCTTTCAAGTAGTTGTAGAGTGCGATAAGGTCTCCCCTCAGCTTCCTCTTCTCCAGGCTAAACAGTCCCATTTCCCTCAGCCGCTCCTCATAAGACTTGTTCTCCAGGCCCTTCACCAGCTTCGTTGCCCTTATCAAGGAATAAAGAAAGTTGTGGGTACAAAGAGTCTCTTGCATATCTTTCCCATCGCATGTAATTTGACTACGAGCCAACCACTTTATTCCATAAATATGACAGCCTAAGTGAGCTTTCTTCGAGCTCTCCCTGCTAAGCAGCTGGCTGCATGGTGATCTCCCCTTGAGCTGGGACACCTCTCAAGGTTGCTCCTTGAGGCAGAGAAACCTCCCACCAGCTGCAGATCTTTGGTAAGTGACCAATACCACACATAACCTGGTATTATAGTGCAGTAAGATTTTTGTGTTGGCAACTTTGATTTTTGTATGGGTAACTTTGATTCTGTCTTGGTAACTTTGAATCATTGTTATATCCTTTGTGCAGTAAGTAATGGAGTGAACCTTGCCGTCGAATTTTGTTAAGTCACACTTTTACAACATCATATTTCAATAAAACCACTTTTGCTGATACTTTTGGTGGTGGTTCTTTAAGTGGTCTAAATTGCCCATCCACGACACCCAGAGGGGCCATAACAGACCTCCCATTCAAAGGAGGACTTCACCTGTCTGGTAAGTCTTGAAAGCCTCTAAGAAAGGCAATTTCAGAACCTTCCTAGGTGACCTGCTGTAGTGCTGCACTTCCTTCCTAGGGGCAAAGTTTTCCTAATATCCAATCCGAGCATCCCAAACCACAATTTGTGACTGTTGCCTCATGTTGTCTTGTACCATCTGCCACCACCAAGAAGAGTTGCCTCTCTGCTTTGTAACTGTCTTTCAGGTAGTTGTAAGTTGCCTTTAGGCGGTCTCTTAGCCTCCTTTTTGGGAAACTAACCACGCTTCTAGTTCATGTTCTCTAGGCCGCTGACAATCTTGGTACCCCTCTGCTGTATCTTCTCCTGTTTCTCAACATCCCTCTTGAACTGGGGTGCCCAAAACTGGACACAGTATTACAGTCTCCTTGCTGCTAATTAAAGGCAGTATCATAGCCCTGCATCAGCACACAGAGCTCTCTAATGCCTCCTGTTATGTTCATTAGCATTGCATCACTTCAGGTGGGCACTTGGGTGTGATAATTCCTCCTCAAAGTATGAGAGCTTCCCCCATAATGCTGTCCTTTCAGCTTCCTTATTTGTGGGTATAAGCTTGGGCTAGGCACCCTTTGATTGCCAACCCAGTCCACCTGCCCTCACTTCATTGTCAGTCATCATCTCTCTACTCATCATTCCTAGTTTAAAGCTCTTGTCAGGATGGCAAAGATTCTTTTTCCCCAGTTAGTCAGGTTGCTCTCATCTCCTCCTAGCAGTCCTTAATGCTCAGCAAGCATCCCTCGGTCATAAAAGCTGATTCCTTACCATTGACACCAGCTGTGCAAACATGTATTGACCCACAGAATTCTCCACTCACTGAGGGCACCTTCGCCCTTCACTGGCAGGACTGAGGAGATACCACCTGAGCTCCCTTGCCCTTAGGTCTAACCTCCAGATCCAGGTGGTCACGCTTGATACACTCAGGGTCTCCCCTCACAGTATCATTGGTGCCCACATGGAAGATCAGCACAGGATACTAGTCTCAGTGCCTGAAAGATCAGCATGAGGTACTAGTCTCAGTGCCAGGCAAGCCTCTCCACAACATCCTGGATCCAAGCCCCCAGTAAGCAGAAGACCTCCCTAGACAGTGGGTTAGGTCAGCGGGTAAGAACCTCTGTCTCCCATAGCGGGGACCCTCCCACTATGACTCACCCTGTGCATGCTCAGCTGGCTCTTCTGATGCTTTGTTAAACAGTTCCCAGGCGGTCATCTGCTTCCAGGACACAGAGCCTACTCTGTAGTTGCAGATTTGCAGGCAGAGGAGACATCCTCCTGGTGCCAGAAGTCACAGACTTCCAGCCTTCAGTATCACAGGAGTCTCCATTTCCCAACCCAATGCAGACAGATGCTGGCTGTCCCTGCTTCAGCACAGTTGGGGATTCAAGCTTTCATATCTGTAGAATCTTGGAGTTCTGGTGAGCTGCACTAAACTAGGCCTCTCTCTAGCATCCTCCCTAGTCAGAATCAGCGGGAGACAAGAGCTCAAAGAACCCTTTTATCATGAATAGCTGACAGAACTCATTAGGAGTTGCTAAACCTTGTTAGAAGTCAAGGCCTTTTGAAGCTATCTTTTCCTGGCAGCAGTAGACACCCTGAAGTTGCTGAAAGAGTTCCCAGGAGTTCTCCAGTGACCCAGAAGAAGTTCCCATAAGATCTAGAAAATCTACAGACAGAGCCTGGAGACTGCTGTGCAGACTGCTGTGTCTGTTGGCTGCCTCCATTAGCTGTCACCATTTAGTCATGTCTTTTTTTTCTTTGCATTCTCCAGATACAAACATTTGCAAGTTTCATTAGTAAGAACACTCGGGTGAAGAGTTTTGAGCTTCTGCTTTAGGAAGGCAAGTGCTGAAATGATTACCTTTGGACGTGTGTAAGAAATCTTAACTGGCAACACAGCAAAACTTGGGATTTTGAAAGCAAGTCCACAGAATATATAACGCTATCAAAACCACAGCAATGCTATTTGGAAGATGAAATGCATCAGATAAATAAGCAGGGAACATGAAGAGAGGTGCGGGGGTGTGCGCGCATGCACGTGCATGCGCATCTTTGTGTCTTCCTTCAGACAGAGATTGTTGATATAAATGTTTGTGCTAACAATACTCCACATTGTCTGCCTACAATTCAGGAAATGTAGGGTTGTACTCACTAAGAATTCACCTGTGCAGTATTCTGGGGTAAAAAAATTAAAGAAATCAGAGGAAAATATTCAGATTTTTTGCATATTTTGCAAATCCTATTTGCAGATATTTGGCTAGACAGAGAAAATCTTGGCCTAAGAGGGAAGAATAGCTTGGTTAGGGTTCTGAATAGAAAAACAGTCATGCCACTTAATCTCCATGAGTCCGTTTTCCTTCATTAGTTGGAAATAATAATATTTCCATTTTGCTTTTTTTTTATTTCTCTTGTTGGTTTTCAGACCAAAGACTGCCTCTAGCTTTTGTTGCTGTGCTATATAATATAACTGGACATGAACCCCAGGAGAATATTCTAGTCCCAACTTTAAAATAAACACATAAATAAATTCATTAATAAATAAATAAGGGATAAATGAATGAAAAAATAAATGTATTCACTAGCGGAGAAGAGAGAGGCTGCTGCTGGTGTTGTTAAGCTTGAATTTCCATTTTCATTTTCTCAATTTTAGCCATACTAATTTTATAAGTGCTTTATTTAAATTACGTCTTCTCAGTATTTTAGTATCAGCTGTACCTAAAATAGAATATTTCCCCTTTCTCACACCAAGTTTTTGTAGACTCTCAGCATCTAAAACTGATTTTTCTCTATTGAGATCTCTGTTCAACGATATGCTCATAATGTTACATAATCTACTTCCAGCATTACAAAATCTACCACTGTCGTTAGTATACTAATAATTTTTACCCATACTGACTTATACGGTGCAGTAAATGTGCCTCTTATGAGTAATAAAAAGGTAATTTTCTGATTTCTCCATCCTTCAGGAAGAAAGTAAGCCATTGTAACAATGCTATCTACATTAACAGGACCATTTCAAAGGAAAACAAAAAAAAAATCTGCAAACAGAATGTACAAAAGAGAATTCCCTTTGTCAGGCACTGAATCAAAGACTTGATTCAAGAGAAATGGGGTAGTTAAAAGTTCTTCATTAACCAATGCAGTGAAAGACTTTCCTTTACTATGTTATTTAAAGTAGAAGCAGAAATATTAGTCTGTTGTTCAAGAGTTTCAGATTCCAGTTAGTTAATGATCATACGCATGAGTTTCTGGACAGTTTACTAGAGATGTTGACTCTCTTATTAAAAGCCAGTAATTCGTATGAAAAAGCCTGAAGTCCTTGCAGTTGTAAATTTATATTTAACATAGTGTGAAAGAGGCCATCCTTAGCCCCAAAGCAGAATGAATCACACCCACATCCTGATTCTCAGATTTTTTTCTTAAAAACTTCCACTGCCAGAAATTCCACTGCCTTCCAAGGCAGTCTCTGGCTAGGACCTCACTATCCTTAGCAGTAGAAAGTTCTCTCATATGTAAACCAAAAATACTTAYTAGCTCTTTATACCCACCACTGTCTGCCTACAAACTAATAGAGACCAAGTTATTCTTTTCTGGTTTGCAGCAGCCTTTGAAATATTGAAGATTAATAACAGGACCCCTTCAGCCCTCTCTAGGCTAAACAAGCTCAATTCTTTCAGTGCTTTGAAGAATACTGATCGTGATCACCGCTATTCACATTTCTCTTGAACTCCAGTTCTGAAAGAAGCAATGGAGGACACAGCACTCCCAACAAGAGCCTTATCAACATTATATTTACTTACATATGACACTTCTTCTCCTGTGTATTTGCTGTTTCCTCAGAAGCAGAATGTTGTTTATTTAAGACCCACCTGTGATGTTCTGTAAGCCACAGATCATTTTATCTTCCCAACTCTTCTCTTTCCTGCTTATTCAATTATTTCTGCTTAAGTCTACAACCTTGCACTTTCCCTATTGAGACACCATTTCTCTAATTTGTCAAGATCCTTTTGAATCTTAATCCTGTTTTCTGATGTGCTTGTGATCCCTCATAGCTCCATGTCATTTGGAAATCCTAGGCATCTTCCATTTTATCAGACAGATTGTTGACTGCTAACAGCCAGGACAGATCTTTCCAACTCCACTCAAGACATTTCTCGTTCTTAACAGTGAGCCGCTGCTAAATGCTTTCTGACTGCACAGTGGCAACTTCCAAAACCAAAGTAATGCAAACCATTGTTTTCCATAAACAGTGTTCCTCATGCAAGATTTAATTTCCAGCCAGGAACAATTTCTATTTAGAGTCAGTAGTTGCAGAAATACTCTTTCAGAGCAAAGGACAGTGAAGTGTTCTTGAGCTGAACTGCACTGGACTGAACAATTTCAGGTGTGCTTTTTAGTGCAGCCAGAATGACAAGAGGTTTTCAGCAGTATCCATGGAGTTCCTCTGAGAGTAATTTTGGTCATCCCACAGCTGCAGAGGAAAATCATTGAAACTGTATAGCCATATAAGTGTTGGACTGAGCTAATATTCTTTGCTTCTCAATAGGCTTCTCAGCTTAGAGTCAAGCTCAGATTCCTCGCTGCCAACCTGAACTGTCTCATGAAATGTAGGAGGGAGGAATGGCGTAATCGCCTGCGCTTGTTTTGCAGGTGCATCCTGAGCATGCTACACAAATAAGCTTTGAGCTTTCTGTAGACATTTCCACTGTGCCTGTGGTAGGTCGCTGTAAAGGGCAAGGCCTGAGCTTGTATTGAATTGCAGTGTATTGTACACAAACGTGTGTGGTTCCAGCAACAGTCTCTCCTCCAGGCATATCTCTTTGATCAAGTAATAATTGTGGTTCCTAACAAGAGATGGTGCAGGTGTTATGTATGTCTAATCTGATATGATCTCAGCTAATATGTAACAAGTGTAGGTTTGTTCTGAAAAATGAAAAGCACAGTAGCGTAAATAAATTATGGGATTACTGAAGAAAAAATGATCCATTATTTGCCATTAACTAATAATGGCAAAAAAATCCCTATGTTAAACAATTGTTATCAAGAAGAAAAAGCAGTGAAATGTAAGGGAATACCAACATTAGAATTAATATGTAACTTTAAGTCACTTTTTTTATGTTTATACATGATTATATAGTGCTTAATTATTTCAGTTCTGGTTTTATTCACAAGGTCCATTTCCCCAGTGAACAGTGAGATACATGAAGTTCACTTATTCTGTAGATCTTCCATATTTATTTTCTTCCAATTGTCAAGTGGAAAGGCTGCAGCTTAGTTATTCTGCAGTATTCAAACCCAGCTCAGAAGCTAAAAAAAATTATTCTCTATAATCTTTTTGTTTATGGTCCTTATCCATGATGTCATATAATCCAAATTTATGTACATCAATTTAATCTAACAACAATCTCCCATCTCTTCCCCACCTAACTTACTTGGAAACTAAAGATGCCAAAGCTACCAAAATTTTCTAGTGGTATTAGCAATGCAGGTGGGTTCAGCTGAGCACAGTAATAAATTCATCACTAACTAATGAGTACTTACACTATTTAGGCACTTATTTACCCCTGAGGCTGTTTGGGATCTAGAAACCAGCATCTTCCAAGTACCTTTAAAAGTCCTAGTTTCTCCTCTGTGTAGATAAATTCCAGCCTGCTCATCTCCCAGAACTATTCTTTCCCATTGGATTGCATGAGGCACAAGTAGGCTGCCTCTCCAACTCCCATGAGCTCCTGTGTCCTTCTGTACAACGACGTAGTCTTAACTGGGGGGCAGTGGCTGTCCCCATTTACACCATCCTTAACTCTGTGCCTTTAGTCATTCTTTGGGGTGGTTCCAAGCATGTGTTTGAACTTGTTTCAACTGAAGAGAGAACTGAATCCTTCTCTTTACTTTCAGGTTGAGCACTCTGGTCAGTAGGCTATTATAAGAGGACTGTGTGCCTTCACATTTTAAAAGAGGGTGTCCTCAACATCTTCCATTGAGAGCCAAGTATGTGCATAATGCAATAGTCATACCCTGAGAAATGAGCTTCCTGGGAATTCCCCCACCTAGTTTTTGACCTCAGAAGCATTTGTGCAGGCTGTATGCTCCTCGCACTGAAACAATTCTGTGCATATGAAGTCTAGGGACTCAGGGAATTTGAATGAAGAGATGCCAAGTGTATTCAGACTTCCAGGTTAATGGATAGCTAGATGGAATTTCAGAAAGGGAATTCGCTTCTGCCTAAGAGCCTCTTCAGGTGACTGTGTGGTTTATTGGCTCATCCCAAAGAGATTAAGCTCAAAAACATCAACTCTCTGGGTCCCAAATTTGAGACCGTTACGGTATTATTTTCAGATTAGTTTTTCTTGGGAGAAACTCTCTGCTACCATCTTCTGGTAAACTAGAGGAAGAGACATCAAGAGCAAACATTTTTACTTCCATGGGAGTCACGGGTTAAAATTGATTCCCTATTTGGACCGTTGGACTAATAAAATATTGAGAGTGTGATGGAACATTCCAAGATAGGAGAGTAAACAGCACAGTGTGCTGGAACAAAGTAGTTGTTCCACTGTCATATATTGGGATTGTGTGCCTAAATATTTTTTATTTAGGATAAGGATATATGCTTTTTTTCTGTGAGAAAGTTTGCTAGGATGAAAAAGAGGCCCAGGATTTCTGTCTGTGTGATCAGAACATTAGTTAGTGGTAGCAAGGCTACTTGATGACCTTTATGGTTACATTAGACTGCACTTATCCAGGTCATATATACAGCACTCTCTCATGTCTAGATACAACAGCCCGTTTTGAGTGATTATATAATGGAGTTGGGCATATCCAGAAGGAGGAGAAGAAGGTTCCCTGTGGATTCTTGCTGTGCTATGGGCCTTCACTCTGATGTAAGAACAGATATGAAGTCTTCTGCCCAGTATCTGATGGAGAAATCATGGGTATTTCCCACTGAAGCCAACAACAGTAAAGGAGCTCTAGTTGATACCCATTATTGTTTGGCACAGATGAAACTGAGGTAACCAGAGGAGAACCAGACAAGGCATTGGGGCAAGAAGGTAGTAATGGGGATGAGGGGATGAGGTCCCTTTTTGCCCAGCATTTGCAGAGCAAAAATCAAGGATGTAAGAATGAACTCTGGGGCCATTATCAGTGTATGGACAGTAATGCTTCCAGATGCAAAATCCAGCATTCCAGTTGGAGGTAGCAGCTAGCAAGAGATGACACACAGTTTACTTGTCTGCAGAAGTCCCTCTGCTGGCATGGGACTAGCCTAAGGCCATTCCTGAGTTCTGGGACACAACAAGCCACTGACAGGACATTATAGAGTACAGGCATGCTTCTCTGCCAGATAGTTACACAAATGAGACTGAGGCAAAGGTCTGTTTCCCACAGGGTAGGTGTTGGCTTGCTACAAAAAAATAGTTGTTTCCATAGGTGTTCAACTTTACCAAATTAATACTATGCTATTCTAACCTATAAAAAATTATTTGGTTTACACACAGTTTCAGGGTATGTCTACTGTAGCCTGGATTGAGAAATCTGAACTAGCAGGCTAAACAGGCTTGCTGCAGCCAGATGCTTTCAGGCCTCTCTGCTAGTTATTTAAAATGAGTGTGGGGATTTCCACTGTATCAAACATTGGGGTAGTGGAACAACTCTAAACAGTCTCCAGATTTCCTCTAAATATCATTCACACATAGCCAGACAACTGGCATAGAAAATTCCAGCCCAACCGAGTTCTTCAAATGAATAGACAACTGAAAGTAGCATCTTCAAATGGTAATTCTGCCTTTATATACCTGCTTACATGTCAGTTCACAATAGTCGATAAAATGAATTGGAAATGGGCTTTGTAAGCCCTTTGCTGATACAAATGAAAAAAAAGAAGTTTGTTTTGTCCCATGTGTTGGCTTTGGATTGCTATATTCAGCAGTCTTGTTCCTGGAAATTCTTGTTCAGTAGAAAGTTCACGGAAAGCAGAATCAAGCTCTAGAAGAGGAGGTAAGCTTTCTCAGATGCTGTATAACTCAAAATACCTCATCAACAATCAGAGTCCTTTCTTTATAAGGTGTTGAGACATCCTGGATGACAAACCTAATGCATTTTGTGGAAAAATGAAAAATGCTGGGTGTTATGTGGATGTGCCAGAAGGAGAAACGCAAACTCCCACCACTGAGAATTAACGAGTTATCTCTTTCGTCTTCCCCCAAAATTCAGAGGCTGGCTTAGGATGCATGAGATTTAAAGAAAGAACAAATTTGAGTGCAGAAGGTCTTGAAATTTTACGTACGTTACTGTCACGTTGTATTTCTTCAGAAAGCTGAGATTCTCAGATATTTAAGTTATACACCATGAACAGTGCTATTACTGGTTGAAAGTTGAATGTGTATTTAGTAAATGAATAAGGTAATTAATGAATTAGAAATTCATCATAAATTCATGATATAAGATGATATAATGTGAATGCATGATGTAATGTATAAAAGATTGGCTATATTATTTAAAGAAAATTGCAGCTTGGATTCTTTCCATGGTTTGATGGCTGACATTTAGTGCAGTTGTTTCCTATCTGCCATGCTGAATAAAAGAATCTCTTGTGGCAAAGCCAGTGTCGTGTTGAGCAGTGCATCTGGGCAAGGCTGAGGAAGTCTAGCTTGTGGAAGAGAGGGCATTAGAAGCACATCCCGGAGTAGTCGACTGAGAGCACCAAGCAATCAGACACTCTGTGGAGTGCCAGGAGTTGGGATCTCTGTGGCTGATAGTGCCAGTTAATGACTGTTAACTAGGGAGGAGGCAGACTTTGGAAGGAACAGCCCAAACAATGTTATTAGAGCTGTTTGTGAGCATACTCGCAAGTATTGTCCATGCTTCAGGGGATTATGGGCATTCCTACACTAGCTATTCCAGCCCTAGTGTTGTATCAGGAAGCCTCTGATGGTGATACACTTACACAAGAGAAAAGTTCTGTTGTCTTCACTGTCCACACTGCTTCCCTGAGAAAAATAAGTGCTGCTGGTGGCTTTTCTGCTGAGGCAGGGTGTGTTTGCACTGGGCTGTAGGCCACACACAGGTTTGGACTTGTGTCACTTAGCGGTATGATGGTTTCTTCTCTGCTGACGTTTGTGTAGCAGCTTGCAGATCAAGTCTTTTTCTATAAGGGTAGCTTTTCTGATTTAGCTATAAAGCTTTCCAAGACAAGAAACACAAGCTAGAAAAATATCACCCTCATACGAGAGTGTTTTACCCAGGGAAGTATTTCAGTGTGTACTCAATATTTAAATACACTTGATACACTATTCCATGACAACAGATTCCAGGGGAAAATGTCCTCCAGGCAAGGCTAGGTGGCGCAGTAGGTTAATGCATTAAAGTTTTTTAGACATTTTAAGGTCTGCAAATTCCTGTAACTTTCCACAGCCTCATATGTTTATTGACACATCGATGCATTGATTAATGTGGGAGAGCCTCATTGCTTTTTGTGGCCTTTCTGATTCATGATTTTTCATACTCATCCAAGTAAAAGTCCACTTAGAAAAGCTTCCAAGGTACTTTCTGGACAAAACAACATAAATACTTTTCTCATTTTTTGTACATTGCCTTCCAAGCAGAAGTGTAGCTGAGGGTAAACAGAGTTTGGCTGCTTCTAATTTGGGAAAATTAGAGTTTCTTTCATTCTTACTGCCCTCTTGAATACCGCAGGGGTGTGTTTATAGATGTTTTGTATACCAATAAACCACTGTCTCCAAATACTTACCAAACATTAAAGAAATCCTCAATGTCAGCTTTTTCCTCCACGGAAAAGGAAAAGTTTCTGAAAATACATTATTAGTGTGCCCTCAATACTTCTTCCATCTACCATAAAAAAGAAAGCTGAGTCCAGTAGTGCAAAATTGCTGATTTGCTTGGAAAAACTCAGAAGAACTACCTGGACAGTTTTGTGAAGCTGCTTAGTAAGTGTTAAATGGAATCATTTTTTGTTGCCAAATTAGGTTGTAGCAGACTGCTAGTTTCTCAGACAGAGAATATTGTTTACATAAAAAGCTCAAGATAAGTGTCCAACTCATGTATTGTTATTTGCAGAAGATAACTAACTGATGATTAATGAGTTATTTATATTCTTTAGAAGAGGTCAGGAGAGGAGTTATCAATATTTGAGCAGCAGTATGTGGCATTTTAAATAACCCCAATTATCAAAAAGGTTGAGGGTAACAGTCAGATGGTTAATGTACTGAGCATTTAGCATCTGCTCCTGTGAGGTGTCAAGTGCCTTTGCAAGGCATTGAGTGCACTCAAATTACATTAAAATAATGAGGGTAGTCACTTCCTTCCAGGAGATTCTCAACCACTGGCAGGATAAAGCTATTAGCATCCAGGCAGTAATGGATAGTAGGAAAAATCCATTTCCTTCTTTCAATTATTTAATTTTTTATTTTTTGTATATTTCTACTCCTAAAATGGCTTGCAGAAGTTACCAATGCTCTGCAAACACCAGGCTAAGAGCTGAGTGCCTGCAAGCAAAACATCTCCTGTCTGCTCTGAGACACAGGGTAAGCACAAAAGCTGAAGACAACAGAGGGAAATTGAAGAGGGCGAGAGGCCATGAAAACCTTTATGTGGTAGATTTAAGCCCTTCATACAATCTATTTCTATAGCGTAGGGAAGCTTCAGGCATCTCAGTGTGGTGTGGTCTACTCCTTTGTGTGCAGACACATTGGTGTTAGCTGCTGCCACACTCTGCCCTGAGCTAGAAGTGCAATTGCTTAACAAGCTAATTCTGCACAAATCCCAAGAATCCCAGCACACAGCTCATATCAGCATTCATAGCTCATATTTGTAACTTGTTCCAGGATGATCTGCTTGTTCCATCATGGGGTTAAGGAAGGAGCTGGTTTAGATCCACTTTGGTAGTGTTCTGTTAGGGTTCCTACTCTTAAAATTGCCAGAGCTATGCCAGCTTTTTGTGGTGTGTTCAACCACTACAAAACTGTTTCTGGCAGGTTTAGACCAGAAGGAAAGTAACATTAGTATTCTGCAGGAAAGCAACAGCAACTGAAAGAAACTGGGTGGATATAGAAGTGTTAACCCAGGTGATGTTGCTTCAGAACATCAAATACCTCCTATGTAGGCATTTTTATTGAGCCAGTTTTACTGAGCCAGTGTCCACACACTTTGTGCAGTGTAATCATGAGAGATACACGCAGAAAGCTGCATGAAGAAATATTCTGGAGTTTGAGTGGTAAGGCACCTTGATGAAAAAGCCAGCAATAGGCAAGTGTTTAAATTATTGACTAAGCTCTCTCCTGGAACCTCAATCTCCTCTATGCCAGGTCTTGCACAAATATTGGACAAAATAAATGTAAACTCCAAACAGCTGTGGAAATTTAAATTAAAAGACAGCTGATGATTATATGCAGAAAGGGAAGCACAAAGAAACAGTATTTGTTATGTGATAAGTAGCGGTAGCAGGATTATATGACAGTCTAGCTATGGTTAAAATTTCAACAACCTCATGATATTGAGTGTGAAGGTGCTCTGGGGAAGCAAACACACTACATGCATTTCTCAAGCTGTTCAAGCGTGGCTTCCATTCTAGGTCTATGTCATGTCACCAGGGCTGGGCTGGAACAGGCTGCTGAGTATTCTCAGCTCCTCTCTGTGGGAGAAAGTAAGCCAGTAAGGGTTTCTGAAGCTGGCACTGTGAGATAATGCTAGGACCCAGCTTAACCCCAAACCACAGACAGAATTGTGGGTCTCCTGGGGAGCCACTGTCATCTTTGTAGAACTATACTCTTTCTCCACTCAGCTCTCTGAGGGATATGGTGAGTGTCTTGTGGTTGCTAGCCCTCTAGTTTAAGGGTCAGCAAGGTTGTCTATGCTTGGGTTAGTCCATGAAAGGCCTTGAAAGAAAAGATATTTGGTATCACAAAGAAGGGGATTCAGTGGTATTGTACAGAAAGAAAGGTAACCAGTCAAAACGAAAGACAAAGACAAAGACAAAATGCTGGCAATAGTATACTGAATAGTTATGAGCAGGTCAAGCTGGGCAAGGCTGGGGAGGGCAATTTCTTGGTGGCTGACATGGGAGACAGCGGTCTTCAGAAGAGTTTTAGCTAGCAATATAGATAGAAGAGGCTAAGTTGTAGAAATGTGTGTGGAAAGGATGCTTAAGATTTAGACTTAACCTGCAGGTAAAGAGAGTGTAGTCAATCATAACTCCTAAGTTATTGACTTGAGAGACTAGATGGTGTTACCTCAGAAAAGGAGAGTGTGGGAAGTGTAGTGGATTTCTGAGAAGGTTAAGAGTGCCATCAAATTTACCAGCAAACGGTTTAAGGTTGGAAAAATGTATGAGTAATATGGTGAATTAAATATCAATTAAAAGAACTGGACAAATTATTAGTATATCTGGATTTATTCTACTGAATGGGTCACACAGTGAGCTTGTTTTTACTGATTAGGTGGTGGGCCTTAGCTCATTCTGTATCTCTGCTAGGAATTCTTCATATTCTATGGTACATGGTAGCACCAAGAGTATGCCAGGGAACTCATGATTACTGGAGATTTGCTATGATGGTTTATGACTCAAAACTTACTGTTAAACCCATTGACATCATTGAAACACCAAGTCTTACTCTCTGATGACACAATCCTGTGGAAGATGCCCTTCTTTCACTTCCCCTCAACATCTTTCTCCTCTTTTCTTTGCTGCTCCATGTGATTTTCTGATCAACTAGGGCAATCCTTTGTGTATCATTACTGATACACTGCTTCACTATCAACTTCTGTCTCCTGTCCCAGACACTGAATGACCTTCCAATTACCAGCTCATAACTTTACATGTATAATAGTTTGTTCTTATTCCTAGCAGACATAGAGAAGAAATCAAGAAGTGCCCTCAAATTCATGTAAATTTCTTTTTACGCTACTGCAAGTGATAGTTTTTGTATAAAAAATACATTTCTTCTGCTTACTCATGCTTGTGAGGCATTATCCCAGAAGAAGAAATAAGAACTTCTTCATTTGATCAGTCCACATAAAAGGGAAGTACAGCTCAGCAAACCTGTGTTATCTACTGTTCCTGACCATAATGCCACCTCATCTGCTTTCTCACCAATGCTATTCACCCAAAAACTTTTCTGAAGGATGCATAAAACCTGTACGAGAATACATGAATGACAATTTGATTATATCAGTTTTTCTGTTTTGGCCTCAGTGAATGTTATCTTGTAGCTATCCCAAACATCCTATATTGGAGGAGAAAAGGAATGGTGAGAGACAAGTTATTTCTTGAGTAGTTGATGTTGTTAATCCTTTGAGCGTCTAGTGGATGCTTAGATGTACTTTGAAGAGTTTGTGGTTGCACTGGGTTCGGCTCATTTTGACTCATAGGAAGGGATCAGAGGATCACAATAACTCTGTTGTGGTTGGCCATAGCTGCACGTTTTCTTTGTGGTAACGTGCAGTAATAAAATGCCTTGAAAACTACTATGAAATTTGCCCAATGGCTTACCTAATGGTGGATGTCTCACAATATAGCAGTGAAAATGGAGTGTAGTTGTGTGAATGTTGGGCAAGGAGGAAACCATGGATGAGAGACAGGAGATAATAAAGATGTTTTAAGATGACCAGCAAATGGTGAGAACAACATCTTGGGTATTTGAACTAACACTTGTAAAGAGATTCATTATATCTGGAAAGTTTTTGATCTGCAGGATTATATTCAAACTTCAAAATCTGTATGATCTAATGGGTTAAAAACTCTTAAATTTCTTAACTTTGTGTGATCCAGGTTTCACTGGTGCATGATTTGTATTTTGGCTAAAATATGTCTTCATCTGTCACAATCACCAGTCACAATCTAAGGATATCAAAAGATCTCGTCTGTGTTCCTTTTCCTTTGTCATTTGAACCCCCTTCAGCTTAGCACAGTGTGAATAAACCATTAGGTTGTTATTACTACCATGGGTACTCAGGCCATCTGTAAATGGCTTGCAGGTTACATTCAAATCCTTTGGGAGTAAGAGGTGAGTGGATCCATGCGCTGGGCTGCTTTGAATGGCCCTATGATGGTGTAATAACTCCCTCAATAAGAAGTATTTCCACCACTGGTCAAAGACTTTTTGAGGTACCTTTCTACAGCCTGTCAGTTCCTCAAAATGTCTTGAAAATGTGGACTGTAGAACTGTATTATTTTGACATTGATCTCAGCAGTTTACATCTAGAGGCAATACTACTACTTCCCTCTRAATTCTTCCTACTTGTCACTGGAAGCTTTACTGTTCTGTCACTATATGACTCCGACATTTCTATGGAGTTCCTTGTCCACTTGGCCCCATGTTCATTTGAAACTTGCTGTTGCTAGGGAACTCTCCCTCCTTTTGTTCATCTAAACCCCTGTAAATTTCTAGTTTGAAGGAATCCAGCTCACCCAAGTGATTTGTGGCTGTTCTCTGCTTACCTTCATTTTTACTTGCCACACCCCTAATTTTGTCGCATCCACAAAGGTGATTTTATATTTATTTTCAAAAGAAAATTCTTTCTGAAAATATGGGATAGCATCCAGTCCTGGAAAACTGATGACTGATGATTTTCCCTCAAAAAGCCCTCAACCAGTTATGATTCCTATTGACTGCAGCTTTTAGAAGTCTAGGAATTGGCTAGTTCTTATCCCTGGTAAGTATGTACTTTATCAGTGTTTTTTGGCTTAACATTCTCTGTCTTCCAGCTTCTGAAATTTCCCTGTTCTTCCAAGCTTTATTAGAAATAAGTATCAGCAGGCAGAATTTCTCCTCAACTAGTCTTCTAGAAGGATTAAACCCATCCAGAAGCAGAACTATTACACTGAGAGGGTTTCTTCTGTTTCAAATACAATTATGAAAGCTTTTCCATGTTCTTCATCCTGATAGCTATAGATTTCTTTATAATCTTCTGCTTTCCTTATCAGTTGTATGTATTTGCTAACTTCTAATTTATATTCATTAGTCCCCTTTTAATGCTTATTTTCATTCTTCATTTATTCTTATGCTAAACCAGACCTTTAGCAAAATAGTTCACCTTTCTTGATTATGAGTGCATGCTTTTTTTTTTTTTTCAACATAATAAATACCTCCTGGAAACTTTATAATTTGCATTCTTATTCTTTAGTCTTCTATTTTTCTTCTAATAATAATTTCTTTAAGTTTGGTAAAACAGTACTTGTGATATATGGCTCTATGTATGTCTATAGGTATAAAACTCATCTTGACAGACAAATGCTTGTCATACTGGAACATAAGCAGGTCTAATAAAGGCTTCTAGTCTCACCTTCTAATCCAGTGACTAATCATCTCTATTGTTTAAAAAAAAAACTTAGCTCATGATGAAAGCAGTTTGCTGTAAGCTTTGGAAATTCTAACAATGTTTCCTCTGCATCTGCAGAAGGCATCCAGTATACACCTTCTAACACAGCATACATCTCCTAACCATTAAAACAGTTTCTTGCTAAGTTGAATGTTTACAAGGTGTCTCATTATAATTTTCCAGGATGAGCACTCCTTACAGACCTTCACTAGTACCTTTATGGGTTTATATTAGTGAACTGATTCATATGTGTATTCCTTGGCGTGTGAGGTTGCAGTAATTCCAGAGTGGTTGATCTCTTCTGCACAGGCCTTTTCCATTGGCCCTACCAGTTATAGGGTGGTTTTACATTTCAATCATATAAACTAACAATGGAGACTGGACTGTTCCCTCTCATCCAGGAGAATTTCCAGTCCTGTTTATTAGTTACCTGGAGTTCCTGCTTTAGCATGTGAGCAGTTAAGAACTTTCTTTGTATCATTTGCCACGTAGATTCAGTCCCTCTATTAAATACAGATTTTTAGCTTGTACAGCACTTGATTCTCTTTCCCCATTCTCCATATCTCTGCCCTTTTCAGTGCTTACCAAATATATCAGGTGCCACCAGCAGTTTGGACCAAAAGGATTTTTAAGCAGCACACTGGAACAAGGCAGCTGTGTTTAGATTTCACTGAAGGCATTTGGAACATTAAAGCACAGGGAAGCCAGGTTCTGCCTGTAATGATAAACTCAGGCACAAACAAAAAATACCCACAGTCAAAACCGTATCAACAATAGTCTGATTGTACCATATAAGGTCAGAGATGCTAAATTGAAAGAAACATTGCATTTTCTTCTTTTTAGTACACAGATGCAGTGACAAGGCAAGCAGTGTTTTGCAATGGTCATATTGTGCTTTGACACATAGGCAGCTTGGTAATAGTGAAGTAAAGTGATATTAGAGCTGATCAGCTTTCTTCAAGAGTTGAAAAGCGAAACCTACATGGAGACCATCTTGATTGTGCTTCTCAAATCAGATATTAATTTGAACTTCAATAACCACAGCTCTGTCTCCACAAATCAGCACTGCAAGCACTTAATAATCCCAGGCTAAAGCGGGAAGTATTGCATCAGTTCATTTGCTAGAGTAGGGTTGAAGGAAGTGTAACGGGTCACCTGCAAGTCTTCTGAGAATTTAGGAATGGTAAGGTCTGCCAGAAATGATTGAATTTTTCATCTGCAGTAAAACTCCCCTGCACAAATGTCAAGTCTCATCTTTATCTGTGTATGCATGTGTGAGTAGGAGAAATAAAAATGAACCTGAAGATGCTACAGGATATGACTGGCTGTTTCTAAGTTGAAAACATTAAGAGAGAAGAGCAGTGCTGCCAAAAGTCATGGATCTTACATGACATTTTTGTACTCAGCCGACTTGTCACAAGTTGTCCAGTCTCAGCAGGATTCCTGTGCATTTGACCAAGCTTCTGGAGACTTCTGACATTGTGTCCAGGTCTTTATCTCAGTCCAATAGGGACAGTGCAGCCTTTCTCTCCTTTTAGCTAAGAAAAATGCAACTCAATGCAGTCACACAAGAATCAAGAACAGGCAGGAATGGATCCCTTGCCCTCTGCAATAAGATTTCCTCAGTAACTCTCATACCTTGCACCTTCACAGCAGCTCTTTGGCTACCTAGCTCAGCATCCACCCAAATTTAGAATTTCAGCTTTATGAGAAAATGCATTTGTACACATGAAATCACAGTTTCATATGTAGGGCAGCACAAAACTCTCCAGCAGTAGGCAGAAGCTTCCACAATTTTTCTTTACAAGGTTCAGTCACAGGCAGACAGGAAAGCCAGAGGTAGAAGGCCAACCTGCAGACGTGAAAGGCATATCTGCTGTCATCTATCTTCAGTGCAAGAAGAAATGCTTGCAGCCTCTTTCTACATACTCTGATCTTGCCAGCTCAGGGGATGGTTAGGGTGGAACAGGGAGAAACTGTTCAGGTTCTCAAAGTTGCATGTGTCATAGACCCGGTTTTGTCTTGTGCTTAATTGGTCCAATCTTTATGCTTGGAAAATGGCTTTGAAAATTATGGGTTTTGTAACGACTGTTTTTCTTCAATGTAGTACTTGGAGCTCTCTTTTAGGAGCACATGGAGGAGAAGTGAATGTAATGGTTGGGACTTGTGTGTCAGATCTGAGGTTGCAGTGGGGCAAAGTCTTCTCACAGCCCTGTTCTGATGGCAGCATTATAGTTACTGAGCTTGCTTTTCCTTCTAAGGACGCTGTGCATTAAGATGCAGGATTTCTTGCCATAAACAATTGTGAGATCACACCATTGCTGTCTCTTCTGAGGCTGAGCTAAGAATGGAGATTTTTTTCAGCATAAGTCAATGCCACTATTTGAGAAATGCAGCCTGCCTTTTGAAGTGCCCCTTGCTGTAACCATGGGCTGTCTTTAAAACAGCAGATCTCAAGACCATAAACCTTAGCTGACATGCTCATGATCTGCTTTTGTTTAATTGGTCACAAAATCCTTCTGCTAGCCACTGTCCCCACTTGCCATACAGTAGAAGAGATTTATGATGCTATGAACCTTTTAAAACCTTCTAAAAGAGTAGGGCTGAGATTTTTAAAGAAAAAAGGAATGTCTTTTAGGCCTCAGACCCTACTAGAATGAGTGGATTTCCTATTTTTGCACTAGTACTTGTAAGCCAGTCATAAGTGGGCACTCCTAAAGGGCAGTATGTAGGCACTCAGCTAGGAGACTCAGGACTAGTATATGGGACATGAATGAGAAAAGTGGAAACATACTGGCAACAAGTTTGGTTTGGTTTTCTTTTCTTTTTTTTCTGGCAAACCTGGAAAATGCATGTAGGAAATATTTTCGTTTATAGGACAAGGCAAAAGGTAGGCTAATTTTTAAATTATACTGCCAGCATTCACTTTTTAAAATGCTTCCTGTAAGAAATGTATTTGAAGTTTATTTCTAATTTTACAGTATTAGGCAGACACTATTTCTGTGCAGTAAGGCCTACATATTATGTAGAGCCATGTAACTTCCTCGTCCCATTATAAAAATATACATATGGCTGTCATGTTTATTTTCCGTTTTTTCCCTCAGAAACATGAATTTCTTTTGTATCTTCATTCTAAAAGCACTTCTTTCCTATTTTATTTTTGACCATACAAATATAATCTTTCTTTGGTAGTCAGCATTACTAAAACTTTCCATTTTCCTAGGTCTTAATTTTCTTGCCTGTGTCAACATGAAAATAATACACCTGAGTATGCAGCAGAAACCTATCTGCAGTGGAACTGTGGTCTTCATTCACCAAATAATTCTATCTATTCCTTTAATGTATCTATTAACACTTTTTGAGTGCTGGCTACTGTATACAATACATTTCTGATATTTGAATAAGCAAATATGATCTAATTTCAGTTATCCTTTTGCAGATATTTTGATTTCCTCCCCACCGCCTGTGTTTGCTTATGGATAGAGGGAGAAATCAGGGTTATGTTTAAGGATTGACCGTTTTTGGATCTGCTTCAACTCTAGGAGACATGGGTTGTCTTTCTTACGTGACCCTGAGCAAGTTGCTTTCCCTCTCGATTTTAATCTTTGTAGATAAGAAGTTTTTCGTAACGTAGTCCTTACCCACAAAATCTCTATAAAGTACTTAGGTCTGTGGGACCTGAAGGTTCTTTGAAAATAACATTGATAYCAGATCTGACAAGCATTGAGTGTAGGTTTTACGGCAAGACCTGACATTGAGCTTCCAGCTGATGAATGTCTCTGCAAGCTCTGCTTCTTTTGGCATTCCTTCACTGGCTGTCTGTGTTATGAACATGAAGACTCAGTCATGTTCTTCTCAGCATAAGAAATGTTTATTTTGCCTTGATAAATAGCCTCCAGCTTGTGATTCTTAGGAATTCATAAATTAATTTTCTATTTATACCTAAGAAACTTTGCTACACTGGAGCAGCCAGGATTTAGAAATGTTCTAAATGTCAAACTTCAGCCATTTGTTTTTTACAGTCAAATTCACTGGAAAAGAGATCAAATGACTTAGTACATGTTGCAAAGAAAGTTATTGATTGATCTGGAGTGAAGTCCTCACACTTCACCTTTTTCTGGGCCTTTTCTCTGACCAACAATCAAGTTGTCTCTCTCTTGTAGTAAGACAGGTTTATCTGAAAAGGACTGTGACTATTAAGCTCTGAAGTGTTTAAATCTTTTGCAGTACCAGAAAAAACAACAGTGACTTTTATACCAGAGTGTAATTTGTTTTGGCAACATAGCACAAATGCACATTCCAGCAGCTTAACTGTATCACAAGGATAAACTCGTTAATGGAACTACTTTGCTGCAGTCTTGCCAATTTACTCTCGATATAATGAGCACCATTCAGTTTACTGTTAACTGGAGCTGGGTAAATTTGTTCAGACTGTGTCATAGTTCTGTTTTTCTCAAATTGTTAGGTGAAGGAGGCAGCCTTCCTTACTCATCAGTGTAATTGCAAAAAAGAAATGTGGGAACACATTTAAATGGCTATAAACTTTCTATGGAACAGCAAAATCATTCCCGCTGTCCGAAGAGACGATCAGGAGAAAACCAATTGAAATAAATGAGGTTCTTAAGTTTCTTAGGTTTTTGAGAGATCTTTGGTAATACTCAGAACATCTAAATAATTTAATGAAAATAAAGTTTATACAAAGATCCTGTCAAAATAGCTTTTCACAGTCACTCTGATAGTGTTCTTGTATCTCTCAGTTTGGACGGATTTCAAGGAACCAGCACGCTCTTGAAGAGTAACACACAGTGTTCAAGCAAAGGACAAAGAGTCAATGAAACTCAGGGGCAGCAGCATAGATCCTAATGTTTCCTAATCCTAATCCTATCTTCTGCTTTTTTGTAAGAGAGTCTTTGGGAAAAGTCTGGATTGAAGGAAAAGGAATATGAGAAAATGCTTCAAAGAAAAGCCAAATTGTGGCTTAATTGAAATTGCAGTTGACAGCAAGTGAGACTTATGCTTTGCATTCTGATAAGAAAGCATAGAGAGGAAAGGAGGCCTGAAAAATGTATTACAAGGACTGAAAGCAGGAGAGTACTCAGTGGTAGGGAAGAGGAGAGAAAACAGCTCCAAAGAAGGAGCCATTCAAGTTTGAAGAGATTAAGAACGCTTGTGATTCCAAAAGAAAAAAATAAATTTAGAAGTTGTCTGACCCAAAATCCAAGCCTTGTTCCTTGCACTTGAAGACAGCAGGAAAGGTGCCTGCGTGGGACTAGCCAAGTGTCTATAAATAAATGTTGCAAAAGGAGATTTTAAACAAAATCACATCTTCCTTTATAACATTCCTTTACAACAAAATCTTCTTTATAGAATAAATTCTTGTGTTTACATCCTAAGCACATCCCCTTTTCCCTGCATTCTTTCCTTCTAATACAGCTTTATTTTTTCTAATATATTTTTTTCTTTTGCTGCTGAAGTGACGCACAGACACTAGTCTCAAAAAGGAGTAATAACTACCTAACAGTCTTTTTTTTTTTGATGCTGAATCTGAATTTAATAGCATTTGTTCCTCAGATCGACATCTGAGCAGATATAGGTACTTGCTAAGTGTTGCTGCTGTCAACATTCAGAAACAGGGACAATGGCTTGGTTAAAATCCAGCTGTCATTATAAAAATCTTGGGATTTTTCCAAAGAAAAAGAAAGCTCTGTGGGATTTTCTTTTCATTCCATCTGCCCTTATTCATGACTTCAAACATACCAGTATTTCTAAAAGCCAAGCTAAGTTCCTTCTAGGTCAGTCATAATCTCCAGGGACAAAAGTTAAAAAGGGAAGTTTTAGATGACAGCTTTATCGATGACATATGAGGCAGAACAGAATTCAGTGTTGTTTTCTATAGCTGTGTAAGTTATGCATTGCTGATAATTAAGTATGATTTTCAGCAGTGAAGTAAGCTAACACGATAGTTATGGGTGATTTCTTATCCCTTGAAAAGCTCTCCCATACTGGTGAACAGTAATCACAGCACATCAGCAGCAGATGACCTTGAAAAAAGGATTTGCAAGGAGGTTAAAGGAATAGACTTGCATGGTCGCATATGTAAGCTCAGAACACTCATTTGAAAATTGACCAAGGGGTATGGAGACTGGTATTTCAAACTAGTCAGCCTTTAGATTCTGAAGAAGGGCTGATAAATAAGGAGGGAACAGCCTTTGAAGTGACGAGAAACAGTTTACTGTCACATAAGAGCAAAGAAGGGAACTGGTGGAATAAATGCATGGGATGGGATGGGGCGGGGCGGGGTGGGACGGGATGGGACAGGACAGGACGGGATGGGGTGGGATGGGATGGGATGGTCAGAATCCTGGCTGGATCTAAACAGAGCTAAAAACACTGCCTCGTACTGGGGACAGATCTCTCTACAGGTAGTTAGAAAGTGATGACCTGGAGAAAGATGTAAAAACTGCAGTGGATTACCTGGGAAAGGAGTGAAGAGGCTCCTCTGAGCAAGGGCGGTATGTGGGCTGTGTAGCTTCTCCAGGACCTGGAAGCAGTCTGCTTGTACCATACGTATACAGCAAACAGCTGGGGTAGAACCGGGTGTTCTCTAAGTGCCTTTTCTGCCAGAGGTTGGGGGGATCCCTGACATTGGCTCTGAGTTATTAGCTAGTCAGAAATAGGACATACATCACTTTCATAGGCCCTTAGCTGAATGGCAGTAAACACACCACACTTCAGATCTTCAGAAGCTCAGCCTCTGTGCAGTGAAGCAGTGCTACTTAAAATAGCCAGTCCTACTGATATTCTCTGAAGATGGTATATTTTGAATTGAAGAATATTGAATGGGACATGATATGCAAAGGGGAACAAGGGAACATGATCTAGAAGATACAACAGCTTAGTTTGATACCAAAGCTAGGCTGCAAGCGATAGTGAGCGGAGTTTTACTTTTGTAGGCAGTAAGATGCCTCATCATTTGGCCTTGGCATCCAGAAGCAAAAAATTTCTTGTTCATGAAGACAAGAATTCTCTTTAATTGTGTCAAATTTATTTAGTGTTGAAGAAAATGATCCTTTTCTTGGTCTTTTGTTGGAGGCTGTGGCTGCCCTACTTGAGGATTGAGGTTAGTGTCATCAACCTCAAAGTTGTGAATGAGAACAGACATGATATAGCCTTTTGGGCACAGTCAACCAGTGGTTCATGCTTTAGACTGGGCCTTCGCAAGGGGATAATATTTCAATTTAAGCTTTCAGTGTAAAATTACACTACTGTTCTATTTCAGGATTGATTGAGCATTTGAGGGTAAGTATTATGCACTAGCCTGCAAAAAACCCCCAAAAAACCAATCTGGTAAACGTGGGGGAGCTTAACTAGATATTCCCAAGACGACCAGAGAGAAAAGTGAAGGGAGGGTTATGGCTGTGGGACCTGCTGAAAACCCTCAGCTGTTTTTGGGCTAATCATGACTGGCTTTGAAGGGAGTGATTCAGTGCAGGAATGTAATTTATTTCCCCAACTGGTTAGAGAAGGTGGAGTTCAGGCTTTTAACATAGGATTGAACGTTTTCTTGAAATCCCTGGGCCTCATTTAGAGCTTTGAGGAGCTTTGAAGATACTTGCGCCTCTGTTACCTCCAAGTTTATACAGTCCATATCCATTGATGCGCATCTAAAATACAGAAGCTCTCCCATATAAACAGGGGGAATTAATGCCATCAGTGAGGATGCTACAGTACCATAGAAGCCATTTTGTCCCTTTGGCTTCAGTGGGACAGTTTATGGACTGGGCTGCTACTCGACACACACATGGGATTTCTGTGGGCTTTCAGCAGCTCCACTGTCCTATGGAGCATATTGAAGAAATATCCATGTGAATTACTTCTGAAATCTGATTTTTTCTGCACAGAACTGCAAAGAGTGCTGTACCAGCCTGGGTGTATCAACCACTGAAGCTGTATTGAGAAGCTATATCTAAAGACTTTGCTAAAACAAACCTTGAGGTCTATATTTCATTTTGTTCTAGAGCTGAACGGAATCTTTTCTTTTGGGCTGGTGGCTTAGAAATGCTTTCTGTCTTCCCACATAATGTTTCTAGGGATTGAGTCCTTACTTGTGATATTCTGCCAGGAAGTAAACCACATATTCAAGGTCATGACTGCCATCTGAGTGTTCAGAGTTAATTGAACACCAATAGCTTGCCAAGCAGCTTCCAAAACTCCTAAGAGCTCAGCTCATGAGTTTTTAGTTGCCGGGCTAAACACTAATTCTGGGTCTCTATTTTCCAGGCCTGCTAAGTTACAGCTAATCAGCACAATCTAGGTAAGAAATTGCACAGAATATTCCATTTCTGAGAGACTGTTAAGCACTTTTAGGAGTCTTAGGAGACTTTCAAGAATCTGTTTTTCACTGCCATGTCTAACAGTAATGCTACTGTTGACATAGTGAAATAACAGTGCCTTAATCTCTCTCTAAATGTTTGATGGGAGAGGGGGGACTTTTAATTTGCAAAATGGTAGTTTCATAATGCAAAGTTTAGGGATAACTACCACTTCCATCTTTCAAACATCTGAAGTATAATTAGACAAATCTTAAGTACCTCTGAGTGGTCTGTTCCAGGATGACAGCCCTGATCCCATGTTAGAGCACAACTAATGCAAGCCTCTACATATTGCCGTTGAAAAGTGAAAGAGGTTGGCAGAAACATCAAATAATGATCCTTATCTCTTGGAGCACTTTTTGGCTGTAGATATCAGAGGCTCTCCAAGTACTGTTGCAGCATATTAAACTACAGCTGATAAGTGCAGGTACCCCCTCCTTTTTCTTTTTCTTACTGCTCTGTCACTAACATTAACTGACTTATCCCAGGAAATTGGTCACAATGAGAAATCGAAGCCCCTTCTTGTTGGTGGGAGATGGATTTGTTTAAAGGACTTTTTTGGTTTTAGAAAAGTTTGGAGCTCATGATGCCTCATTCCAGGGAGACACACGGAAGAGAGCCTGTKTAGTCTTCTACTGGATTCCACTTTCCACTCTAGTGCAGGATAGGAGGGAAACCACAGACTAGCTAATACTAGTGATGCTAGTCTGCATACAAATTCAGGGAAGAGGTATAATTAGGACCATGTCCTCCCATTGCATGTAGACACCTGCATAGCTTTTATCCCTACAGGCTTCTCTCCATACCAGAAAACACCTAGGAGCAGTTGAAGGTTTCCGAGCAACTCCTGCAGAAAGGAAGTATTTCATGGTTCCTCCAAGGCATATCAGAGCCCTCCATCAGCTACTAATACAGGTTTCACTTCCTTGTTCTGGTGTTTTCTGTAAGCCATATTTCTTGCTTTTTTCCACTCAGCAGATAAAGACAAAGGGGTTGGTTCTCAGACACTTGCAAATTCTTTTCCTATAGATTCTGAGGAGTAGGAGAGTAGGAAGCTACATGGTGAAAATAAAAGTTAACCCTGAAATATTTCCATTTTTATTTTAGAAGTAAAAATGTGCATTAGATTCTAACAGTTTCCAGTGCCGATTCTCAGCTCCACTTGATTCCTGATCTATTTCTGACTTCTGCTTTTTTTCCCAAATGGAATGTCCTTCAGCATCACTGCCTTGTCCCCACTTGAACATTAAATTTAGCACTTCTGACCATAACCAAGAGAGTCAGAGCATGCTTAGAAGACCAGTAACTCCCAGCAAAAGCCTGTCTTGCCCTTAAACAGCTTCAGAAAGCTTCAAAAGTTTCAGAGAATGAAACAGTTCTTCAAAATTGCTTCAATTCCATGAGCATATTCCTCCCTCCAAAAGCACAAAGCTTCAACTGTTTTCCCAAACATGCAGAATGGTTCTCAAGCAAGATTGTCAGAGCTGTCACACAGTAAAGCTAGAATGAGCTTTGCCTGCAAGATATCTACAGCTTTTCAATACCCTTTCCTTTCTCTGGAAAGCTCAGACACATAGGTTACTGTTCTTCTAGGAGAAATTCAGAACTGCCCATAAAACAGTGCATATTTTCTGCTGTACAGAAACCTTACAATATATGATTAACTATCTTTAATATGGTGTAGCCACCATATGGGAACATCTTCATTTGCCTTTAGGATAACTGGAGTTTTATCCAAGTTTGTTCTGCATCTGGACTAGCAGAGAACTGAGTCTGAGGGTTCAAGTAGCATCACCTTTGGAAACAAATTTTCTTTTTTGAAAATGTGAAAGTAATAATTTGCTTAGAAATTCCAAGACAAAGCAAGTGAAAGTCATGAGTAAATGAGTGTTGTAAGAGAGAAGAGAGCTTGTGGGAAGGTCTCCTGGGAAAGACTTGTTCCAGCCACTGAAAGCAAACACTGTTTTAATGTATAATAACACATTTCCTTTCCTTTGGTCTGGCTTCCCTCTAGAAAATGTTACAGTGCAGCTGAGTGGTAAGAAAAAGAAGCCGTCACAGAGCAGTTTTACTTGGCTTTGTATTGCAGTTATGTACCGGACCACAGAAGTGCACAAGTAAGATCTCACCTGTGCAACAGAGGTGAAAATATCTTCTTCTATCCACCTACTCTTCCAATGATCTCAAAGTCTTCTCTTCTATCCACCTACTCTTCCAATGATCTCAAAGTCTTCCACGACTGAAGTCAGGAGAAGCTTTCCCATTTTCTGAATGCACAGACAGCCTAAAATACATGAATCAGAAGGTGGTGTTAGAAACAACAGAAAGCCCCCACATGTCTTGGTCCTGGATCTACTCTGTGCACATAGTTTCTACTATTTGTTCTGTTAGAGCAGCCAAAGGGCTAAATCCAACATCCTCCACAAATCCATTACTTTCATTATCATGCAGCACTACCTATGCTTCATCCTCATAACTCTGTGTGTTTCTCTTTCCCCTCTTCAACCCTTTTGAACTCATTGCATGCATGACTAGAACTACCTAACGCTGATAGCAGTGATCGACTCTGATCTCTATCCATAAGTGTGCTAATATGGAAAAGGATAAGGATTGCAGGAAAAGCTGTTGAACTTGACAAACTACAACAGTGAGGTTCAACTCTTCTCTTGGAGAGCTGGGAAGATGCCAGAGAGAAATTATAAAAAACAAAACAAAMCAAAACAAAACAAAACAAAAAAACAGATCCTTTGATCAGGTTTTCCACCTGACTGCTGCTAAGCACTTTTACACAAACAGTATACGAATCCAGGTCCATTGGAGGTCAGGACATACCTGGCACCTGTCAAGCCTGCAAAGTCCGCTCAGCTGTAACTCTGGGTACTATTAGATATCTACGCAAAGGACCCTGGGAAGTCCCAGTAGGAGGTGTGTGGCCTCACTGTACTATGTGCTGCTCAGATGTATTGAGAAGAGGATTAAGAAGTTTATGATGAGATGCAACAGATGATTAAAACAAACAAATTGACAGACTGGGGATGAGGAATCAGCAGCACATGAGCATGGTTTTAACCTAATGACTAGTTACCTCCACTGGGCAACCTGACTAACCTTGGTATATCTGAGTTGCATCATTTCAGGGAACATTGTCCTGGAGTGATTAGTACTGCAATAAAGTTACAGGTCAAAAGGTCTGAAACATGACCTGTTAGGAAAGATGGAAGGAAAGGTGGTTGTTTAGTCTGGAGGAGAAAAGACTGTGGGGAGGCATGGCACAGCTTCAAATTTGCAGAAAAGAGGAAGGGAAGAAAATGTTGCAGAGAGGACAGGAAGTAGTGGGTATGAGTTGCAACAATGGAGATACTGCTAGAAGCATTAGGTAAAGTTTAGTTAATCTGTCTCTGGATTAAGTTGCTTAGGATACTAAGCAATTCAACATTCAACAGGATACTGTTGAATCCCCATCAATGAAACTAATAATGAATTAGATAAGTATCACTGAATGACACAGATACTGTAGATGGGCAGGGAGATGACCTAGATGACCTCATGCTTTCTTCTGGCAGTACTTTCAGTAATTTTTGTGGTATCTCTGTGTACTTAAAATACACAGAAGGCTGTGTATTTTAGAAGCTGATTACGAAGGGCCTCTCCTAATCTTTAGGGCTGCTTGATTTGAGAGAGCTGCACTGAACATTTTGTGCAGAAAACCAGTTTTTTTTCCCCTCTCAACCTTTTTTCAACATCCTATATTTGAGGGGAATATGGGCAGCTCTCTGGAATTTTAGTACTCATGTGATAAAACAGGTTTATTTTTTTTATTTCCCTCCTTGCATTTGCAGTCTCTTGAGTTTGTTTTGCTAACTTGTATTGTCACCAGGTTCAAAGCAGAGAAGCTAGAGTCAGAAGAAACTTTGTAAAACATTGACAACTGTTCATCATACGGTATCACTGACAGCAGTTTGTAAGGGTTTTTTTCTGATTCTCAGGGCTGTATGTGATAAACAAACATGCTATTACTATAGTCAAGACTCATCTATGCCCAACCAAGAGCAGCTAGTCCAAATGTGTAGAGGTTCACAGGGAGCAGAGTGATCAGGGAGGCAAGGAGCTGTCTAATTCTGTAGTAAAGTAACATACCAAGATTACAGAACTGACAGTTTACTTATCACTACTTGTTAGTGTTTTAGTAGAGAGAAATAGCTCTCAACTGTTCACTGCAATTTTTTCCTGCTCCAGTACTGAGACGGTCTTTCAAGTGGCACTGTCTCTCCATTTACCTTCTGACCTTATGATGCATGTTTATGAAACTTTTTAAATCAATGGTGTGACTTTTTGCTTAAGAATAAGGCTCTCTGCCAGCTCTGATTAGGCGAAATGCTTGGAGGCGTACAATGGGATGGTGCTTGCTTGCTTCACTTAGCTTGTGCAGAAATTTAGGCAGCAATAATCAAAGGGTGCAAATACAATGCAGTGCCACTCAGAGACACTGGACTGTGACCCAAATAACCATGTTTGCGTGGCACTGCATTGTGTTCATACCTAGCTCAGGTGTTCCTAAACTTTCCTATAAATGGTATTTCTATTTGTTTGTGATTTGGCCAAATCTGGACAGATTTTCATGCAAGCAATACAAGGTCTCATATTTTCAGATTGTCCCATTATCATAATGCAAAGTCCAAATCTTGAAGTTTTTTAAATGAATTATTATATGTAATACAACCTGTTTTCTCCTTATTTTACTCTCAGGAATGGAGGTGGCGTTTTGCCAAAACTAGGAACAAAGTGGAACAGTGTAGCAACACTCCTTGAATGGTTAACATTTGGCAAAAGAAAATGAAGGTATGTAATAGTATAATTGAAACAACAACAATGTTGCCAGCTGTCTTGTTTATGGTCAGTATCATTTAAGATCTTTATTTCATAGAGAAAAGACAATGATGAATCAATTGATTTCTGGTTCTTAGAAAAGTTGATAACTTTTAACTTGGAGTTTATATCTTGCTCCATTGAAAACTAAGCTTTGAACGTGGTATGACCTTTGCATTTCTTATAACAGCCAGGTAACCTGAAGTTATTAATAACGAAGTATTTGGAAATGTTGTTCTAGTTCTGGGCTGACAAGTGGCATGCACTGTGTTATCAGTTGGCTCTCTCCTGCATACCTTCTTAAGGAAGTAAATAGCTGGCACACTTGGAGACCTCTGGTTAAGATAATCTGGGGACAAGAGCAGGGGAGCTGGAAGTGCTGGAGCTAGRCAGGCATGATATCTGGCAAATACCTGCCTGTGCTATTTGTGGTTCTAACCTTTGCTTTTTATTCCTCCCTAGTTATTAGCCCTGTTAAGAATTTTAGATGAAAAGTTTAAATGAAAAGGTTAAGGGCAATTCCTTTTACCTTTTTTTGCAGCTGGTAATTCTAAAACGTAAAGCAACTCCTATGACAGTGTGACTCAGAGAGGGGAGAGAAGGAAAGAAAGTAAACCAAAGGGACAGTGACATTTGCTGCTAGACCCTTAGAATGCACGAGAATTGGAGCATGGTAGATGTCTACAGTGCATGGCCACCTTCTGAAAAATACAGAAGACCAGGAGAGTGAGTCAACAAAATGTTTTTAAAAATCTAGTGCCAGTTTCTTCCATTTTTGGTGTACTCTGCAGGATCAAGGCTATCCAGTCCCATCAAGGACACAGTTAGCTGTCTGTCCCCCAACTACTGAAATACATATGGGTTTTAGACAATAGATTCTCATAGAACTGAGATTAGCACTATGGCCTCTCTCCTGCTCCACACACCAGATGCAGCTGGTTGGCCTCATTTGTGCTCCCTTAATCAATGGCATCTGCACATGTGGCCCTGAGCAGGATAGCAATCATTCTACAGTGCTGCAGCCAGGACAAGAAGGGAGAATTTTTCTGTACCTCATAGCATTGCCTTTGAAATAGAAGAGCCCTGCCAGAGGCATACTCCAGAACTGCACCCAGTCCCTGCCCCACTGTGCCACATGTTGACCCGTGTTTTTAAAGGAAATACTCCCCATCATGTGTCCTAGCAAGCCTCCGTCTGTCAATATCAAAGAGAAAGTCACCTGCCAGGTCTGCAAATGTCCTATGGTGAACAGCTGATTTTCTTAAACATTGAGTCCTTTCTTCTCTCAGACAGTTTACAATAAGACCAGTCTCTGACTTTGCAGAGTCAATTGTACATTGGGCTAAGTTCCCATATTAAATATGAGCTTCATGGGCCGTGTCAGACACAGGTTTTACTTGTGACTCCTGCAGCCTAATATTATGCAGCTAAAGAAATACAACTACCTAGTGAAGAATAAATAAACCTCAGCTTCTTCTGGTGTAGGTTTTCTTAAGCCTGTATTGGCAAAATTATTATAAATTGATAGTAATATGTCACTTTGGGTGGATCTCATGTCTTTTTTTTTTTTTTTTGGTGACTTTTTAAAAAAATATCTCAGGTGAAAAAAGGTGGATTATCTCTGCATAGAAATAAATGCATGCATTATTAAATGCTGAAAGATGATTTTATGCACACTTTTCTGCTGTGCCCCAGTACCAAGCAAATATCAAAGAATCATTGCATAAGTCCATGCAAGTGAAAAATTATGACAGGTAATTTCTTTGATGTATTTTGCCTTTGGGCAGGGATTGTCTGTAAAAAGGTTATGATTTTCTAAAATTGAGCCATCCTTTGTATGCAAAACTGCTAGAAATAATAAGATCATAACAGAGAATTTAAGATTAGCACTTTCATGTATTTTAAATCCTTTTTCTTCCTAAGAAGCCAGTGTTTATAAACACATGAAAATCCCCAGAATGTGCCTGATAATAAGACTACACTTAAATTTGGTACCCGTTAGGTGAAATTGGGAGCCAACATTTCCCAAGACAGAGCACCTCTTTGGCATTCTGCTACCCAAAAACAACGTGGCAGGCAAGATGAAGAATATATTTTCCCCTTCCTCCTCCTGCCTTGAAGGTCAAATCATTACTCTGACCGCTTAATAAGAACTGTCATGCTGACAAGCCTGTTAAGCAGACAAGACCTCTTGCCCAGTATCCTGTCTCTGACACGGACTGGTAACAGATACCTAGCAAGAGCTAGAACAACGTGACCTGCTGCCTGGTATACTGTCCTAGTTGTTGGTCTTTGGCAGCTTAATGACTTTGTGAGCCTGTGGTTGCATCTGGACAGTGCCTAACAGCCACTGACAGATTCAGTGTAATATTCTTCAATCCTTTCTTGAGCCTGCAAGGGTTGCAGTTTACTATGTCTTGTCCATGCATTCTCCTGAGAGAAGCAGGTCAGGTAACAGAGAGGATGTCTGCTTTTGATGGCCCTCCCTTGAAAAGCATGTGAATGTGCTTACCAGGAGCAGGACAGAAAGTTAGGGAAACAGCACTTTCCAGAGTATGGGGTGGAGCAGGCAGAAGAGAGGCACTAAGGCTATATTTCTGTTTCTAAATGAGACAGGCTTAGGAGAGGAGCTCAAATACTGAGCTGCTGCTTAGTTGCTAGCACACTCTGGTACAGTTTTGGCCTGTGCCAGCTAGCACTCTCTGAAATACTGCCTGAGTATGGTTCAGGCGATAGCATGTGCCAGGCTATTCCCAACAGGCATTCATATGCTGAAGCCCTACCCCTGAACACAGGCCTTTTTCTATTCTTAGACATCTTAAATTGAAAGAAAAAACATGCAAAAAATGTTTTAGAGCCACATAATCACCACGTGGAACACAAAGGACACCCAGAGCCAGCTCTGTACAGTGTGGACACTGCCATTTGGCCCAGGGCATGGGAACAGTCCCTGCCCTTGTGTCACTTAACAAAATGAATGGATCCAGAGAGACTGGGAAGCTGATGAGAAAAGCAGGAAGCATACCGCCAGCCAGACCTCAGAGGTGGTAGAGAGCGCGCTCTTTTTATGAACCTGAGGAGTTGTGTGGAACTGGTTGCATGTCAGAAATCCACTACACTGCTGGAGTAAGAGTAAGCCTGAATCCAACAGCAAGGCTTATAAACCTTCTTAATATCTATTCTGTCTCAATATGACCTTCTCTACTTTAAAATGTTTGTTCTCCTAGTTTATGCCCTTTCATCTCAAAAATGTTAAAGCTTAGCCAAACTCAAACTACTGAAGCCTTCACAGAGGCATCCTGAAGTCTCCATTAGACCCATGCTCTGATACACTCATAAAACACTGATTTGAGCTGTACTCAGCTATCCTGAACAGGACATTTGCCTTGTTCCACAGAAAAAATTATCAGTAACATTTTACAGTCATTCCTCTGTGTAAGTTGTCATCTATACTACTTCTTTTTAGTCACCATTAAACTTACATAGCATGGTACTCGGTAATAGGGTCTGTGCCACACAGCCTTGTAATGCAGTCTTGAAAGGCTGATGGGCAAGAGATGCAACTCTTTTCTTTAATCACAGGTATAGCGGCCATAAAGGACCTCGCATAAATTTCTCCTCAAAAGGGCATTGGTCTTCCAAATTATGTCTCATCATAATCCTGATTCAACCAAGCTGTGCCAAGCACCATTTTCGGACAACTCAATCTGACTCACTGAATTTAACTATATCTCTTCCAGACTGTTCCCACTGGCTAGCACTAGCTACATGTGGTTAAAATTATGTTGGTTCTTTCAGTTTCTTGTTTTCAGAAATCTGAATATGTTCTTTCTGGAAATGGCAAAGTTATCGCTCAGCAGACATAAATTCCTGTAACAATATTGTCTTCTGTCATTGAATTCATGTATTTTGCTTCATAATTGATCTCATAAAAGTTGATTTCTCAGCTCTTTAAAAAGAAATATTCAGATCAGAAAGAAAACACAAGAAACATAAAAGCATTTAAGAGGAGAAGAAACATTTGCTGAAAGCACTGCATATTGGGCATATGTATAACAAATATTCACACTTTCTTGTTCATCTTCTCAGTGGCCACTTCATTCCTGCAAAGGATAGAAGACGACAGCCAGGATAAGACAGGTATGTAACCTGAGAAAAACAAGAGATCTTGATAGTTGTAAATATATTCACCCTATAAATCACTTCAGATACCTCTTTCTCTGAATCCACAACCCTGTCAGAGTGCTTTCCAACACTTCATCAATTTGTTGTAGAGAATGAAATGGAATGCTAACTTGGGAGGGTTCCTTTTTTTCATTGGCATCCTCTGGTGCCAGTAAATCACTAGCCCCCCAGGTTGTCACAGCAGAGAAGTCAACTTATTGAACTTAGCTAGACAAACTGGGGCCTAATTTGAAGTGTTCAGCTAAGCTTTTATTCCACATGGGTAATATTCATAGAGAGAACATTAATAAAATTCATAAGCATGATGAGAAAAGGCAAAAACAATCCCTTGAGTAAAAAATGAAAGGGACAAAAGTAGAAGTATTTTCTTCTTGACTCATTTCCTGGTTCAGAATTGTTAACAACATACAGATTATTTTTCTCTGCTGTAAATGGCATTTGCTAACATGCAGGTTGAAATTGACTGACAGTAATAATATATGCTCCAAGAAAAAAGATTTTAGATGTTCAGAGCCCATAATACAGTGAATTCACTGTTTTCACTCTCTTCCTCAATACACCGTCAGAAGCATAAATCCACTCTTCATAGAGTACATTAGCAACTTGACGCACAGGGACTTTACACCATGACACCAATTAAACTTAATGAAAGTTTTACAGTTGAATTCCCACATGCCCTCAGCTGAAAATGTACTTCTAATGGTGTTTGAACTTGTTTTTCTCTATGAGTTTTTCTCTGTAAGATTTTTACCTTTTATGTTGTTAAAAATTGCACCACAATTTGCATGTTTTGCAGTCACTATGTCCATGTGTTCTAATCATGTGTTTTTCCTCACCAGTTGAATTTCAGCAGAATTATTCTGCATACTCTGATGGACAGGGCAGAAAGTGTTGATGTACTGCATTGATCTCTACTACCGCCTCCACCTGCCAAATTGGATCCTGACTTTGTTCATTTGTGGCAGGATCTATTAATTTACTTACTGCCTTCACTTTTTCTAATCATGTTTTGCATCTTGTTTTTCTGTAAGTGCTTTTCTTTTCCCTCTTTTCTACCTACTATCTTGATTTTCTTCTCAACTGTGTAATCAACAGAGAGTATTTTCTCATTATATATTAATGGCCTGCATGTTCCCAAAGCTTTTATCAGATCTTTTTACCTGAAAAAAACATGCGGGGAAGCCATATCACAGGTCTTCAAAATAGAGCTGTTACTTTTTGTTTTATCAGTGACATATTCCCTGTTCATTTAATCATTTACATAAGATTATAGACTGTTCTGGACAATTCTGACTTCAGGTAGGTATCATTATGTACAGGAGACCTTCAGGAAATTTCTCTGTTTTTACAATGCAGATGCTGAGATTGCAGTTTGGCCCAATGCATTGAATAGAAATGTGCAAGTATTTATAAAAAAGACCACTGGTTCTGGTTTTGATCTTACATGCACTTGTTCTAGTAGGGTGAGGATCCCTAAAATGTGGCTCTGTCTTCTGTGTCAAGGAGCAGCAAGAGCAGGCCACTCTACAAGGTAGGACAAACCAAGAGAAACCACAACACAGACTGTGCTTTCACCAGAGCACAAGTCCATCACACCTGAACAGGCTGGGCAGAATAAGGCTGGTGATAACTGGTTCCATCAACAGCTCCACACGCAGGGAGGTGGTGAATGAGGTCCAAGGTCAATCCAGGGAGCCTAGTCAGGAGCAGCAGGAGATGGGACCAGAGACAGGACTGTAAAGCAGGCTATAGCACATGTCCAAGAGTCATCTAGGAGGCAGGGGTCTTCACTAACCCTTAGGTGCACTAACAGCATAGCTCAGGCAGGGAGTGAAAGGCCCAGGTCTGAGCTTGCGTGGAGCTCCTGGGCCTTGGGCAAAGGGTGGAGGTCCCAGGTGAGGCTGGTCAGAGCAATTAAGACCTAATGGTACACTCACAGTCCTGACAGTGTGGTCTTGGATGAATTTCTTTGTGCCAGGTTTTTCAGCTGTTTCATCTAATTCCTACCTACTTCAAAATTAGAATCGAATGAGCTGTTTAAATGTCTTTAGAAACCTGGCTGTAAGTGCAAATGATACTTAGCTGTTAGACACATAAGAAGCTTTCAAGCACATCCCTGAGGTCAGTAAGGCCATTTATTTAGTCGGCAAATGTTTGTATTGCATTTTAGCTTTGATCCCTCTGTCTCTTAGCTTTGTTGTCTTTAAGATGGCATTCTTATGAGGATTAATTAGTTCACATCTGTATCGCATGTGAATAGCAAAAATTTCTACAAACTGCAAACTGTTATGCTAATCCTAACATTAGAACAGATATTAACACCATATAAGCTGAATGATAGCAGACATCCAGTAGAACCCATTCAGAATTCTCCACCTCCATGTGCTTGTGCTTTGATCAGTTTGTTCTGCACTAATCAGCATGTGGAAAGTCAAAACCAGAGAAGTTTCCTTACAGTGCTTCAGTAGGTGAGACCGAGGAGCAATGGCAAGAAAGCATGAACCTCAGATGCGTGAAGCTTCACAGATCTGTAGTTTTTTGTAATAAATAGCCTGAACCCCTACGGTGCCTCATGAACCACCCAAGAGAGCCAGAACAGAGCACATGAGAGCATAAGTATGAGATGAGGCTGAGTTCAGATTGAATGTACTTTGTAATGGACAGGGACTGGTCCTCAATGTCCAGGAGACAGAACCTATTGCTCTATTGATCTCACAAATTCCAAATGCCATCATCCCCTTTGACTTGAGAATTGCAGCTGAGACATTTGGCAGGGCATTGAGGGCATTTGTGGGAGAAGAGGAGACTGTCATACTTCGAAAGTAAAAAGGGTAGAGAATACAGATCAACCTCTAATGCATTCCTTGATGTCTATATCTAGTGAATTTATGCACCTATTTGTCATTTTCAAGGCTTGTTTTGGATTTTTAACAGTTCAGCTATGTGGCTGTATAGCTGAGTTACTAATTTTGTAGTAGTGCTATCTTTGGAAAGTGAGCCATTACTAGCTGATTGCTATAGCAGTATGTTGAGCCAAATTTACCCTAACATGACTGCTTTGCTCAGGGCAGCCACACAGGTCTGTTTATGGGATTTCCAGACAGCAATTCACATCCTCCCGATGCTGAACACTTTCTATTTCAGGTCCGTATATCCAGGCTTGGCTCAACATTGCATTACTCCACATTTATGCTGAGTTATCCAACTCCTTTGGACAAGTTGGTATAAAACTGGAAGAACACAATGATAAAATAGGCTTCCTATTGTCATTTTCAGGACACAAAGACTACCTCCCTAAGATAAGGATGAACAGACACATCTCTTCCAAACTGCTGCCTCAGCATGTATTTTTCACTTGTTGTTTTGGATCCTTGAAGCTTTTAAGTATTTGCTGTATGTTTCTGAGCACCCCTATTGGGTTACTCTCATTTGGTTTTTCCCACAAAAAACTGGCATTAAGTGGTCCTTTTCCCAGCAATAATTACCTCATTTACTATAAATTATTTTATTTGTAGTACCTTGAGACACCCTAATGCTTTTACATAATAAAAGAACCATTTATTTCCAAATATTTTAAAGCTTGTTTTCAATGTTTTTTCTCATTTTTAAAGTGGAAATAATTTAATTTGATGGGAAAATAATTGCTATTACAAAAGAATCATTTATACAAGTGTATGTATAACTTCATATGAAGGGAAAGAAACAAGGAAATGGCTATTTCTTAAAAATATAAAGGAAAATATGAACTTTGTGTAGATAAATAAAATGAAAAGTACATGAAACAAATAAACTATGCACTGGAATGAGCTTTCCATTGACATTTTCATTAAAGTTTACAGCTGCCTGCATGAAAGAGATGTCTGATAATAAGGCAGGTTTTCGAAATCAAACTTGCACCAGCATGACTTTGATTTTTAGGCAAGTCTGGCTGAAAGGAGGAAACTTTAAAACCCAGTTCTAGAGGGAGGGTGAGGTAATGGTACAGGCTAAGAATTTGTATAATCCTTCTTACATAATCCGAGCAATAGAGCAGTCAGGTAGGGCTGTTCAGTGTACACTGGCAAGAGGATGCACAAGGTACCACAGCAGCCTAAAAATAAAGGAAAACAATTTTGGTTTCCTAGTATTTATGGAATATGTTCCAGACGTGGAATTATTCTGTGACCCTCTAAAGGGCCCCAATGTACCTTCCGGAGACCTGAACCAGCTGGCCCAGTCCAGCCCCATGGTTCGCATTGAGGGGCTGGGACCTGCTTTGGCAGCTTGTGCCAGGGTGGGATTTCCAGGGTGTGCCTCTAAACAAGCTGTCCTCTCAAGCTTGACAGCTAGGAGGTTGAAAGGATTTAACACTGTCCCATTAACACTTCTTAAATCCAGGTCAAGTGTAGAGCAGATGCAAATGTTGCTCCTCCAGAAAGACCCTGTGACCAGTGGCTGTGTGACGAGAAACAGCATGCCTAGCTAATGGACCAGGCAGCAGGGGGGCTGTGGGACATCATATGGAAAGGGTGGATTGTGTAGCATGGAGAGGCTGAGTGAGGTTTAGGCCAGAGGTGTTAATGCTTTTATATAAATGCCACAAATTTTATTTCTGATTATTTGTTTTGGTTCCTTGTAGCTGCCTTCAGTTCAAGGCTTAGATTTGATTCCTAGGAGAGAGCATGGTAAATGTGTATAAACACATACAGGTGTGAGTGTGTGTTCAGAAGATTATTGGTCCTGTTCAGCAAATGCATTTTATTCCCATCTGTCAGGAAGGAAAAGCTACCACAGACACAGATCAGTGGATTTGATGCTCTGGGTGTACAGACCTTTTTTGGGCAGTTCCTAATTCAAGGACATTGTCCCACTGGTGGCAGTCAGACCTCTTCCTATGTGAAGGGCTAGCAAAATTGAAGCCAGAGTTACAAATCAATGTTTACCCTGTGGGTCATGGCACATTATGAATCAGTATCTAATCATGCTATCAAAAAACCTGCCTTTTCTGAACTGGCAGTAAGGCTTAAAGAATAATTAACAAAAAGTCAAGATTTTCCAGGTTGTAATGATTTTGCTTTGGTCAGGCTACCTTCCCATGACGTTGATGCTTGTTTCCTATGAACATTTGGTCACTTGTTTTTTATGGAAGTAGTTGTCAGCATTTACATTTATTATTGTTCTCATGTATCACTATCATGATCCTTTGATCTGACTATTTTTTAAACAATTATGTACATATTTAGAGTGCTGTGTTACGCTTGTAAAGCTAAATGTACCATATGAATTATAAATAATTACTGGTATAGTTTGTCTTCCTACATAATTAGAGCAGATGTTCATTTTTCAGGTTAACTGACATGATTTTGTGTTCAAGAAAGTACATATAAAAGTAATAAGGAACAGTTTTAAAAGTGGGACTGAAGGATTTTCATCTGTCACTGGATCAGTTTTGCAAATGCTCAGTGTGAATGACTGATGTTCAACAACTGGACAGGCACATGAAATAGCCATGGAGACGCTCTTCTCTAGGAACATGCAGTACACAAAAAATAGAATCTCTACTACTTACCAAGCAGTAGATACTGCGGATGCCTATAGTGGGCTTTTTACTTTATGGAGTGCTGTCAAAATAGGATGCAAATCTTTACATTCAATATATGCACTGCACAGAAGCTACAATTAAGAGGAAGGGCCACATTGATTTTTCCGGTAAGAATTCTATTTTTTTTTTATTCTTAGCTCTCTGAGAGCCAAGTTATTTGCTATCAGTAGAGGTTGCAGGATGTTTGAACTCTGCTTTTTAGTGGCAAGAAAGTGAGATTAATGGGAGTTCTAGTGTCTCTCTGCTGACAAGAAGCCCATTTCCATTTTTGCTTTTAAAGGAAAGCACTGCATTTCTCGTAATTTGCAGGAAAGCCATCAGCTAGATATAAAGAAAAGTATATATTCAGCCTCCCTTCTGAGACATGGCATCCTGGTTGTCACACTTACTGGCAAATGAGCATGCAAAAGCACTGCACTGCTGTGTTTGTTGAGCAGTTAAGTGCAGACTTTAGTATATTGGGACTTCATAAACCACCCACTCCACCCCCCCAGTCAATTAACCCACATGTTGACTTTGTGTTCTCCTCCTGGGCTTCTGTCTTGCATGTTTTTCCTCTATCTGCTGCAGATAGTTTCACAGAAATCTGTGCTGAAACAGGGTCAACCCCTGTGTCCTTTGTCAAACAGCTTTTCCCCAGTGAAGCTTGCCTTTGGGAGCTGTGGGCTGTGGGGAGTGAAACACTGCACAAACCATTCTCTGTCTCCACTGGTTTGTGTGCACAGAGCTGTAAAACAGACTTGTATTTGCCCTGAAAGCTTGTCTGGCACCTTTGATTGATTGTGCAATCATTGATTTCCTCCTTTTCTTTTCCCAATCCACATGTACCAGCACTGATAAGAGGCTGCACAAAGCCTTTTAGACTATGTGGTTTCTGTAATGTAGTGTTTAACTCCTAGGCTCCTATATTTCATAGAACAATAGAATTATAGAAGATCTCAAGTTGGAAGGGACCCATAAGGATCATCGAGTCCAACGCCCTGCTCCTTGCAGGACTACCTAAAACTAAATCATATCACTAACAGCATCATCCAGACACTTTCTTGTGAACTGTAGAGGAGTTCCCAAGAGCTAGTATATTGTAAGCCATTCTTGGAGTGCCATACCTAGGTTGTCCAAGAATGGCTTGCAATATATTACTTAGACTCTTCAGCTGTAGTTTTTATGCCAGTCCTGATCAGAGAGCATCAAATAAATTCCATTGTTTTTCACTGTGGAGAGCAAGAAAGAACTGACTGAGGAGGAGGATAGTGAAACCAACAATGTAAGGATTTTCCCCTCTTTTGCTAATGCCAGAGGGCATTTCGGTAACAGTATCTCCTCCTCTAACCCTCTAGCTTTTTGGGTAATAATCAGTTTGGAAGCTTTAAACTGGCAAATTTCAAAAATGAAAATGTTTGTTGAAAAGATACTTCTCAGTTTTTGTTTGTGTGTTTTTGATCAGAAAACTATGTTCTGCTCTGTTCTACTGGAAGGCAGGGTAGAGCACACCATATATAGTCTAGGCACTTCTATAGGAAGGCAAGATTCCTGTCCTATGAATAAAAGCACTGTGATTGCTGTCCCCTCATACCTGTTTCTCATCCGTTTCTAGCTGCACATGTGTCTTCAATGACAAACACTCTGTCATAGATTGCTGCTGTGTTTAAAGCCAGAGGCAGCTGAAAGGAAGCAGGCCCACTCTATTATCATCCTGATGTACGTGAGAAAAAGTAAGTAGGAAGATCTAAGCTGTTCCTGTCTGCAGGTTTTATGAGATCTGCTAAGACAGAAAAAGAGAAGCAAGTGGTAGTACAGCTACTGTAGCGGTAGGCAACAGCAAGCATCTGCCAAGCAGTGCTTCTGAGGTCCGCAAAAGAGTCTTAATGTTAGCCCAAGGATGGCCAGGCAATCTAAGCTGCATGCATTTGTGGGGAAAACATGGCTTTTCAACTTTTGGCTGCTCTGGGATTGGGAAGAAGAAGGAAACATTGAATTTGAGGATGCTGGGATAGATGGAAAAAGAAGGTATCTGATGATGAAGACACTTTTATAGGAACTGACAAGGTGGAGTGGAAGGGAAGAACATATTTGTTAGGAAGTGGATAAAGCCTTGATCAGGCTAATTAAGGCCTATTGGTGCACTCATGGCCCTGACAGCCCTCTAAGAATATTACGGTAGTAGTGGTGAGTGCTGCCAAAGAGAAAGGAGCCATGTGCGACTGTTGCAACAGTGCAGGCAAAGAGTGAGTTGGGAAGAAGGAAAGTGATGTATTTGGAAAGTGCTGTGGAAGGCAGGCAGTAGGAGGAGAAGGGGAGATCTGGACAGAAGACATAATCTCATGCTGAGAGCTTGCAATCTTCAGTTGCTCACCTTCTTGTTGTAAAAAAGCATCAGTGAAATACTAAATGAAACACCACCATAAAGTTTATGGCTATTCCACACTGGACATCTTATTTGCCTGACTTTGGTCTGGAAAGGTTATCCTTCCTCTGTGCCAGGAGATGCTGCAGAAATACAGAGTGTCTAGTAGGATGATCAAGGTCTGAAGTAAAGTTAACGGTTTCTGATTTTGTTTCATCGAGAGCGCAACACACAAGTTGAAAAACAAAGCCATGTTCAGCCAAGTTTTCTTATTTCCATACATGTTTTCCACAGTCATCCTCTGCACTAATTTTAGCCCTATAAAACAATGGGAGGAAAAATGTACATGATGGAGTATTGTACATGAGGCAGTAGGGAGGCTTTTGCAGCCTCCCCAGCTTCTGAGTCACAAAAGGGATGTCCAAATTTACCATCCTTCGGAATCCCCTTCCTTGTTCGAGCACAGCTTCCCTCACAATGCCTGAGCCTGCAATTTTACTCTCTCCTACAATAGTGTTATTGCTACCACCTAATAAATCCCCATGGCTTAATATATCTACGTGATCTACTTAACAACTGTTTTGATACATTGTCCTAAAGCATCTCTTACTGCAGACACCTTTACTCAGAGAGTAAAGTGGTCTCAGACTATCCCAACTTCTGGACTATTTTAACTTTGCTGTTACAATTGAAGAGGTATGACCCAGGCTCTTCAGGCCTTATTTATAGTAGTTATAGTGGTGCACTTCCTTCCTTGGGGAAAAGACAGGTACACTGGCAAAAGAGTTGTTTTGCTGTTACTGCCTTTACCAGTTCCTGGAATTCAATAGCTTTACTGACTTTTAGGCTGGTACGACTATGGCTTTAGACCGTGGGTCAACCTCAGTGAAAGGGAGCTAAGCTAATTCAAACTACCTTGCTTCTCATGTGGGCAGAGCATACACAGACAGCTACAGTTATCCTGCAGAAACTTGTTTTGTCTATCTAGGGACACCTCTGGGGTGTCTGCCAGCACAGTTGTCAGAGAATTGTGTGATGTTTTTTCCCCACACTCTTAACCAGCGTGCCTCTGCCAGTAAAACTTCCAAGTTTAGACTGGCTGTAGTGTGAATGCAGCTGTATCATTAAGGCTTGTTTCTGTATTAAAGAGGAAAATGTTGTACCATTGTAAGTAGCTTTATCATCACACTTATATTAGGGGCTATATCAGCATAAGCACTTTGGTACAAGTGAGAATTAGGCCATTTTTCTATCACACACCCCACTGCTGATGAAAGGGCCCAGTTACAATCAGCTCTGAACCTCTGAGGAAAAACGGCAGGATTTGTTGACAGAGACAATTTTATAGATCACTGGAGAGATTCACAGTGTCATGCGGTTGCAGTGGTGGTTTTGAAAAAAAGTATGGGAGCCAAGTTCTAAAAATCCAACAGCTACTGCAGCAAACCTGATGGGCCACTACATGTTTTCTGGCTGGTGGCATCGCCCTTGTTTGCAGGGTTTGTTGGGCTGGCCAAGATTTTTTGGTCTTGATACTTCATGCAGTTCTTAATAAGATATAATTCTGTGACCTCTTCAAAGGTTTTCTTAAGCTGCAGGTAAGGCTACACCTAGATTTCATGCATTTTATTTTCAATAAGATTATTCAAGAGAAAAAAAGGCTCAGTTGACACAAGCGTGACAGGATGAAGAGACATGCATTGACCTTACAATTTTACTAGCTTGCTTATGAAACTATGTGCCTGTCATGTCCAGCTGTGTAATCATAACACCTTTGCATGTGATATCCCTTACCAGTTGTTGAGGGACACATCATGTATATGCTTTTTATGCAGACTGTGAGGGATTGCAAAGTGTTTTACTTTCACTTTTTTATACAATCAGTGTACCCTGCTGTTGAGTGGGAACTGTTTTCTACATTTTCTGGGGAATTCCAGAATTACAATTTCAGAATTGTTTCCATCACAAAACGGAGTTGAAAGAAACCTGCAAATATCTCCCAGGGACCAGAATTGTGCGAGATTTGTCCTTTAACTGAGAACCTCAAGCCCTTGAGCTTGGAGAGTTTTCTGGCACAAAAGATTGCAATGCTTTTCTACCTTTTAACAGTATCGTGAGGAATCATCCATTCCTTTTATGTAAATGCTTTGCAATATGCCAATGCAGGGTCCCGGGAAAATGTTAAAAAAGGATTGACTCTTGTCTCTCTCAAGCAGTAGTAAACTGTTTTGGATGGGCAATAGCAGGGTTTAAAGGCAAAGATTGCCATTTATCTGAACTGACAAAACTTATGCCATAGTCCAGGAGTAAGCCAGACACAATCCTAACCTGAAACAGGGGAAAGCCTGAGAGAACATTTGCTTGTCTTGCCTGACTCTGACTGTGGAAGCGCACTGCAGGCTGCCACCTCAGCAACTCACCCCAGGCTGTGAGGTGGCGAGGCATGTTCTCACTTTGCCCACAGAACTAACGTAAAGCAACTCTATGAGGAGAGTTAAAGCAAAGTGAGAAGCTGAAACAGATTTGCTAGTGTTTCAGTTGGGCTGTTCGCTGGTTTTGATTATTTTTATAAGAAAAATATGGCAGTCTAGTTCTTCTTCTTAGATGGACCAAAAACAAATGATGAAACCTGCAGATTTTTTTTCTCAGAACAGAAACTGTGTCCAGCATGTACAACAGACTAGGCAAGTTGTCTCTTAATGACTCTTCTCATGAATTCAAGAGAAAACTTCTGCCCTGTCTTACATAAGCTTGCTTCAGAGCAGAGGCAGAGACCCTCCAGCTCTCCCTAGGCTTTGGTAAATGCATGCGGGAGCAGGACATCCTGTATTTCTGGTACTGTCCTTGGCACTCAGGTGGGTCTCAGCTCAAGCACATGCTGGTAGTCCATCACTAAGAAGAGGCAGTTAATAAAACACTGAGAGCAAGCTTCCATGTCTCCCTTTTCCTCCTCCAGGCCTTTGCACACATAGCTTTTTTTGGTAGGAGCAGAGTTTTAGAGGTCATGTTGTTCCAGCTCTTTGAACCTCGATGTTCTGTATGTCCTTTGAAACATTCTGTTCTTTGTTACTCACAGCTTCCAACCTGTTTCCATCAGCACATTTGGTGTAGGAATCTGCTCTCTGAGTCTCAGTAAATATGACCTATCTGAACTTTTATGATGAGTATATGTTTAATCTCAAGTTCTCCAGTCAGCTTTTCTACCCTAACCCCATTCCTCAGGGGATGAAGTGCAAAAAGCAGCAGCTAGTTTCTGTAAACGTCTGGAATTGGTCCGAGGAATTTGGTAAAATTTGGGGGATTTGAATATAAAGGGTACAGTGTGCTTTCTGCTTTTGATTTTTCTGCCTGTGCATTCATCTATAATTTGTGGAATCACAGTTAAGTCATGTTATGCCACTGACATTTTTGTATGGTGTAATCATTCCTGATTGCTGTCTCTGCCCTTTGCTAGCTGGTTTCTGTCTGCAGTACAGTTCTTTTGAGAGACCACAATAAAAAAAAAAAAAAAAAAAAAAAGGAGAGTACCAGCAAGGCACTTTTATTTTCATCTCTGAATGTTTGAGTAAAACAGGTCTCCCATGGAAAATGAAGCCAAATGAAATGCTGAGATAAGTTAATATGCCACCTTGTCATCTTTCTCACCAATTTCTTCCAAAGCAACAGAAGCTTGCTCTCATCAGCAAGTCTTAAGAAGCATTGGTTGCTGGAAGGGAAGCAGTCCACATTCTAGTAAGGCATGTGCCTCACCATGAAGGGAAATAAAGGCATGATTCACATGAAATCYGTCCTGTTTCTGCATTGTACCATGTGAACCTCTCTTGACCTCCTGGCAGGCCCTAGCACGTGTGCCTTGCTGTTTCTAGTTATTCTCAGTGTGGCTGGGTGGACAGGTTGCGAAGGAGGCCTGTCCACCCATACAGACAGTGCATTCTGCCAATTCTGTCCTATGCTGGCCTCAAACAGCACAACAAGGAAACTGTTCTCTGAACAAACTGTTGCTCATAGGGTGAATGAAAGGCAGTGTTGTGGCCTGGCACTGGAAACGTCAATTGAGGCTAGCTGGCTGGGAAATGTTGGGAAGCTTCCTCCACTCTGGCCACATGCCCACAGTTTCCACTGCGTTGTACTCCCTATCCAGATACCTGCATCTTCAGGGTCAGGAAATCTGTAGGTAATACTATCCTAGAGCCAAAAGTGTTTGTTACTTTGGAGGCATTGCTTAGAACATATGAGCAGTGTTGCAGTAGGGTTTTTACAAAGGCATCCACTTCTGCATCACTGGCATATTGTCTCAGGTAGCATTTAACTCCTGATGGGTTTTAATTATTACTACAGCACATCTGGGTCTGAGAGGACAAAATGTAGTGTATGAAGTCTTTTCATTCAGATTCTACAAAATGGTGACCTGGGTATGAGGTCTTTTCAAACATACTTTTAAACAAACACACTCTGGCCAGTCAACCTGGTGATACTAACTTCAGCTGAATGTCGGCTAGATTCTTCCTGAGGGTAACCATCTCTCCAGTCTCAGCTGATTTAATCCGATAAGTCATTAGCTGGTGCATTTGTGAGACAGGACTGTGAGCAATGATGAGAGAGGATTCATTGACAGCTTACTGTCGGTGGCTTACAGGTACTGGCTATACTTACGATCTTACGTAACTCATTAATACAGAAAGAGGGAGCTAAAGGTGCTGGAGTTCACTATCACAGAGCATTTCTCAGCAGCTTTCTGCGTGGGATTCATATCACTTCAGTTCTTCCTGTCCTCCTTCCAGTGCTATGATTGTGGTCCACAAAACAAATGACAAAAGTGTATTTTAAAAGCATTTGTTTCCAAGCATACGTATCGATACCCACACACAAAGAAACAAGCAAAATGGAAGAAACTGAAGGAATAAATGAACATGCAAAGTTTAGGCTAATTTTCATGTGTTTATAAGTCAGAACCATTATGGCAGCTCTTCCCTATATGCCTTTTGGATCATTTGTTTAATGAAAAAAGCTGAGATGTCTCCTCATGAGCTTATTTCAAGATTTTTTTTTTTTTTTTTTTTTTAATATGAATGCTCTATATTCTTTAAATTTAGCTTTTGGACATTTTTAGCCACTTTAAGTTCTTCTTGTAAATTATAATATCTTACATCCCGGCTCAGCTCTATTATCTGTACAAGAAGGCAATATGAATAACTAGTCTTTCAAAGAACGTGTTATCTAAATCATACAGTCAATCTTTTGTGTATGTTAGTGCCTATTATGACACACAAATTCTAGGGTTATGCAAAAAATTTTACTGGCAATGTAGGCCCTTACATTTGAAAAGCTGATCTTTAATATCTCTGTACATTAGTTCCCATTTGTAGAAACTATGAGATCTAATTGGCCTCTGCAAATTTTTTTGATTAATAGAATTCAAGTCTGGATGGGACAATGGTAATTATTTAATCTGATATTTTGCAGAGGACTGACTGATATATGGAGCTCTCCAAGACCAGGGGGAATTTATTTTGATTCATACAGTTAAAGAACAAGGACAAACACTTTTCACTGCAGTTGAACTATACCCTTTTTTTCAGAAAACACATCAATGTAAAGACTTCAAGGGTGAAATTTGTCTTACATCATTTCAGCTTTAGTCTTTGGTGTTTGTGTTAGTTCCCTCTCCAGTCAACACAGAAATAGTCATTGCAGGCTGACACGTCTAAGAATGATGGGCTCTGTCACCTCTGAGAGCCATGTGTCTCTGCCCACTGACTATAGAAGGGACCTACACAGTTAGTTGAGGACAGATTTTCATAAGCAATAATAGTAAAGTAAATACCACGCCAAGTGCTAGTGTGAAGATATGCCATCAGCTCTCTAATGACTAATGCTTACATATCACATCTTTTTTTAAATTTTTCTAAGTATAGCTTCCCACCACAAACACTTGCCTGGACCCTTGGTAGATTAAATTGCCAGTTAGGTAAACGAGAACTCTCCTCCTTGTGGTATATCCTAAAAGAGAGTGACCCTGTGGAGTTTCTAATCTCTTTCGCAAACTTAGTAGATCAGTTTCTTTTTCATCTCCATTAGTAAGCCAGATTTTCCAGGCCATGAATCATCTCTGCTGAAATACAAAGAATCAGAAAATAATCCTGCAAAAAGACTCTTAGAGATTTTTTGGTCCCTCTCATTTTCCCAGGGTAAGATCATCTCCTTCCTCAAGACAGAACATCTGTCATTCCTAACAGATATTTACATARCCTGTTCTTAAAAGCCTCCAAAGGTGGAGATTCCACCTTTGGATTCTGTAACCAAGCCATGCTACAGCTTCACTGTTTTTCTTAGAAGAAAGTTTTCCTTAAGATTTAAGATTCATCATTGCAGCTGCAATTTAAAGTCCATTATTACTGCCTTTGTGGTCTTCCACTTTCTGGATACAGAACAGTAGTGGCTTTCTCAACAGCATATACAGGAAATACTTCACTTTTCCCCCCTCCCCTTGTTTCATAGAAATGCAAAGAAGCATGAGTATTTGATCTCTTTTTTGTTGTTTTTTTTTTAACCTCTATGTGGAATATATGTGTTACCTGACAATCTGTCTCTGTCTGTCTAATTTAACTAAGATAATTCCTTGTTAATTTTATACTGATGAAAAACTGAGGTATATACATAGGTGAAACCATTCTCCTAACTTTGGGATACTAAGCATAGACAAAGGATGACTAACGGTTCTTAATAAGAAAGGGCATGCTCAGAATGTAATCACCGGACTAACTAAGTACAGAAATAAAAGGCACAGCTGTGGGAAAAGCATTCTGCTGGTGGGTTCAAGTGTAATTTCTCCAGATTAGAAAAGAGCATCAGACTGTTAACAGCTGACAGGCTATTGTTCTTTGCAGATACAGAATCTGCTGAGACAGGAAGGTGAGGAGATGGGTAGCTAAGTTTTAACTTGCATGCAAAGCACTGCCAGAACAAACAAGCTTTCTGGATCATTTCCTAACAAGGAATCAGGGATATCATTTTACTACAGGGATGTATGAACAACAGAAGGCTGCTGAACTAATGATCTACATGTCATACAAAATGCCACAAGTTTCCAGAGTTGAAACCATCCAGTGAAAATGATGGTCCTATTCAGCAGGGAAAATGCTTGACTATGGCCAACTAAGGTGCATTTACACTATTTGGCTTATCTTTCTGCAGCTGTGTGTGGTGTAAATGGAAATCAACACTGTTTTATAGGGATTTGGGTCAGTATCCTTTCCACTGTGCCCCTTCTGAGTGGTTTACCAGCTGCAAGTGCATACAGAAGAATATAGTAGCTCCTCAAGTCCACCATTTATCTTGTGAAAAGAATCTTCTTATAGTTATAAATCTGCAAGTTCTCCCATTCTTTTAACCTTCAGCTTACACGTATACTGGCATGGCACAGAGTCTTTAGACCAATGCCAGACACCCTGTGTGTGTATCATAGACACACGTGACCTAAAGAGAGATGGTGCTTGGTATCATTGGAATGTACCTGTATGTCAATAAATATGGGATCTTTGTAACAATTCCAAAGTAGGACTCTACATTCTTGATGCTCAATTTAAATCTGAATGAGAGCCTGAAATGAGAGTGCTGACTGTAAATGCTAAAGTATCACGTTGTTTAATTATTTGGAGACTCAAACCAGACATACTAGAAAGAACACAAGACCAAGGGTTACAAAGCTGTACACACACAAAAACTACTCTCAAATTCTTTGAACTTTAGAGAAAGATAAAATAGTCTTTCGTTGCATTTTTTTCCTTCTGAGCCCTCATTTTCTTCTCTGTTTGTCCATGCTGCAGTGTTACTTGTGGTGCTTCTGTCACACAGAGTCTGTTTCATTATCAGGGTCATGGCTAAATACCTTCATAACCCCCTTCTTTAGGGCATGTGGCAAAACCAGAGCATACAATAGCTGTGACCAGTTGCAACATCTCTATTTCTGAAACAGTTTTTGGCCAGAGCCTCCATCCAAATATTCGCTGGTTGAAGAGCCTTCTTGTGTGATGCATGGCTGATTGACCATGAACAGTAATACATCAGATAAACTCAATGCACTGAAAACAATGGTATGGTCTAAGAACAGTGTTATAAGGGTATGGAGAAAAAAATGTGGTTTTTGCTACTGAAAATGAATTGTCTTCCAATAATGTCAGTTTGAGAGTGAATGAAGGCTGAGAAGGCAGAGAGAGCAGCAGTGAGTAAAGCTGCAGTACAAAAATAGTTAAGGAAAAATTAGATCACACGTTTATTATATTAAAATTACATCATAATGTCATTATATAAGTACTTATAATACACAGATTTTAAATATTATACATATTATATATAAAATATCATACTAGTAGATGATGGATTTAGGAGGAACTGTCTCCTCATACATGCAGATTCAGGAGTAACAGACTGAATTACTYAGTTAATCTTCAAGACTGTGGCTACTGAGACTGGATCTTGTTGGTCCCCTGGGTGTACCCATAGGCCTTAATTGCCTTGACCAGCCTCACCTGGGGCCTTCACCCACACCCTGCCCTTGGAACCAGGTGCCTCTTTTAAGCTCATGTCAGGGATTTAGTCCCTGCTGGAGGTATGTTACAGGAATACTGATCTCTCACTCAGCCACAGCCCAGCCTAGCAGTGGATCCCATTGATCCTGATCTGCAGATTGACTTCCTTGCTTGTTCTTCCTTGACCTGTCTCATCACTGTGGACCTGCTCCATGATCTCTGAGCTGTGTCTCGCCTTGGGTTGCCCTCATCAAATCTTATCCTGGTCCTGACCTGTGGATTTACTTCCTGGCTTGACCTCAGACCCACTGTATCACCATGAACTCACCTGATAATCTGGACCCTTTGTCGAACCTGGCTACCATCTCTGAGTCTGTCCTCCTCAGCTTGCTTGGGCAGTGTGGGGTCTAGGATCTGGCTGATGAGGCCCCTGCCCTGCCATCCCTTTATTGTGCTCAGCTCCTGACTCCCCTTCCCTTAGGAAGCAGCCAGCCCTCACTGTACCCTGAAAAATCTATCCGAAGCACTGTTACCACTGTTGCTTCTCCAAATGATTCTGTTCAGATTACAGGAAAGCTCAAAATATCTATGCTACATTTCAAAGACCCTCTAAAAGGACATGATTTCAACCTCTTTTCTGCATGAAGTACTGTACAGACTTTATTGTGGAATATTTTAATGCTTGGTAATGCATTAAAATACTCCAATACAGAATACTTCTGTATTCTTATTAGCTTATATGGAGCTAAAACCAGTGCATCCTAACTCTTGGGCTGAGTACCCTGCTAGGAGATACGAAAATGGCAAATCTCTTTCCCAAAATGGTTTTACATAGACTTGATGTATATCAGCTCAATGGAACTAGCTTAGGTCTCTAGCAGTATGTTGTGTTGTGCAAACCTGACATCCCGGGTCTTTCATATTACTAATGGATGTAGGTGTCAGATCAGTATTTTAGTGTGAAGATCTCTCTACGTGGTTATATTAATGCATGTGTTTACCACAGGCAGTAACAGGGAGGACTTGCTTGCTGAGATGTATGTTCTTTGCTAACAGATCTTATGCAGGGAGTCGTACATGAATAAGCGCTTCTTGCAGTGAAGAGTAACTTGCATAGATCCTCATGAAGTGTGGATCATGAGTGAATGATCCTCATTTACTCCTCATGAGTGAATGAAAGTTTCATTCATTTCTCCCAAAGAATGTAACTTTAGAGACAATTTTGCCTCTATTCAGGTTAAAAGTTAGATCTATTAATGGTAAAAGAGTTCCAAAACCTTCTGCAGGAAAGGAAAGTTAAATAGTTGAACCAGAGGCCTAAACAAAACAAAATCCAGTTTAGCATTGTTTTAAGGAATGAATGAAAGAATAAAGACCTTCTTAAGTTTCATTAGATCTCAGATAAACTCCGGGACTGCAGACAGTTTGTAGTGTTCTGTTTTTCAAAAATAAAATTGGTTCCATTACAGTCTATGCCATTCCTTTAGGCTATACTTCAAGTTTCATCGAGCTACAATTAGACTATGGAAGGACCCAAATAAATACATCCAGTTTTAATATATAGACATCCTTTGCCCATATTTGGCATTATTAAAGAAATAACTGGTGCCTAAATACCTAAATATATTGAGAAGTTGGGGCTTGGTTGAAAATTTTGCACAGATTAATAGCCTTATCTTTATTTTTTTGTCCAAATATATAACTCTGTGTGTGCCTGTATATACAGTAATGCAGCCCCATTCTTATAGTCAGACTCCTACAGCTGTAGTCTTTCCTACATCTGTGATACCAAGAACTATGCTGGCAGGATGGCACAAGTTGCTCAAATGAGAAGGGGGAGATTGTGAACCACATTCACAAGCCCTGGTCCTCATGGGGGACTTCAACCACCCCAATATCTGTTGGAGGGACAACGTGGCAGGCCATAAGGAATTCGAGATGTTCCTGGAAGGGCAGGGCATAAGCAATCCAAGAGGTTCCTGGAATGCATCGTTGATAACTTCCTTCTCCAAGTGATAGAGGAGCCAACGAGGAGAGGTGCTATGCTGGACCTTGTTCTCACCAACAAGGGGGGGCTGGTGGGGAATGTGAAGCTCAAGGGCAGCCTTGGCTGCAGTGACCATGAAATGGTGGAGTTCAAGATCCTTAGGGCACCAAGGAAGGCGCACAGCAAGCTCACTACCCTGGACTTCAGGAGAGCAGACTTTGGCCTCTTCAGGGATCTGCTTGGTAGAGTGCCATGGGACAAAGCCCTGGAGGGAAGAGGGGCCCAAGAAAGCTGTTTAATATTCAAGGATCACCTCCTCCAAGCTCAGGAGCGATGCATCCCAACAAAGAGGAAGTCAAGCAAAAACACCAGGAGGCCTGCATGGATGGACAAGGAGCTCCTGGACACACTCAAACACAAAAAGGAAGCCTACAGAGGGTGGAAGCAAGGACAGGTAGCCTGGGAGGAATACAGAGAAATTGTCCAAGCAGCCAGCGATCAGGTTAGGAAAGCTAAAGCCCTGATAGAATTAAATCTGGCCAGGGACRTCAAGGGCAACAAGAAAAGCTTCTACAGGCACGTCAGGGATAAAAGGAAGACTAGGGAAAATGTGGSCCCTYTCCAGAAYGAAATGGGAGACCTGGATACCCGGGATATGGAGAAGGCTGAGGCACTCAATGACTTTTTTTGCCTCAGTCTTCACTGGCAAGTGCTCGAGCCTCACCGCCCAAGTTGCAGAAGGCAAAGGCAAGGACTGGGAGAATGAAGAGCTGCCCATTGTAGGAGAAGATCAGGTTCAAGACCATCTAAGGAGCCTGAAGGTGCACAAGTCCATGGGACCCAATGAGATCCATCCGTGGGTCCTGAAGGAACTGGTGGATGAAGTTGCTAAGCCACTGTCCATTGTATTTGAGAAGTCGTGGCAGTATGATGAAGTTCCCACTGACTGGAAAAGGGGAAACATAACCCCCRTTTTTAAAAAGGGGAAAAAGGAAGACCCAGGGAACTACAGGCCAGTCAGTCTCACCTCTGTGCCTGGGAAGATCAGGGAACAGATCCTCCTGGAAGCTATGYTAAGGCACATGGAGGACAGGGAGGTGATTCAAGACAGCCAGCATGGCTTCACCAAGGGCAAGTCCTGCCTGACCAACCTAGTGGCCTTCTATGATGGAGTGACTACATCAGTGGACATGGGAARRGCTAYRGATGTYRTYTRTCTGGACCTCTGTAAGGCCTTTGACATGGTCCCCCACAACATCCTTCTCTCTAAACCAGAGAGATATGGATTTGATGGGCAGACTGTCCGGTGGGTGAGGCATTGGTTGGATGGTCGCATCCAGAGAGTAGTGGTCAATGGCTCAATGTCCAGATGGAGATCAGTGATAAGTGGTGTCCCTCAGGGGTCCATATTGGGACCAGTACTGTTTAATATCTTCATCAATGACATAGACAGTGGAATCGAGTGCACCCTCAGCAAGTTTGCAGATGACACCAAGCTGAGTGGTGTGGTCGACATGCCTGAGGGACAGGATGCCATCCAGAGGGACCTGGACAAGCTTGAGAAGTGGGCCCATGTGAACCTCATGAGGTTCAACAAGGCCAAGTGCAAGGTCCAGCACCTGGGTTGGGGCAACCCTCAGTATCAATACAGRCTGGGGGATGAAGGGATTGAAAGCAGCCCTGCCAAGAAGGACTTGGGGGTACTGGTGGATGAAAAGCTGGACATGAGCCGGCAATGTGCGCTCGCAGCCCAGAAGGCCAACCGTATCCTGGGCTGCATCAAAAGAAGCGTGGCCAGCAGGTTGAGGGAGGTGATTCTGCCCCTCTACTCTGCTCTGGTGAGACCCCACCTGGAGTACTCTGTCCAGCTCTGGAGCCCCCAGCACAAGAAAGACATGGACCTGTTGGAGTGGGTCCAGAGGAGGGCCATGAAAATGATCAGGGGGATGGAACACCTCTCCTATGAAGAAAGGCTGAGGGAGTTGGGGTTGTTCAGCCTGGAGAAGGCTTCGGGGAGACCTTATTGCAGCCCTTCAGTATTTAAAGGGGGCTTATAAGAAAGATGGAGACAAACTTTTTAGCAGGGTCTGCTGCAACAGGACAAGGGGGAATGGCCTTAAACTAAAAGAGGGTAGATTTAGACTAGATATAAGGAAGACATTTTTTACGCTGAGGGTGGTGAAACACTGGAACAGGTTGCCCAGTGAGGTGGTAGATGCCCCATCCCTGGAAACATTCAAGGTCAGGTTGGACGGGGCTCTGAGCAACCTGATCAAGTTGAAGATGTCCCTGCCCATGGCAGGGGGGTTGGACTAGATGGCCTTTAAAGGTCCCTTCCAACCTAAACTATTCTATGATTCTATAATTCTATGATTAAATTGATGGCTGTCTACTGGAAAGTGGTTGAGCAAACTACTGTCTGTACTTGAAAAAGAAATTATGATACAGAAACATGACAATATAGCTAATCTCTTCAAAGAGGGAGAGCAAAAGCTTGCCTGTTCTCTGAATAGTGTCTGACTATACTGGAAATACTCAGGTTTGACTCTGAAAGCTGTGGCTTCAGGGAGCACAAAGTGATCACAAAATAAATAAAGAAATGAAAATACACACATTCCCACACACGCAAGCAGAAGAGGAAAAATAGAAAGGAATAAACACTCAGTTCAGTATATTTACTTGGTTGTGAATGAAAGTCAGTGTCACAGTGAAGAACAACATGGGCCTGGGATTGTTTTTCAAATAGGTGAGGTAGTCTTTTGGTTAGAACTGGAAGAGAATTAGTGGTTTGAGACAATGTGCCTCAAGAAATGAGCCAGACTTTCAGAGTGCTTGTGCCTTAATTAAGCCCTTATCTTATGGGCATTACTGGAGACTTCTAAATTTAAGTATGCATGTATTTCTACAGAATAAAGCTATATATTACATATAGCTTTTCCCTGTCTACTAAAAATTAGTAAAGAGGGTTAAGTATGCCACGTCTCCTAAGGCAACCTGTTTCAGATATGAACAATCACGTTTTTGCAAGCTAACCATTACACAGTGAGTTATTAACTTCAAACACCCTTCATTCCTGAAAGCTATGTGGTAGAGACATTTTAGGTTGGGGCAACTCCTCTTACATAAGAGAGTCTTTCTGCCAAGTTATTACCTCAGATGGTCTTTATGTTGTAGCTGAATGTTTATACAGAGATTTCTCCTCCTCACACAACAAAGGGCTACTGGAGAGATCAGATGTCCAGCATATGGCAAAAGCAGAAAGAAGGCAGTCTTGTGCTTGATAAAACCAAAGAAAAACCTCTCCAAAAAGAATAGAGAAAAGGAAACCAAATGCTGAATTGTAATCCTGTCTCYTGTGGAGTCCTCCTCACTCCTGCTGCTTCCAGCAAAAGCAGAAATCTCTTGACACCTTGCAGAAGCTTAGGAACACCTGGCTGGCTCTCAAGGGTAAGTCTAAACTTGTCTATGAGTTCACTAGAAAAGCACTAGCATGTTTTTCTTTTTCCACCTGATTTTTCTTTTCAGTGCCTAGAGAGGCTCTGGTCAGTGCAGTTTCTGCTTCTCAGAAATTCCACCAAACACATACTGATACACTTGGCTTGCAAATTAAAGTGCCAAGTTAAGCAGCTGTCCTGAAGGTCTTGGGCTCCCTTGGGTGCCTGAGGTTTCTATGTCCTTGCAAAAAGAATAGAGAAGACAACATAAATACAGACTCCATTATTTTTCTCTTTTCACTGGTTTGCCAGTCTGGGGACAGCATGTACTAGCTAACAAGTTCTGCCCTGTGCTATTGTTATCATAAATTGGTACTCTTTGGTCAGACAATTAGATCAGGCAATTAGAGGGCTCTGTTGTTAGGCTCCCTTTTAACATGTATGTAGATTACTGGTAGCCTAAAAAGACTACTGTGGGTGTCTGGCTAGATCCATACAATAGGGTTCAGAGCTACTCAGCCAAATTCACTTTTTTCCCCCAGCCAGGGAAAATATTAGGGTGTCTAAGAGAGAGGAAAGTGAGGGGTTTCTCACTAAGCTGTAGTCAGACTATTAAGGAGTGGTGTCTATGAATGAACTTAGGGAAGGCTGAGAATTCTTACAGAAGAAAACTGCTTTGGCCCTAAAAAAGAGGTGTGAGCAAAAAACCTTTCAGACGTTGGCTTGCTTCCCACTCCCACCGGAGTAAGTGAGAATGCTTGTAATTGATTTCAAAGGGAGAAAACCATGCCAGCATTTGCACAGAAATGCTGTTTTTCATATACTTCAATATGTGGGACCAAAGTTCTGGCCCTTCTGTAACTTATGTAATGGAGTAACCTCCAAGGAAAGGGAAAATTGGCTGCTATATAGATGTGGAAACATTCATTAATCACTGGATCAGCACTCTAAACATTTCCTGTTTATATCCAGAGTCACACTTCTTTAAATCATATTGCCAGCTCCAGTTTGGCATTGATGTCTTATTTTGTAAAAACAAGCTGTTATCAAATTTAACAGAAATAGAACAGTTTCCACGAAGAAAAGGATTCTGAATGGCCTTTGGTTCAGATCTTGTTTCAGAAAACAAACTTTCTTCAAAAGTTGTGATCCAGTCACCTCAGTCTGAAAAACTGAAGGGAATGTGGTTGAAAAAAATAAGTTTGGAGTTGTCCTGTATTGTCCACTTCATGAGAAAAACAAAAATGAATTATTATAGAAATTTCCAATTGACTGGCTCAGCTCATGGTAAATGAGCCTCTGATGGATGTGTTTCTAAAGAGAAACCGCAGTTGTACTGCTCACACACCCAGAAACATCCGTTCTGATTCTTGCTGTTTGTCACTCATGCTCTTTCAAAATTGCCATGATCAACAGTTCTCTCTTCCCTCCCCCCGCCCCCCCCCCTCCCCTCAGACCTAAGTCTACCTCCTTTTTCTCATCAGGACCCAAATAACACACAGATTTTAGCATATTTGGGATCACTGCATGAGCATATAGACAGATTTTGCAGGGAGAGAGAGGGAAAGAAGGAATTGGGGGAAGGAGAAAAGCAGCTGAAAGCCAAACCTTTTAATATTCTATTTCTACCAGTTGTCTTCAGCATGGCAAGGCCAGGCTTCTCAGGCTAAATGTATACCAGGGAATTCCTATACTAGGAAACAAAAAGCATTCTTTGGCACTGAGTTTAACTGGTGCAGAATAGCTGTGTCCATGCTGTTAAGTTCTTTTGCCCTCCAAAACGGGTTGGCTGTATCCAGACTACCAGTTGGGACTAATTCCTGGAAGCATGCCTGCGAATTGTTTGGGAGAGCCCTGCCTGACCTTGGCTAAAGCCATACCCCACCATTCAACTGCTTTAACAGTTGAACAGTGAAGGCAGTTGATTGTCAATGTTCACATATGTTTCCTGGCACTATGTAGTTTACTAGTATAAACATAACCTAATTGTCCCCTGGGCTGTAAACACTATGGACACTATACCAAAAGAAAAAGTGCACTAGAAGTCTAAATTATAAAATATTCTGGGTTCCAGGATCTCTGTGTGGTAATCAGAAAGTTTCACCTTGACACTGATGTATCTCCTCTTCCCCCTACATGTACCTAGCCAGGGAAGGACCTATATGGTAGGATGTTGGGGGGGTAGTGGCAAGCTCTGTTGTCCCTAGCGCACACGTGGCTTATAAGGAAGAGGGAAAGACCTTTTTCAGAGAAGGTAGTGAAGCAATGCATCCAGACTCCAAATTTCTCCCTTGCCTGTATGTCTGAGCCATCACATCAATGCCTGAAAACACCGTTCCCAAATGTCAAACTCCCATATCTCTCACCCCTTGGAAAACAGGTGGGTGAGTAATTCACCTAAGACACRGTTGGTTAAAATATAGTAAATACAAGAACACTATGTCTGTTCCTACTTCTTATCTATTCTGCTGTTTCAGCACATGAAAGAAACAGGCTTTAATGGCATATAAACTGCTGAGGGAAGTGTGAGTCTCTTGTCATATTTTGTGTGAAGCAATTGTGATTCTCAGAGTTTGGTTTGCAAGGTAAAATCTCTATAGCAGTCTCAGCAGAAAATTGTTCTTGATGCTTCAGTGTCTTGGCATTTCTAAATCAAGTCAGAAACATTTCAGGAAGGAAGGTTATAGTTCAATCCAAGCAAATTCAGTTCAGTGTAAGAGAAACTGTTTAAAATTCCGTGGATTGTATCAAAAGAGACTACAGAATAACTTAATCTAGTAATCGTCTGTTAAGTGTTTTTAAGTTCAGGTCCCAGGATACGGCCAGCAGAGGAACTGTAAAACTTTGGCTTTCTGTTCAAGCTGTCCTGACATACATTACCCACCATAAAGCATTTGGCCTTTGCCTCTACAACACTGCCTTGTTCCGTGGCAGGACCAGGAATGTAGGAATGTGGCTCCCAGCCAAGCTGGTGGGGAGAGAATTCCCTTGACCTGTAGGATTCCAGCTCTCTCCACGTCTGCATCTTTTGTTYGGCACTTTATGCCATTTGTAGTGTGTGCTTCTCCATGCTGCCCACAGCTGCTGTTCTCCCTTCTGCATCTGCCATTCTCACACTCCCAGCCTGGGTGGCCATGCTGGGTTTGTGCATTGCGGGCTAGCCAGGATGTGGCTACTGAAAGGGCAAACGTGGGGAAGGCCAGAGCTTGGCTATGTGTGCATAATATCAAGTCAGTCAATGTTCACAGGCTGAGAATACAACAGTGTTTGAGTTAAGGGAAGCTCTTTGTTTGCTTTTCCTTGCACTAGTGACTTGGTTACTTCAGCCTAATAGAAGGCTCTTTATTTTATGCTCTGTGAACCTGACCCATCACAAATCAATTACAGAAAGCCTATAGGTTCTTCCCTCCTGCTCCTCCCACAAAGGGCAGCTGAGAATAATTCCCGATGAATAAACTTGATAGTTCCCAGAGGACTGTATTCAGTGAGCTCAAAGTTTTTCCTTCTGCTTGAAACTCTCACTAAAAGAGAGACATGAGTTTCAGGTGAGGTAGTGGTAGTAGGAGAACAGGCATTTTACACTTCATCTTCACCAGTGGGCAATTCCTGACTGCCCCCCTGATATGCTCTCTAACTTTGGGAAGCATCATCACGCAGGGTCCTCTCAGGAGGTAAAGTCTGCCGAGCATCATACGACTGCAAAGGGCTCCAGACTTGCTTGATACAGAGATGGAGTTTTACTTCACAGTTCTCCCTGGAGTCTGAATGTACCAATTTCTGGGAAGTTTAGGGTTAAAGTGAGTGGTTTATTCTGTTGTAAAGACAGGAACTGTTGTGAATTTCTCCTGTGGCTCTGGGTCCAGATGTTAAAGTTGACTGAGGCCCACTTCTCATTCTAAACTCAGTGGTAGTCTACAGAGGAATGAAATTAATCAGCAAGGATTTAAATTACATCTTTTTTCAAAGCCAGTTTAATTTCTTTGCTTTAATCATACTTTTGTTGGGCCAGCAAATAATAACATTGTAATAACATTGTGCCAGATAAGCCACTTCAAAAACAGGAAGAAATAGAAATTACAAACACTGAACTGGCAGAGAAGATGACCACTAGAGATTGCCCAAGTGGTGCCGCAGTGTCTGCAGACATTGCAGGGAGACAATACAAGGGGATAGAAACCTCAGGGGATGGAGGATCACAGCCTCTGAGATTTGTATTTGATGTGCCTTATTTAAGGCCATGTTTTAAAAAGTATTTAAGTATCTAAAGCATCAGTTTGGTATCTGTGGGATTTCAGGTGGGAGCTGGGGATGTAGGCGCTTTTGAGATCTTATTAGTCACCATTCTGCTGCTTTAAATTCTGTAAGAGTCTGGCTTTCTGAGACTGGTTTCTCAAAAGCACTTGGCTTCACTGAGGATGAAACCATCAAACTTGAGGGATGCCCAAGATTGTGTAAGCACTGAGTAGCCTCCATTCCATTCACACTGGTGGGGGTATGGACATCCTGTCATCTCCCTCAGTGTTCCCACGGCCCGTTACTTAAAATCCCGAGGCCCAAAGGTAAGCTTTGACCTACAAGAGATTGCTCCAACAAGTGATGGTTTGTTGCCAGCTTTTTAATTTCCTTTCCACCTTGCAAGAGTGTTGTGATGCATAATTTGAGTTTGCAAATTGCTCTGGCAGGAAAGCACTCTGACAAGCAATATGTTGTGTGCTGCAGTTTGGTTTTAGTCCAAAGAGACAGAAAAGCAGCAGGAAGGAGGCTGGAATTTTATTTAATCCTCTGTATTTCTGAATCCACGTAGAATGCAGCTAGATGGGCCCAGAAATCTCCATATGTTGGACAACCAGTGAATGTGCTCAGTTGCTGTTTTTTAAACTGTATTGGAATTTTTCTCATGCCATTGACTCTTGCAGGTGCAACACATTTAGTCTCTGCAAGCTGAGGGAGGAGCAACAGTAAAGTTCAGGCTGAATAATGCAGATTGAAGACATGTCTCTAGGTATCAAGAGTGGCTAAGTCCTAGCACCTTCACCTCTTTAGATATATGTGACTGCAATGAGTGGCTTAATTCACAAAGCATAGGAAAGGATACTTAGTTCACGGTAGTGTCTATAGCAGAGGAGATGATACAAATATTTGTGCGAGAATACACAGCAAACTCAGTGTCCACAGCAAACAACCTCCGACTTACTATATGGTTATTAGCTAACTTCTTCAACTTATAATTTCCTCTTAGTTAAAGCGAGAACATTGGAAGTTTGGAGTTGGTATATTCTTACATCATTTAACAGGGCTTACAAGGAGCTATGCTTAAACTGCCTATAGAGCATGGACATCCAAGGACTGGCTGCTTTTTATACTAATTCAAACACTTGGTGCTGCTTTGATTTTGTGCTTAGCCAGTCCCAACTATTAAGTGCAAGGAGAGAGCTGCTGCTAGCAGTTGAATCTTCTGCTATTTGCTAGCTGGCAGGATGATGGAGGGCTTGGTCAAGAGAAGGAAGCCTGATTTGTTGCCTTTCTTCTCAGCTTTGAAGAGCCCACATGATTTGTAGTACATATCATGGTCACTTTATAAAAAGAAATCTTCTTTGGCAGGAAGATCAGAGGGGAATGGGCTTAAACATGGGGACTAACACATACAGACATGTATCTTATCTTGGAATTAAATTGTGTGTGTGTATATATATACACATGTGCATGTGTGTGCATATGCACATACATAAAAGCAACAGTGTGACAATGTCTCTGCAAGGAAAAGCAGGGAGGATTTCATAGCTATCTGCAATACAGATGTCCACAGCTGAGCTAGTCACTCCACACTTCCTTACAGTCAGTGGTGAGAAACAGGCACTTACTTAGCAGAGCACAATTCATCTTATCATCTGAAATTAACTACATTTTAAAAAGTCTGTTTCTTTCCATTATGTGTAAAGGAGCATAGGGCAACATCTTCAGCTGCACAGATCCATATTGCAGAGGTGTGACATGAAGTGAGATGAATCCCACCTTTCCTGTCTGAGCTCTCCAGAGTATTCCACATACAGTTTACCATACTATATGTTGCTTACAATGCTTTTTGTGTGACCTGAGTGTTCACTTGCCAAAAGCCAATGAGTAAACCTCATCTGAATCTAGCTGAGAATTTTAACAGATATGTCCACACAACCACCCCAGTATTTATTACAGTGGGTAGTGCTTTCTCAAATGCAGTCTTCAGTCTAAGAGATCATAGTTTTTGGAGGCTTCTTTTCCGAATTAAGTTTGTTTATTGATCTAGATTATAACATGATCGCACAGACAGTAGTGTTAGCACAATAGAGCTCTGCRCCATGCTATGGGGCAAGGGACAGGAATCTCTTAAGCCAATACTTCTGCTAAAATTTGTGTTAGGAGAGAAACTGTGAAGGACTGGTTTGGCACACAGTTGTTACAAGTTGAATGAGTTTACTTCATCAGTTAAATAAGCAGAGTAGATACCTGTTTCCTGCATACACACCTGGCTAGGACGTTAGAGAGCATCCCCCAGCAGGAGTTAAATAAACTGTGTAATGTAAATGTTCACATCTCAGTAGCATCTACACTGACCGCAGTTTTACATGACATAAGGTGCATCTCTGAGATGCTTAGGACAGTTCAGGTTCAAATTATGCAGAGAAAATGTCAGATGACACCAGCCTGGTTATACATCTTTTGCTTATTCATACATAGAGATAATGACATAGGTGAAACACAGGGATTTCCTGAGGTATACCCAGATTCACCCTACCTAGTTTTAGATGCTGAGATGCCCAAGTCAGAAGTCTAGCTGTCTAGCTGGGCACCCCCAGAGACCGATTCAGATTCGGATTTAAATTGCTCTCCATAGGTGCCTCTCTCCACTGACTACAGAAGGATCCTAGAATAACTAAGCACCAAATGTAGGTGCTCTGGTTAAATGGATGAATGGAGGTGCTATTTCTGTCAGCTCCTTAGCAGTCACTGTATGGCATTCATAGGGTCCACAGCAAGTCCAGATTCAGATCTACATTTGGTATGTCAAGGGAAGAGCATATTTTTCCCTAGTTACTCAAGCACAGGTTTATCAGTCAGCAGCATGTTGCTGTGTTTGCTGATAATCTCAAGATCTCTTTCCTTAGAGTGCTGACAGAGGTGTATGTGGTGTAGACTCAGGCTGTACTAGCTAGCGAGAACAGTACTTAAAAACGGTTCATTAACTCCACTTGTATTAGGTACTTACGCAGCGGATGTTTACTGGCTGTCTTGGCTGGAGTTGTAATGACAAGTGGTTGCTAGGAGGCAGGAATGGATTAATCCTAAACAGAAAGGAAGGAGAGAGAATAAGCTTTTGAAAGGGAAAAGTTTTTGTCCCTTTAAAAAGAGAAGCGTGACATGCAAGTACTCTGTCCTCTGAAAAAAAGCCCATGACATCCAGCTAACCAGGCCAAACCTGGTGCAGGTGCTAGGGAAAATTTGCAGGTGTAGCACTGGGAATGCATAGATCAAACCTGCAGGGTTCTACTTTCATGCCTCTAGTTTTGATGGTGCCATGTGAAAAATAAAGATAATGCTGCCCTGGCTAACGTTGCAAAGAACAAACAGGTTCTGTCACATTTACTAGACTGATTTGTGAAACACGATATGTTGGCAGGACTTAATGCATTGGAACTAGGAACATGTTTTTCCCTTTTGAAAAATCCTATAACTAGTTTCGATCAAGAGGGTATGGTATCCTACTTGGAAACATGCACCATGATTTCTCTGTTATTCTTGGAGATTTTGTAAGGAACATTTAGAATGAAGAAGTAGGTGAAGTTTCTGCAAAACAGTCTTTACAAAGCAAGAATATTCCCAGAGGTAATTTTGTAAGGGGTATTTTTGTGGGGTTGTTTGGGGTGGGCTGAGGGGGGGTTGTAGGTTGGTTAGTTTTTTAAAGGGGTTCTGCAGTGCTGGAGAGTAGACCACTCCATCAGGGATTGGAAGGCACTTTAACCCTCCCTTCCACTGTTGAGATGAATTAAGAGGGAATTCTAGAAACCCTACCACTTTCAGTATGTTTGTGATGGGAAATAGGATTTCACTGACCCCATAGAGTGCTCTTTGTTAATGCTGAAAATAAAAAGCCTTGCGCAATAGCTGGTAGAACCTACATGGAACTGCTGGAGAGAGTCCAGAGAAGCACCACTAAGGTGACTAAGGGATTAAAGCATCTCTCCTATGAGGAAAGGCTGAGAGAGCGGGGGCTGTTCAGCCTGGAGAAGGCTCGGGGGGGATCTCATCAATGTGTATAAATATCTGAAGGGAGGCTGTAAAGAAGATGGAGCCAGACTCTTTCCAGAGGTGCCCAGTGACAGGACCCGAGGCAATGGGCACAAACTGAAACACAGGAGGTTCCATATGAACATCAGGAAACACTTTACTGTTTTCCTGTGAAGGTGACTCATCACAGGAACAGGTTCCCCGGAGAGGTGTTGGAGTCTCCTCTGTTGGAGATTTTAACAGATATCTGGACATGGTCCTGGGCAACTGGTGACCTGCTTGAGCAGTGGGGTTGGACCAGATAACCTCCAGAGGTCCCTTCCAACCTCAGCTGTTCTGAGATTCTGTATATGTGGGCCTGGAGAGCATCTATGGATTTGTGGTTGTCAAAGCTCAAGGGAAGGAAGCTGTGCTTGCACATGTGAGAGGATGTTAGTGGGGAAGAGATCACTTCCAGCTTATCTTTGGATGTCACTGTCCTGTCCTTGCAAATTGTTGAGGAATTAACACACACGGTTGCACTGACACTTGCAGGACGTGGGATCTGTGGACCAAGCTGAGCCACATGCCTCCTAGGCAAGAGGAATAGCTGAGAAAAAATGTTTCATTGTTACCGATACTTGTTTGCACACCCATGAATCAGCTTGCTTTGCCTCTTTCCAACTCTGGGACCCAGCTGCCAGCAACCTGGTTTGGGTTCAGCTGATCTTTTGTTTACTTTTTATTTTAAACGTCAGAGGCGCAGAAGGTTAAAAAAGCAAAGGAGAAAACAGAGCTAATAACAAGGATGAATAAGAGTTAAGCAGATTTTCTTTCATATGTGGGATGTTCATAACCAAGTGTGTTTGGTAAACACCCGGCCTATATCCTCCTAGTATGTCATGCTTGAGAGAAATCCTATGCATGTAGCTTCTCCTCTTTCCCAAAAGAGGCAGCCTGTGATCCAGGACACAGAGCACTAAGGAGTCCCGCTGGCTTTTGCGAGTGACCTTACATCCTTTCCATAGCCTTTGCCTTGCAAATTTGTCAAATAAACAATAAGCCATAATTCTGCCTATTTTATAGGAAAAAATAGTTTTCATAAAATTTTCAAATAAGTTGACAGTCTATTTGTTTAGACTCAACAGGAGAAAAGAGATCATGTGAAAATGACCTAGGGCTAAATCATTTTTGGAGCCATGGTATGAGGGTGTAACAGTCTTCTTACTGAGCAGAAGCAGAATAACTCTGGTGGAAGATCTCAGGTGTATATGGGTGAAATAACTCTGCAAGTGTTGGACCCAAATGGTCCTGGCACAACACAACTCTGCTTTCACAGTCAGTTGCTCTCAGAAGTTACAGTTCTCGTGCTCCCCGATCATATCTACATCCTTTGCTACAACAGGATCTTTTCAGCATGATACACATGCCACATCGCAACTTGTATTCAAAGACCTTCCCAAGCAGTTGTGGTAGGGTTCCCTAATATGGAAAGTGTGTTTGAAGAGTGGGCAGAAAATGAAAATGTTATGTGGTCCAGAGTCCTCTGTTTTCAAACCTAATCTTGTCTATATATATACATATAACGTGCCAAATCTGGTCTCTCTGTATGAACTGAGAACTGTACAGTTACTATGATTTGTGTAGGATAAATGCTTCCTCTTGGTATTTTAAAGAATACAGAGGCAGGCTTAAAATGATGTACCAGCCCAAGAAGTTCTTTAAATAGCACAGGAAATATGAGGAACTCTGAGTCCACCAGTGACAACACAGGAAAAGGAAAGCCAGAGATCAGATAAGACTTTGGTAGCAGGAATGATGGTGAGATAATTTATTCCTCCATCACATGCTTGACTCTGATACAGGTAGACACTCACTAATAAGGAGGAAATTCTACCATGATGGGTTATACTCTCCTAATTATGGAGCTGTTTCTGTGATAACAGATAGAAACCACATTTACCTTCATTTTGGTGGCTTACTGCATGTATATCTTTAATAGTATGCTTCCAGAGAAATAAGAAAGCAAACAGTGATTTGTAGAAAAGGGACAACACAGGAACATTGTTTGTCCTGCTGTCTTGCTTGAACATACTGACAAAATAAAAGTTGGTAAAAAGATAATTCTGGCTACTTTTTAAAGAAATTTCCCTTATAAACTCAGAGATTTGAGCTCCAATGTCCTGCATATGCTGGACAGAAAAACTCTTGCTATCGGACACCATATTTAATTATAGTTTTAATTATAGTCCTACAACTAGAACAGTATTCCACATTATGGAGGGAAAAAGCCTTATTCTTATTGCTGATATGTTGCTGCTATTAACAATTATGCAGAGTCCAGCTCCCTCCCCCTTGTCTGTTGATTTATGTGGGTGTTGCCTCACAGAATTAGTTGATAATCTCATTATAGCTAATCCTGTTTGCTCCTTCTACAAAACAATCTTGTAATGACTGGCAGAGCTCCCTTTTCTTCCTATTTCTCTTTTCCCTTAGTTATTTCAGAGATATTCTCTAGAAAGCATGGATTGTCAGAGTGAATGCTGATCCTGTTTACTGGCCATAATTCTAGGCTTATCAAATTCAGCACCCTGCCCTATCCCTTTCAATAAATATTTTCTTTGAGCCAAACAGTATATAGCTCTTTTATGTTCAGTTCACATAATTGCACTATTTTGAAGCAATTAAAGCTTCCCAAATGACATTTTGGTTTTACATTATCTTTTATGCCTTTAAAAAGTGGTCTCCCTTACAAGGTTCCTTTATGGGCAACAAAGTAAAGAAGACTCAAAGCTGCAATTGCCTACATATATTTTTGGTACTTGGATACTAAGGTGCTTAATAAGGTAGATTCACTTAATCAGGATATATTGGTGACTAGCAGCTCTTAATGAGGTTACTAAAAGTAAAGGTTGTTGAGGTGAATACAAGCATTAGGAGCACGCACACACTAAACATAACTCTAAACAGCAGTTGTAAAGCAAGGTGAGAACCATAACCACATCTACCTATTTACCTTGTTAAGTGCTAACTGTATTCAACAATAGCATACCTGACTTCCTTCGTATTTTTTGTTTTTCTTGTTTAGTGCTTGTGACAAGTGCCAAGGAAAATGAAGACTTTATGCTTATTTATATGACCTAGACAGTGAATAAACCCATTTCCCGAGTTTGTTTTAATCAGATGATAATCCTATTCTGAAGTGATGACTTTCAAAAGTACTTCAGTACACCCTATTTAGCACAATAGGTCTTGGAGGTAAAGAAGGCTCACAAATTTCCTAATGATTCCTTTTATACCATTCCAAAAGCTATAATATAGTTAGTCATACTGTAATTCTTCATCATTAGTTGTCATAGAATTTCTACACTAAATGGGGCAAGAATTGTAGGGGAAAGTAATATCTCCTTTTGATTCAGCCCAGAAAAAGCAGATAAGCTTTTTGGGCATGTAACGAGAAGAGTTCCATTCAAAAATCTTACCTTCAAACTTTCAGACCAAGAAGTACATAATAAGACTATTTACAGCCTTAACACTACATATGTCTTAGTTATATTGTACATGAGAAAACAATTTCAGCATAGTAACATAAGCTGCAGTTCCATTATCTTCCAGTATCCAGTATCTCAAGACTGCCTGCCCAGAACTGCCACACAAGGCAATAAGCGTTGTTCATTCCCTATGATTATTTTGCATTCAGCAATACCTTGAGGCTTTGATCAGGATCCACTAAACAGACAGTCTCCGCCAGGAAAATTTTCAGTCTAAATAGGAAAGGTCATCTGGTTGTGACAATGCAGAATCTCACTGGGGGAGAAGGGAAAAGGTCTCAGCATAGCCTCTAAAGTCACAGCAACTACATTTATGAGGACAATTAAGTGCCTATATATTAGGGCCCATATTTCGGTACCACGTTACCAATAAGAATTCTACAGCACAGTCAGTTGCCAGGTCGCTGTCTAGCTGCATAAAATCTCTGTGTTTGACTTCCTGCCTTTAACATTTCTGAAGTTTCTACCATTAGGCATTAGGCTTCTGCATTGGGCTTCATTCAAAAGTCCGACAGCAAGAGGAGGTCCCTGTAAATGGAAGAATTGGTTTTACATCCTTACTCCAAATTATTTAAAGAAGAAAGAATTTAAATCTAGTCCTGCCATCCCCCAGCTGAGCACTCGAGTCACTGCCCTGTAGAGTAGATATTTTAGACTGGTAGATATTTTAGACTGTTCAAGTATTTCTACTTCTCATAAAACGCTGAAATACCTGCTCGGAGCAGGTACAGGGATCCCAGTGCTCCAGAATTGTGTCCGAAGCATCAAGAGACAGAAGCAGTTCTCTTTTTCTTGCCCAAAGACTATTTCAATAATTTGTATGGAGAGAGATAACTTCTACAGAAGAAATGGAAGAAAATTGCCCCATTTGACATAGGAAAGATCTACTCTCAAATTTGAACCAGAGGAGATCCCAGATCACAGTCTGGGTGCTTTAATTAACAGGCTATTAAGTTACTAATGGAGACCATTTTTTCATGAGAACAGCTGATCTGGACACAAATGGATCCAGCCAAGATGCTGGATCCAGCAGAAATAGGAGGTATACATACACAGACTCCCCCATCATGTGATAGGAAAGAWGTCCCACTACATGGTACCAGTGTTGGGGAGAGGGAGGCTGTGACCAACCCGGTAAATACACATCCTCTTATTGTTTCCTCTCGGGCAGCTCTAAGCAGCTCCAGTCCTCCTACCTCTGTGTTGGCTTCTGGACCTCCAGTTCTTAGGTCTGTCACAGGCAAAAGATGTTGGGTGTTCAACCAAAGCCTGTTATTACTCCTTCTAGGTGAAGAAGGAGTCACATGTTCTCAATGACGAGTGTTGTAGTATTCACCATCAGTGATGTTCTCAAAGATTTACAGCTGTGGAAGTATGTAAAAATGAGACCAGACCTAATTTCCATGCTAGTGTCTTGCTCTTTACAAGGTCTCTTCTTCTCTACTCATCTGTTGCCTATGGAAATGATTCTTAAACTAGAGGGGACAGATTTGCAATCAAGTATATCCTGTGGTTGTATTACTGTATAATAATTTACGGTAAGAATCCATTAGAAATGCACCTATTAAAATGGCATAGGAAGCGTCCCAAGTACTTACCCGTTTCAGAATTTTCCTCAGTTCCACTGGCTTCTCTCCTTTAAAATCTGAGAGCTTTTGTAGTGCAGAACGTTAGCAGAGCGTATTCCCTGGGTACCTCAGGGTGTTGGCATGTGAGGTAAAGACTTTTTCAGACAGCTGCTCTTCCTTCTGCTGCCCCTCTTGCTAATGCTGGCCTGTTTACCTCACCTCTATTTACTTTTACCTGTAGGAGTCTTGCAAAACTCTGCACAGTTGGGCAGTTCGGGGATAGAGCCAAGGAAACACTTGAATATCCTCTCCAATTCAAACCTGGGAGACAAACACATAAAGACGCTCTCCATGTGCAACTTCGGGGTATAACTTTGTTCAGGTTACTGAGTGCTCTGTAGGAGGACTTTGTAAAGTCTTTTGTATCCCACAATTTTGAGATAATGGATCAACAGAGCATCTCAGAATAGAGCTATGTTTTAATTCTATTCTCAAATCCATCTGTGTTCAACAAAGAAACTAAATATCCACTGAAATTAAAACTTGTTTATATAATTTGCTGAATCAACCCTTTACAGGCAGCCTACTTTTTCTTCGCAGTGCTTCACTTCCTACTTCACTGTAGCTGTGATCCTGGCATCTCAACAGCAGGAAAGTATGGCAGTGCCCTAGTATTACAAACAATGAAATCTGAGATAAAAACATTCTGAGGAGAAATTCTAAGTCACAGTTTCCTTTTAATAGTTAAATTAGACCTGCAGTGGCAATACCACCCTGCAGATATGCACAGTCAGACATAAATATATAGACAGATATCCAGAGAAAGAGCATTCATGCTGGTTTTACTTAAAAGGACACATAGGGTTTTTTTGCTTTACAGGAATTCCCACAGACTTCTAGACGCGACATTGATGAGAGCATGCTGTCTCTTGCCTAAACAATTTCAATTGATTTTATTAAGAAAAAGGAATCTTGGAATAACATCTGCTGTAAAAGACAGTATCTCTCTTTCTTATTCTGACATAATAAATGCTGACAGAAAAGAGCATAGAAGTATATCTTCTGCGAGACATCTCAAAGTCTCTGACAGCTGCATTCAGTGCTGTGTTTGGGCTGCAATTTTCAAAGGAGTGCAAGGACATAGGTACTAAAATTCTGTGTGAGTTGGGGCCTTTGTTCTTTAGGTGCCTTTGAAGCTTAGACTTACTGTTTGCTGCAAGAAATACTCTTTGCTGCATGGTAATCCTTACCAGACATACAAGGAACATTGTTACCCAAGCCAGGAGTACTCCAAACTATAGTGCAGCAAATACAGAATGACATGCACATGGTAGCCTTGCTAATAAAGTTTATTAAATCCATGCTGCTTTACTTGGACAAGACAATCAACAGTTTAATGGAATTAAACTTTATGGTGAGCAGTGCCATGGAAAGAGAGGTATCATTCACAGTTGGTCCTTAAGAGCTATACCAAATGGAGGGAAAGATGTCCAAGGCTACTTCTGCTTCTTAGGAAGGAGTATCCCTGTTCATTGTGGCAGCAAGGGTGCTGGAAGAAGGTCAGGGAGGAGGACATTATGTGTCTCTGTATCTCCACTGATATATTATCAATGCACTGAAATGATATTCTCAACTTTTATAAGCTTTGAAGGCAAAAACAAGCAAACTGGCTGTATCTCAAACTAGTGGAACATCCAGTACATCAGGAATAAATAATTGTGCTCCCAGCAAAGAAATACCTAACAACATAACACATTAATTCTGTGCTGATTGTGATATAGTCTTCAAGAATCTTGCAAAGTGTGGCACCAAAATAGTGGTGGATGGCTGCAATAACAAGGTAGAAAAGAAATAGGTGGAAGACAGTAAGAGGGATCTAATGTGTCTCATGTAACAATTAACAATGACATGAGATTAATTGTCACAGTTAAGGATACAGTTGAATAGCACAGAAAGTTTCTTAATAAAAATGTTCTCAGGCATATCCATTTATCTACAGAGGTGGTTCCTAGTAATCAGATTGCATATTTTGTCTCAAGATGCAAGCCAAAGATTGGAAGCATAAGAGCTGATCATAAGTGATAGCACAAAAGTAATAAAGAAAATTCAGTAGACAAGTTACAGATATAACAGAACATGCTGGAGATATCTGAAAGACAGGCTGGAATAGGTAGCAACTAAAAACAGGCTTCAGGAGATTTCATGACAGACTGAACCAAAGAAGATAATTTAGGAGAGTTCCAAATACAAGGAACGTAACTGGAGACAGACAAGCAACAGTGAGAATATAACTTCCAAGCTGGTCTCATGCTAAGTGTGGTAAGGCCAAAAAAGCCCCTAAAGGACTGTAGGACCATGTAGGGTTTGCAGGATTTGGTGGACCAAATGGAGCAAGAGGAAAATGTGTATAATGTGGGAGTATTTTATGAGAGCTACAACACATGGAGACAAGAAGATCAACTGTGAGTGTGACAAAGGACAGAATGCAAGAATGCAGTTATGGACAGAGGGAGGGAGGGAGCTCTTTAATGACTTTCTTAGTATAGACATGTTACAGATAGCTGAGCTGTTTGTAGAAGATAAATTTATAAGAGATTTAAGAGGCAGTTTGAAGTCTCAGCAACAACAAAGAACAAAATGTTGGGAACTTTAGAACTGAATTATTGAAACCAGAGAGATGATGGAAAGGACTTTGTGGGATGGTGGGATAACATAGCTTAAAGACTATGCAAACTGACTTTGTTGGACTGAAAATAGTGTTTCTCCAGCATTTTTTAAAAAGTGTTGAAATAGACATAAGTATCACAAAACTTCCTGCTCATTACAGTTTATGAATTCCCATTTGTGACATTTTATATACCCATCCCTTACACACAAGAGATAACAGATGAATATGTGGTGGTGCATTTTCCCAACCCTCTCCTAGGCCACTTGTTGATGTCAGAAATTTCCATGAGACCTTGGCCTTGGTGTACCGAGCCTGGCGGTTGAGCACTCCTTGACCGTAGCAGAAACTCTGCATAGCTGAGGCTGGGAACGTACTCCTACTGCCTGGCCCAGGTGTCAAGTAGAACAACACTGAAACCTTGAGAATTTTTAGTAATTACCAGCTGGTACTGTGGCCAGGATGGAAATTTACAGATGACTAAAGCCAATCATCTTGCGAACCTATAAACAGTGGTCCTAAGTGAGACCCTTTGAGCTCTCCTGGACCGCAGCGGGCTGCGCCCAGCATCTCCCTCTGAGTGGGACACCTCTCAGAGCTCACAGCCTTTCAAGTCTGCGATATTCGGAGGATCGTTGCTGAAAGCTGATGACAGGGCCTGGGCTGAACCCCCTTCAATCCTCGAAGCTCAACCCTCCCCTGTTGAGAGAAATGCCAAGACATTTTAAGTGAATATTCCTTCACAGAACTCGAGGGGAATTTTTAACAGGTATACCTTTTGTACATTTATATATATATTTCTGTCTGTGTGTATGTGTATGAACTAATAGCAAGCATAATTTGTAATTAAGTTGTGATTGTAGTAGACTTTACTAACACTTATTTCGTAAATATTAAATCAGTTAATGATGAAGTGCTGCTAAAGTTTGTTAATGATTAGTTGATGATAAAGTGCTGCTGAAACTGTGAATGAACCCTAGAGTGCTGCTAAACACATATAGTCCCTAAGATATAAGCCCTTAGATTATTTTCCTTTATATGTTTCATCTGTGTAGTAAGTAATAGAGTGAACCTTGCCATTGAATTCTGTTAGGTCGCACCTTTATAAATCTCTATTAAAATCACTTTCTGTTAATACCTTTGACGGTGATTCTTTAAGCGGCCTCTAAACCACTCATTCATGACAAAATAGCAATGTGGTTTGTGGAAAATAAGAGTGGGAGTAGACAGAAAGATTGACTTCTTCATGTCTTTTTAAGGTGTCCTGGGAGTCACTGCACAATTATAAAATTTGCTAGAGGGACTGAAATTAGATGATCTTCACCAGTCCTTCTGATGTTACTAATAATTTTGGTGCCTACAGAGGAAAGCAAATGTGATACAAAGGATAATTGGAGACTTCAAGGAAGTAGAAAGCAAAATGGGACTTGAGATAAATAAAGATAAAACCAACTATTGGCTTTAATCTGACAAGAGGATTTTAGACAAGCTTCTCTAGCAGCTGATAACTGTAGATACCAAAACTTTGGTAGCTGAAGTACCTCAGAGCATTGACAATCAGAATATCAGTGAGAACACTGATATCAAATGGAGTAGGAATGTGTGTTCCTTTCTTTTAAAATCAGAAGACCAGAGTTTAGGATATACCAGACCATTTTAATGTATTTTGTTTTACATAGAAGTGACACTTGGTCACTTACTAAAAAAACAAAGAAAGAAACTAAATAACTTCAGAAATAAAATACTGCTCAAGAATGTGTGGGTAAGATTTAATTAGGAATGATGGGGGGTCAATAAAGAACATGAATAGTGATTTAATCCCCATAGCTTCAGCGGGCAAAGTGTGTGGTTAGAATGACACAAGGCAGACGAAGAAGCATCTGGGGGAAGCCCTTCCACTGCTGCTTGAGGCTGGTCATTCAAAATGAAGCGAAGTGGAAACAGTAAGATGAAACGATGTTCTTAATATGCGTGACCAGCTACGCAAAAAATGCCCTAACAGAACGAGTTTGGGGCAAATTGAGGAGCCATGAGTCATTATGATCTCTAAAACCATGAAGGGGGGAAGGAAGCAAGTATGTGGGAATTAAATGGACCACCAGCAGAGACTTGTGCTTTGCAGGCGTAGCCACATGCAATAAAAGACAGCCGTATAACAGGCAAGTACATTGCGATTATGGTCTGCCAAATGGTGAGCAAACCAAATTGTAAGCCGTATCACCATTTACATCGTTCCTGAGTTTACTCATCTAGATCTCAAAATAAACAAAAGATGAACCTCATATTTTAAGAGGTACTACTTCAGCTTGAGCAGAAGTTTGAATATATTCCCTGAGTCCAAAAAGATATGGGGAATGTCCAGCTGCTGATGATGCCAGTGCCTCTGAGGTGAAAGTGAGCTGAGATGTAGATGCTTATAATGCACACTGTACTGCTGGGCTGGCCACACACAATATTGAAAGTAATAACAAAAATTGAGATGCAGTTTACTGCTCATTTGTAATACGCTGCAGAAGCTGCGCGAGGAGCTAATCTGCCCAGAATAATCAAGCAGGCTGTGGACTTCAAGATAGATTTAATTGCCATTATGAAAGAAAAATCTTTCCCACTTACTTTCTGGAGGCTCTATCTTTTTGCCTAAGTATTTGAAAATGCACCTACTGCTGCCCTGAAATACACAGTAGTGAATAATAACGCTCCTGGTTCTTGCATTTAAAACATTATCCCTGGAACCAAATGATACCTCTGTAGCAATTTGAACTATTACAGAAGCAGTTACATTGTAGTTTTCCTAATCCAACAAGGCGACATTCCTGAAATCAGGAGAACTAGGGGGTTTTTCGCTTGAAGGGCACGTCTATGTTTTGGAAGCTCGTGCTTGAGGATGCTTCCCAATGTATCTAAAGCAGCCATGTGTAAGCTGTCCTTGTCCACTCCAACACAGCTAACCACCGGCAATTCCCAAATGCTTTATTCTGTGTGAATTCATCGAACCATGAAAAAAGCATCACCTTTGGTCTTGGAAATCAAGGGAAAGGTATTTCCCTCCTTTAAGTGATTTTATAACAGAATTATTTTTAACCTACAGTTTTCTTCTAAGTTCTATCTACAATTGARAACAGAAATAAAAGATACACTAATGCCTTCTGGGAAGAGTCAGTGGCACAGAGAGAAGAGAAATTATTTTACAAATATCTTCCAGATTTGAAGACAGGGTACAGAAAATGTGACCATACAAGATGAACTGAATTTGAAGCTAAATCTATATTTTAAGAATACAAAAACAACTCAGAGTGAGTCACTGGAGAGGCAAAAGTAACCACAAAGTTTGTGCACAGTCTATACAGTGAGCTTGACATGGTTTCCAAAACCCTTAATTTCTGTTGGTTTAGGGGAACTAAACACATCCTTTAAACAAAATGCTGTGTTTTTGCAAAGTTTATGCTTTGCAAAAATGAAAAAGTTACTGAAGATATTAACTCTTCAGTGCTGTAATCATAACAAATGTGCGAAGGATATGTACTACCGAAAAGCTTGCACACAGGTCACCCTGGAAGTGAGTGTCTGAACTACAGGCCTGGCCTGCAAAGTATTAGTTGAAGAGAAGGAATATTTTTCAGCACAGTTGCTTTTATAGTTCAGAGCTTCTCTTCTGGATGGGTTTCAAAATACAGTATGATGGAGGAGATATGATTTTATTCATTTCATAAAAATTAGGTGCCTAGTTTTCGCCAGACAAAGCTGAGCTCTAGTGTGGCCACAGACTTGTTATCTAGACTGTTATCTTCAATAAATCACTAAAATTTCTCTTTATGCAACCTTTCTCACCTACTGAGAACACATCATGCCTACTTTGCTGGTACTTATCAAAATTAATGGATCCATGTTAGTGAAGAAAAATTTCTGGCCTCAGAGTCCAAGCAGCTTTTCCAAAGCTCACTGAATTCAAAAGGGACCTTTTCCATGACAAGGATTTGAACAAAGCCTTTAGTACTGACATGAAATCCTGAAGGGAACTGTTGCTATTCTTAAAGATATATTCTATCAGTATCAATGTGATATCAGCACAAAGATTTTTATTGCCTTCTGTGGAACCAGACTGGAGAGAAAGCCATCATAAATATAAAATATTTTCTGAGTTACTCTGCATGAAATGAAGAAAACAAAAAACCTATCATAATAGTCTCCTAAAAAAATAAAATTACATTTAAGCAGGTTTTGCTTTACATGTGATATGAACAGAAGTTTGTGATGATGACAGCAATGAAAATGAATAAACTGTGTCAGAAAAAATCTGGTGCCCCTAAAACATCAGTGGAAATTCTCATGACATTCTCGCCTATTTGCCTGAGCCATGAGTGCACTATCCCTTCTCCTCACAAAGGGAATGAAAATCTTTCACAGGTATTACTTCACAAGTGGAAAGCCTGTATAAATTTTTCTCAACAACTCACCAAGACAGTGTGAACTGGAACTTATGTTTCAGCATTTTTTTACTGGGATTGTTCAGAACATATATTATATTTTCAATGCCATAGATACTGAAAAGTCTAAGTGCATCTCTCTCTTGTGTAGACTGAAAAAGAAATAGTTACCTAAAGTGTCCTACACATTTGGCTCAAGGAAACTGCATACACGAGGCAGGTAATTCCTTAAGCAGTGTGTGTGACAGGGGCAATAGATGTCTTTTTCACCCCTTCTGTGAAAGCCAAGTCACTCTGTAGAAAGACTTCAAGTCTCATCAAGCAGGAAGAAGACAGCAGGAGCCTGAATCCTTAATGCAGTAACTAAGGCACTTTCATGGACTAATGGAAACCTGGGTTCTGGTCGTGCTTAAAGGGCTATTTATGTGAAACAGTAACTGGATTCAGTGCATACACAGTCCTTGGAGCTGGGGTTAGAATTCAGATCTCCCTTTCTCTTGACAAGTACCCAACTTAACAGATTTAATATGTCATTCTCATCATCTCCCCCTGTTTTAGTAGGAATCTGGACAAATCTGTGTCGTTCATGTTTTGTATTGGCTATCTTCAGGCATCTTTTGCAATGAGAACACTGACCTAAGGCAGTTCCTTGCACTCAGAGCTCAGAGAATCAGTTATGAAAGCCAAATGCTCAAGGGTGAGGCAACGTGTGACTTTGAAGCGCCTAAGAAAGAAGCAGACATTGGAAGCCAGGCTTTCCAAAAACTTGTTCAAAGCCTCTTCTAGCCTCAGGTCTGTTTATCTCAGTAGGCATGGGAAAATAGCTCACAGCATCTGGAACAGAGTAATTTCCTGCAAACTAATATTCAAAATTGTAAACCTACACTCATGTAATGTTACTACATGTATGACCCTCTTGCTTATAAAGTACTGTGTGTTAAGGATAAGACTGACAGAAAATGATACAGATGCTCTTTAGAGTACAGGAGGAAATATGCTGAATTGGTCATTATTTGGCTATTATTATAATGCAGGGGCCAAAAATGTTGAAAACAGATTATTTCTCCCTGTGTATATTGAGGAAGAAAAGGTTACCCAAGGTTTTCTATGCATTTGGCTCAAGGATGCTGCAATATGAGAACATGTGATTTGTTAGGGAAATCCTATGTGACTCTTCTACAGCAGCTAACCAAGTAAACAAGAAGTGACCTGGAACTTTCTGTACAAGGACTTTTACTGGAATCATTCGGAAGCTTTTGAATATACTCAGGCTTCCTCGGGAGGTTCCCTCTGTGTTAGATCTGTTGCTACAGGCATCATCTCTCAAACAAATGAACTTTGAACAACTTAAGACTTTGGACTTCAGAAAAGGTTTTTCACCCTTTAGAAGTTCAGGGCCATGTCATCATATTGATTTGTGTGAGTTGATAGGCTTTTACAAAATATGCTCTACACTTCTATCTATTTTTTAAAGGAAAAAAATACCATAAATATAATTTAATAATCCTTTGACCATAACCATCTTGCTGCTAACCTTCAAGTATAATACGAGTATCTTTATAAGGCCACAGTTCATCTTTTTGCATATCTCCACATGTGGCTTTTCAGACATTCAAGCTGGCATCTGTCTGTGTTGTTAAATCTAAAATGATTCAAAACTTCCTATCTTATTCTAAGCCTTCATCTATGAAAACCACCAGTGTAATTCTTTTCTTGACTCCAATGAAAAGCATATGGGCATCACTGAATGCTGAAAGCTCAAGTCTATCATGATCAAATTATGTCTCTCAGAAGCCAATGGTAAAGTGTTCTTAAAAATTCACAAACAGAAGACATAAAGAGTATGATTATTGCTGAAAAAGTTTTAACTGACCAAAGCACCTCAGCTCATTCTTATAAATGATTTTTAGCCCTCATTCTGCACTGACATTTCCAGACGTACATCAATATCTGCACAGTTTCTGTAACAGATATGGACATTAAATTATTTTTTAAAATTATTTAAAAATACATTTCCCTTATTTTAATATGAAAGTGGTTGTATTCAGAAGTTGGTGACAGGGGCATTTGGGTGTATTTGCCCCTCTTTTGTTCCTTATCTGTTTCTTCTCACTTGGTTTTCTTGTGCAAGGATTTCCACATTATTTCAGAGGGAGGCTTTCAACTCAGAACTGTTGGTTTGTGCTTGCAGAAACAAATATGAACCGTGGGTGCCCATCACCTTTAAAATTCATCTCCTTGTCTTTACAGTGACTATGCCTGTTGGGCTATGCTCAGTGACAAAAACACAGCAATATTTTATGCCAAAATTTGGGAACCACTGGGTTTGTAAAGCCCTGTCCATTGTCCTCAGAGTAATCCTCCACCTTTCTGCCTTAACCACTAGAGCCTCATGCTTTCCATTAGTTTCCAACACAGAAATCGCCTGTGAAAAATATTTTTCATCCCATATACACTGACACTTCTAAATTGTTTGAGTGAAGAATAAAAAAAAACCCCAAACCTCTTCAAATCTGCATACTTATACAAGACTTATTTGTAGATGAAGACTGGACACTGTGTATTTAAGTTTTCAGGTTGGTTGCCTGCTCTTTAGGCTGTAGTAGTAACCATTCAGGATAAAAGTGAAACATCACTTTGGACATTGAGCAACTGTTCAGTATTCAGTAGTTGTACTTTGTATCTAGGATATTTCTAAGATGCATGTATCCTATCATTTTGGGTAGTTTTATATGAGCCTTCCAAGCAATATTGCTCCTGCCCCCCATTTCATTTGAGCAACTAACAAACTGCAGGGTGTTGTACATGATTCCCATTCAGAGCAGAAGGCAGTGACAGACCTTTTGTGATGTATTCTAGTTTACTTGCAAAGAACCTAGTAAGCCTGTATCCCTGGGTACACCAGACTCTAAGAGCTGGAATCTCTTCCACTGCTCATAATTCCCTGTTTCTTTCAGCCAGCACTCACAGGAGCTCTCGTTGAACTTTCTCAGGTGCTTGTGGCAAGTGCTTCTGCAGTGACATCTGGTATTTCCATGCTACTTTCTCTTCCTGCTCATTTCTTTGTCTCTTGGCTACACAGATCTTCACAAATATATACCAGAAGAGTCCTCCTAACAAACCTTTGGGGCAGGGAAAACATGTCTTAGTTGAAACCACTTTCTGCTGTTTTTTTACAAAAAAACAGTAGACTCACACTTTCCCTGGACAATTTTTGGTTTCAGTTCTGCTATTCTGAAATGGTGGGAAACTGGATAAATGTCTTAAGGATGCTGGAACAGCCCAAGACAGTCCTATGACTTCACCTCGAAACAAAGAACACAGTCTTTTATATGTCTTTTGCAAACCTGTGAGATCGGTGCTGAATGATGTGCTTTGTAGAGATTCCAAGCTCTTGTCATCAAAATCATGTCAATAGGATCACACTCCAAAAAGCAGTGGGGAGGCAGAAGTTACTGATGCCTAAGGCAGCTCTACACRCTTTCTTTTCTCTAGGTCTGGATCTGCACATCTTCTCTTGCCTTTCGCAACCCATCAACACCTCAGGTTTTGCTGGATGGATGAGTTATACAAAAATAGTGTAATGGAGGTCCTCTTCTGCTCATGGAATATCACAGATTCTTCATTATCTAAGTAATTTTGGATTATTTTAAATGTTATAGATTCATTCTTCTGAACTGATTAGGCTCAGATAGGAGATTTTGAAGGTCACAAAAACCATAGACTGGAAAGGTAAAATTTTGTGGAATCTATTTCCTTGATAGAGTTAATTGTTGCCTCTCTTTCTGAGTTTTGTAAAACCAAACTCAATACTTTTATAATAATAAAGCAAAAGAATACAGAAAATGTACCAGCCTGGGACTAAAGGAAAGCTAACTTTTGTAATTAAAGGAACATGTGCAATTTAGGTAGTGATTGTACACAGATTGGTCAGCAATTAATACTAATGTATTAAGATTATTCAGGAGCTGCCCAATGTTGTTTCTCTTTTGCCTGAAAAAAGATAATTTCATGCATAAAGTCCTCCTCAAAAGAAGTAAAATGCATTGATCTTGACACTTGTAAAGATTATTCAGTGTTGCATTAATTTCAAAAGTAAAATTGCAAAATCACAAATTATCTGTTAATTATATTTGTTTGCAAGAGCAAGCATTAACACACATCTTTTATACATCATTAGTTGGCTTTTAGGAATAAAATTATGGGGGAAGAATGATTCATAGTGCTAAAGTATCAATCTTTCTAATGATAATGTCACTAAAGTAATCCTCTCTGCTCCATTCACCTTTTTCAGGAAAGGCTTCATGAGGGCATAGGTCGTGTGGTAGAGAGTTCAATTCTTTTCTCACTAAAACTGACAGCAAAGGTTTGCATAGACTTGATCTGCTCCTGCACACATCAAAGACAAGGGATACATACTCACTTTGCCTAGCCAGGTTTGATATTAAACATTCATGCTAATAAATATGGAGCTGTTTTATGTCCCTTAATAAAATTTAACAGTTACGTAGCTCTATCTTTCCAAACTGCTGGAAGCTGCAAATGACTAGCTAAAGATGAAGATAACCTTTCCTCTCTAATCTTTAGAGTCCCATGCTTCCCATTTGTTGCCAGTACAGAGATTTCCTGTGAAAGTTATTTCTCTGTACAGTGCTGCAATTAGACAAGAAAATTTAAGGCATCTCTGGGAGGATATTTAGTCGGTTGGTTCTGCAACTTGTGGTTTATCTCAAAAGGTAGGAGTAGCATCACATTTGGTCAGTGACTGCTGCAGTATGAAATGAGGGCTAGCTCTCTGGAAATTTCTGTGACATTTGGGGCCACAGAGGTAGCCCTCTGTAAGAAAGTGCAGGAGCAGCCCTTTAATCAGCTTCAGAATAATAAATGAAAAGAGCAATAGGAGGGGGAAGGGAGAACAAAAACAACCAAAACAAGGAGAGAGAGAGAGGCAAGAGCATTTGCAGAGCTGTAGCAAGACATTTTTTGGTATTTGAGGAAACACTGTCCCCCAAACTTTCTCTTCTTAAACTGAAATCTTGTTTCTGGGTCGGTCTGAGACTGTGCTGAGTAGTTCCTGTTGGAAGCAGACCTTATTCTTGTTCTTCCTCTTACCACCTGTGGGAACTCATCCCACAGGTGAACTGGTACAAATTCCCCCTGAAGCCTTTGGTACACTCCCTTTTTCTGGAGCCAGAGCCAGCTGCACTACCAGGACAGACTTCATATCCATGTGCAATAATAACAGCCTGCCTCTCTGGCAACCACTTCTTGCAAAAAAAGCAATGATTTATGCAACCACTGTCATCTGTGGAGCATATAAGCTTGTCTCCTGATTCCAGAGTCTCACTCTGGAGTTGTAGGCATGGAAGCAGTGAGATGCCTGCTTTGGTATCACTGCAGGACAGTGCTGCTCTGTACTCCCAGCTCAAAACAGTATAATCAGCCCTTACGTCCTGAGAGTCATCTTTTCTCACTGCTGTTGAGCTTTGGTTGGCACATACCAACAGCTACTGTAGCTCCCGCCTCCTCCAGATGTGGAAGGTTTGGGGGAAATTTTTACCACTTGGACCCTAAAGAAAAACCTGTTACTGGCACAGCTTTTGTTAAACTGTAGAAGGAGTGGAAACTTCAGCAAGTCTTTCTGTCAGGGCTCTCTTGTGCGGATTTCTCTGTGGGAGGAATCAGGCCATTCTGGAATAGCTCAACACAAGGAGTTGTGTTCCTCTGAAGTCCGGGAAAGTGGTAGGATTGCACAAGATGGGTCAAGGTTGCTGCCTGTAATAAGGGACAGGGTGAATCATGGTGTGACTGTTATGGGTAAATACAAGTCTCTTCCCAACTTCCTCAGCAAGCCTAACTGTTCTGTGTGAAAAATACATGGCTTCTGCACCTGAATACACAAAAAATGCATGCCCTGGAGTGTGGACCAGAAGTTTGCTCTTCCCCCTCCCTACCCAGGCACTACTGTTTGCACAATCACCTTCACTTCTGCTCCAGCCTTTTCTGCCTCTATAGCTTCACTTTTGTTTTTTAAGGGATGTCCATGCTTCAAAAGCAGAGTGGACAGTGCCCTCTAGCCTAATGAGGTGGTCAGAGCACCCTGTGGGCATGGGAAACAGACTCTGGAGCACCCTTGCCCATTGCACCCAAGCTCTTCCACTTCCCAAACAAACCTTTAACCACCTCTGTAGCTGGAGGTGATGTTTTCACTGACATATGATGGCATCTGTTGTTTCTCCCATGTGACTTCAGAGAGAGAAAATTCTCTGGTGTTTAAATCCAAGAGAGGGTTTCAGGCCACAGATGCCAGCTGGGGACACCTGAGGATTGTGAGTAGGTAGCACAAGATGTAACACGAAAGATTGATGTTAGTACCATCATCTCCAAAGCCAGGAGAGACTCCATCTAAATGTGACTTCACACAGTGTGTATATTCTACATCTTAAAGGTCAAGACTTTCAGAGAGTCTTCCTTGGCATCAGTCTTGCTAATTACAGGCACGAGAAGGAAGACTACATGTAAGGCCAGGAGTCTGGAACAAGACATGGTGGAATTGCTGCCTGTTGGTGCATATCAAAAGAGGGAAGACAACAAAACCTCAGCTTACAGAGCTGTGAAGGAAAGCAAAACTGAGAAAAGAAATGAGACAACAGGAATTTCCTTTTGGGTAGAACAAGTGCCCTGTGCTCAGCCTGTTGCTTTCTGTGAGCCTTTTTGCCTGTTCACTAGATGCCTGTATGGATTTGTAATTATATATTTTAGGTTCATCAAAGAGTGTGTCTGGGCTTTGATTCTTTGAGTTCTCAATTTTCCTTTAAATGAAGGAGAACTAGCAGTCTAACCAAAGTATGAGGAACATTAAAATGCTAAGTGCTGCAGTGCAAATAACGTATGCATGTTCAGCTCCAGGCTGCATTCCACAGCAGCGTCATGCATAAAACAGGGAAGAGGTACAGGCCAAAGAGGCATTCAGCACTTGGAGCTTGCAACAGCCAGCATGCCAAAACCAAACACCTTTACTGGGGCTTCACTTAAGTACCTCTAAAATTGGAATTAGGAGCCTAATAAAGACTTCATGGATGTATGTTCTCCTGAAAGCCAGGTACTCCTCCCAAGCAAGGTAGTTTCCATGTTCCAGTGGGTACCCAAATGACTTGGTTATAGAGGTTTGTGGAGGATAAGCATTGCTCTTGTGCTGAGATGTGGGCTCACAAAGAGCAGAGTCCAGATGATCTTTGCAAATAGGGACACAGCTCTGTTCCCTCAATTGTCACTATGTTGCTTCAGACAGTGGACAAAAGGCAAGTTCCCTGTTTTCCTCAGGTTCCTACTGTCAGTCCATCCTGGCTATTGCGAGTGTGCTTGGGTCCCTGGCCATGCCTGAAATACTCCAGTCTAGTGGCTAAGGCACATAGCTGAACACTGAACTCACCACCTCTCCCAGACTAAGAACAGCCTAGAGCCCAGGACTGTGGTTTGACACAATGCAGGAGTGCTCCTTCAACTTTTGCCCTTGGCTGTTTATTCCAGCCCTATAGCCCTTCAACCTTTGCCCTTGGCTGTTTATTCCAGCCCTATAGCCCTTCAACCTTTGCCCTTGGCTGTTTATTCCTGTTTATTCCTACCTCCTACCAGCCTTCCAGTGGCTTGATGTTTGTGTTCAGTGTAATTCACAGCAGGGGAACTATTCAGTTAAAAAATACCTTGAGGGGAGGTTAATTAAAAAACAAAAAAAAAGGAATGTTTTCCTTGATCTGTCTTACTGTGTGAATGTGTGAGAAGATTTATGCTAACACAATGCAGTAGAGGATCATAGAAGAAGTGACACAATGGATGCTCAAATTCATACTGCTGGCAAAAAAAGTACCTAGGCCAATACATGCATTAATTCAGCCTGTGCCTTGTGCACTCACAGTATCTGTCTCAAGAACATGCTTTGCAGCCTCCCTGGCAAGCTATACTTCAGAGCAGGGAGCACTGAACAGAGCCAAGTGTGAATGTGAATCAGTTTTAGCTCAGTGCTGACAAATGGGGTTCTATAACACAGGGATGGTTGCTCTCTGCATCTCAGGTGACCCAAGCAGGGAAGGAAGTTGCCTAGGCATCCAGCTTGGCAAAGATGGGGAACAAGGCAGAGCATGCTCAGTCGCACAATTTTCTGAATGTGTGTACATGTCTGATGTCTCCAGTGCTGTCCACACGTGTTCTAAGAAGTGTTTTACAGAAAATAGTTTTCTGCCTGAAGAAGCTTAATCTTACAGCCCTGATGCTACAACAAATCATTCCCTGGGTGGGCAGCTCCTTTGGCTTTACTAGGGATGTGCAGAGGCAGATTGAGATTGCCGTCAACGTGCAAACTAGTGAAAGCAAAGGTGCTTGTTACACCAGAAGGGAGGATGTGAGGATGTACGCAGATATGTAATTAAGTGGGTACTAGGTTAGGATTGTACATCGTTGGTAGAAATGTTTTTGTATAAAAATAAAAACACAACAGAGGACAAAAATAGGTCCACCTTGATGGAAACTCCTGGAACAGATACAGAATTTGCTGCAATATTTAACCTAATGCAAACAATTTCCTGCTTTTATGAAAACATCTTTCAACCTGACTTTCAAATATGCTGGGATTATCTTCTTTACTTGAGTTAGAATTTCTGTTTATGTACCAATACAGACCTTTTATTAGCCTGCAAGAGAACTGTGGTTAACCAGGGCGACTGGGACACACCAAACAATAATATTTCTAAAGTCAGGCCCAGCAAGGATAAAGTTGCTTCTAATAAATGGATTTTGCCATTGTGTCCTCCAAGGCCACACCTTAAGGTATCTTATTTGCACATTATTTAATACTATAATATCCCAAGCTCTGATGACTGTGTTAAAGCAGTATTGAAACCCACATCTGAACAATGACATGGAAAGACTGACAGGAGGAATGCCATGAACCATGTAAATATAGAACTTCATATGTTCCTGAAAAACATGTTACGTATCTCCACCTCCTCTCTGGCTGAGTTGTCTTTGTCTCACTACTTTTATGCTGATGCATAGGAATTTGGTTCCAAGCAGCGAGTGGGCTTACAGCTGAGTCCAAGCACAGTAGGGGAGAAGGCATATTTCTTTCCCTGGATATGGTTCAGTGGGGGAAGAGGGTGTTGCTGCCTGGAAACTTTGTGCAGGGAGAATTTTGAAAATTCTAGCCACTTATTCAGGATTCACTGAAGCTTGCAGCTCAGCTGAGTTACATGAATTCTCGTCAAATGGCTCCTGTTGATGCAGAGATCAGCTCTGGAGTGCATGTGAAGTTCATAACAGCTTAGGGTGCTTCAAATTCATCCAACATTCATCGAACATGTTCAGGCCATGGTCTGAAGCACAGAAAATCTGAAGCATCAACTTACTAAGCTTTGTAGTACAAGGGACATTTCTTTGTGGGATCTCATAGATATAAAGAAAGCATGGTAATATCTAGCTGATAAATTGGTGAGCAGAAAGGTATGACTGACAGGACTGACTCTGCATTGGAAACACAGCCAACACCACAGTAACAAGAATTGCTAAAAAAGGAGCACGGTTGAAAGTTGCACCGAGCAAGGCAGTATGTTTGAATGTGATACACTGATGTTGGGGACCCAACAGAGGGACTTGCAATATTAAGAGTATATGAATGTCTAAGATGTTCTCAGTATCTTTTATTTGCAGATTTCCATGCTTCTCTGGCTATTACAAATCTAAATTAGCTTCTGACTCTCATAAATCCTCTTTTTCATGATGTAATTAGGCCCTTTCATTACTGTGCAAAGTAAGCCTCTTCAATTTCATATCCATAAATCAGACTTAGTTCTAGGACTGGTTCCACCAACCCTTCCACAGTTAGTAAGATTGTTACCATTTGTTGGTGTTTCTTCAGAAATTTATATTTAGCTTCATTTCTTTCCAAGAACTACGCTGTATCTTATTTCACTGACCTGAAGACTGACCTCTCATGCTACTGTATGGGACTCAGCAATGGGACACATCCAACATGATGATTAAGCATGTGCTGAACATCACACTGCCAGTATAATCAACTGCAGGATGGCACAAATGCTTAGATTGGGAAGCAGGCCTGCAACTGCTAATCAGTTTACAGCATGTAGGTTGTTTTAGCAGAGGAACTTCAGCAGTAGGTCCTTTCTCAGGCATTAGTTCACTGTAGCCACTGTAGACATTTGTAACTGAAGTATTAAGACTCATCTGAATGAAGTACAAATGGAAATGCCTGCATGTGGAAGCATCAGAAGACACACTAGAGGAAGGGTGGAAAGAATGAGCATTAATGGACATGATCGACATGAACAACAGCAGTCAAATCAAGGAATGGTGAAGACTGTGTTGTTTACACCAAGGCCACAAGACAAGACCAAAAGTTCAGTCCCCTTGCTCTGATAAAGCCATAGCATAGGCCATTCGTCACCCCCCAAACCATGCTCTGATAACATGGGCTCAGATAATACCTTCCCAAGAGGAAGACAGACAGTAGCCATAAAGATGGCAAAATGAGGGAATAAGCCAACGGGCAGAAACTTTTCCAAAGGTTCCTGGAGGATAAGGCAAGCAAGGGTCTGAGGCAAAATCATTGCATAACAACTGCTTGACTCAGGAAGATATAAAAGACCTGTTTGAAAAAATTGTTTGTTGTTGCCAGTCAAGACAGACCCAACGTACTTAGTGAGGACTCAACAGTTGGTGCCCCTTTTCCTCTGTCCTACGCACAAATGATCCTGGTCAGACCATTTGGACACAAAGATCTTGACGCTTGGCAGTGTGTGGCAATGAGATTCACCTGCTAGCATCTCTGTACTGCATGGGAGAAGCTTTATCTTCACTGCTGACCATAAGGGTCCTATTACTGGTAGTGACTCCAATATTTCCACACCATGTATTTTTCAGGCATCTGAGGTAGAATTTTTTCCAGTGAAAGGAATGGAAGTGCCTTGAATTTAATTGKTTTTGGCAAGTAGTGTTTTTCTTTCCATTTCTTTTTAAATTCATGGCATTGTCCAAGTTAGTGCAGGTCAGTAGATCAAAGTCCTTCATTGCTTCTCCCTGCAAACACAAACACCACAACAGACCATATGGTTTTCCCACAGACAGGGGAGACCAGGGAATTTTTTGAAGGCCTTTAGCAATATATTGCCAACATGTCACTGGGTTTACAGGCATAGGTCCCTAATGATGAAGAAAATTCTCTGTATTTGAGAAATATTAATTACAAAGAGTTTATTTCTCTGGGGTCAGTGTACTCATTTCCAAGAATAGCTCTGCGCCAGCTTGACAACACAGGGATGCCTCCACTGAGACCTCATAGGAAAGAGCTGTTGCTTTGTGAGTGCACCAAAACACATGCACTATTCACAGTACTCGAGGTTATTCTTGGCATGAACAGAGGCTACTCCTGCTCTTATCACAGCCAGTGTGAGTTTTGTTACTGGCTTTCCTGAATACATTCAGTCAGACCCAAATTTGCTTTGTTGGTTGTATTATATAATCATTTTTTTAAGAAAACAGGAATAGATAGTCCATAAAAAGAATCATTGGCAGACCTTTGCTGGCAATATTATATATTTACAATCTCTGGTGTTTGTAAATGCTGGTAGAAGTACTACCTCTCACACTTCTGGTTAAACTGTATGGTTTGTAAAATGTGCGCACAACTTCTCAGCAAAGGAAGTTCTTTAATATTCTTCATTGGCTGGAGGAAAGTGGGTGCCAAATACAACTGTGAAATGGGAAACAATGCACAAAGAAAAAGTTCCAGAACATCAACACATCCGTTCCTTTTCTCTGCCATAAATAACCAGCACACCCTTAAATACAAGACTAAATGGCTCCAGGAAACTGTCATTAATGAAAACGTCCTAGCTGGGCTTCTCACTTTCATTTGGAATTTACATGCCCTAAGAAGTTTTTTCTGACCTAGACAGCAGATATGTTGTTCTCTAAGTAATACTAAGCACTGAGATAAACTAAGATAAACTAAAACTAGACTACTATCCGTAGAAACTTAARCCTTCCTCTCTCACTGTCCAAAATGTTAATGTTGAAAGGCACAGCCCTGCTGCTGTTAAAATCAATGACAAAATCCTACACTGAGTATATAAAGACACAGTGTGCATTCCAGCATCTGTCCTTCAGCTTTCTGGAAACAGAGATAAGGCAGGAAACAAAATAAATGGCCAGCATGTACATACTACATGCAGATAAGTTTCATTATAAAATATAGCAGCTATAATATTTTACAAGGGAGGTCTCATGATGAGACAGGATGCATAGATAGCGTATTTTCTGCAGATCAGAAGTAGTAGGGTAATTAGACCAGTCACTTTTCTAGGGGATATTTATATTAAAATTGGCATATTTCACTGTATAAAAAAGAGATAACTTGTACCAACCATCTGTAGCTTTATCACCTTGAAACTTGTACTATACAGACTTGTCTTAAATACCATCAGATCTAGAAAGTTTCTTAACTTCCAACTGAGTCATTAAATATGGAGTCATTAATGCAATATCAAAACCTTAAAATAACTTCAGGAACTACCCCTATCTCTGATTTCTCCTGGCAGCTTCTTCTAATTTCACAATCACATTTTTCCGCTTCAAAAAAACCAACCCACACCTCTTTCCCCAGTTCCTGTATGGAACGTCTGTGAATTACAGGGAAGCTGCCTTGCTAATTAAAAAGAGAAAATAGTAAAAATTACTATTGCTTGATTTCGTCATGTAGAAAATGAGCCAGATCTTCCGCAATTACTCATGGTACACATGGTACCATGTACATGGTACAGGGCTTCCTGACAAGTGTGATGCCTGTGAACCTTTACTAAAGGTGAAATAACATGAGCTGCAGAAAAGACAGGTGGTACAATTTCATTTAACATTTTCAATGCCTTTGAAAGAAAGTTCTTGTGTCACTTTCATGGATGGAAACCTGCATTTGTGGGTCTGTCATCCATGGCAAAGGCGCAAGCTGCATCTTTCTGAGCCTTGGATGCAGACTCTAGGGGGGGCACCACGCTCCAATTAACAACGTCTGGAAACAGAGAAAGGCAGAGGCAGTCCTCCCTTGCATGCGTCATGTACAATGAAATGGCTGCCTTCTCCCCAAGCCTTCTGGTGCTATGGATATTCCCAGTTTCATTGTGATTTGGCTGCTGTTGCATGGAAAGAGGGCAAGAGGCCTTCTGGGCTAGAAGCGGAACAGGGAACTAAATGCAAAAATGGTCTTAGGCAGCTAACATACCAAACCTCTTGGTCCCTAGAGTGAAGTCTAGACCACAGAATTAGCCATCCAGCAGACCTTCCCAGTGGGGAGAGATTTGGGACTGTGAAGAGCTGACTGATGTGCTGGAAAGGTAACTGCTTAAACCTACTAGACAAAAGACCCCTAAGAGAACTCTCTTAAAGTCTGTCCATCCTTGGAGTTATGAATGTTTAAATGTGCATCGGGAGAAGACATCATCTTCTGCTTGGGATTCAACCTCCTTCTGCTTGAGGAGGAGGGACTCAAGCCCTTCTCCCAGCTGTCCATCTATTTATTTATTATTTTTTAATTATTATTTAATATGTTTAATGCCCAGGGCTTCTCTCCAAATGCTGTTTAAAAAACCCCCTTCTTTCCCAAAAACGGTATGTGTATAAGGAGACTCAATCCTTCCTCTTGAGAAGGTGACACAGGTCAATGGATAGACAACTGTCAGGATACAAGGCCTGAAGTCAAGCGTGCTCTTGAGCCAGAAGAGATCTGAACTTGTGTTCAGATGCATGACCTAACCACAAGGTTCACACGTCTCTTGCTGGCCTACTGAAGCTGCAATTCTCTGAGCACAAGCAAAAACACTGGAAAGGGGAGGAAATGGTGAAAGATTTCTTCTCTACAAAATAGCCTATATTCACTTAGCCTGAGCAGGGAATGTGCAGGATGAGAGGAGACTGGCTTTGGGGACCTGAAATCATCTACTTAGCCTAGATGGGACACAAGTCTGGCCCAGGACCTCCATACAAGGAGGAACAAGATGTAGTTCTTTATCATCTAGGTTCTGAGAAAAACAATCTACAGCAACTTGGAAAACTTCTGTAGGAAAATGCAGGCAGGAAAACACAAGGAAAACCGTGCAGTTACTTTTTCTCCCCTTTCTGCTGTGGTTTACTGGGGAACAAGAGAGGAGCCACAGGCTTGCCAACTCTTCTGATTTTATGGGCCTCGTGGTATATATTTTTTTTAATTGCCTGACTCTTGAGACTGTGGGACTGTGAGGATTTCAAGTTTAACTTAAAAGAGAGGCTGGCATGTAGCTGTTGTGGCTTCAAAGAAATGTTGGAGGTCAGGTCCCAGACCTCAAAAACTAGCGGCAAATACAAAGATAAAATGAATCAAGAATCTCCTCGGTTTGGAGGGCCAGGCCCACCGCTTCAAACCCTGGAGGGCTGGCAGCATTGGGGATATTCAAGATACTTTTCTAAGAAGTATATTTGACCGTGTCACGGAGAGAACCTGAAATGATCAGATGAGATCCGTGACTTCATCCACCCCCGCAGCACCCTCTTAACAGCCCACTGGGGACCCACCAAAACCACCGGTCACTGACGTATCTGTAACAACTTAGCCCCGACTATAGCCCGGCGACACAACTAAAGGCGGATGTCAGCCTGAAATCCTGGATAGCTTCGGCCCGATAAAACTAGGCGCCTCCGACGGAGCGCGGCCCCAGCACCGGGCCCGGCCGGGCCGGGCCGGGCGGCGGGAGGCGGCGGTGCCCCGGGGGCAGGGCCGGGGGTGGCGGCGGCGCCGGGCGGTGCGCGGCGCTGGCTCCTCCCGCAGGCAGCCCGCCAGCCCCTCTCCTCCATCCCTCCTTCCCTCCCTCCCTCCTTCCCTGCCTCCCGCCCCGGCTCCATCCCTCCTTCCTGTCGGCGCTGCGCACTGCTGCCCGCCGGAGCTGGGCCGCCCGGGACCGCGCCGCGGGCAGCCCCGCGCACCCCCCGCGGCATGAGGCTGCCGCAGGGCACGGCGATGCGGCGGCGGGTGAGTGCCGGGCCCCGGGCCGGGCGGCTTCTGCTGGCGGCGGCCCCGCCGTGGGGCTCCGCTCGCACCTGGGAGGGGGCGGCCCGAGGGGCGCGGTGATCGATGCCCCCTCCATCCCTCCATCCCTCCCTCTGCCCGCCCCGGGGAGGTGCCGGCGAGGAGGGGCGAAGGGGGGGTTGACAGCCCAGCCAGGACCCGGCGGGGCCGCGGAGGGTTTCCAAGCCCTCCGCCTGCCCCCTGCTTTCCTCCTGGCGCGGGCGCTGCGGCTCGGGGCTCGGCCGGGGGTGGGGGGACAGGTGGCGGCGGCTCCGGGGGCGCGGCGGGGTTCGCAGCCGGTGCGGGCGCAGACCGCGGCAGCCTCCCCCGGGACTGCGGGGGAGAGACCGGCGGCTCCTCTCTGCCGCTGCCCGGAGCCTGCGGCTTAAATAGAGGCTGTGTTTTGTCAACAGCTCATTCTGCTGGCCGGCAGGTTGGTTGGTTCAAGGACTGAACAGCGGGTAAATAATATTTATGCCTCTTTTTGTGCTTTTAAATTTTTTTTTAAATAAGTAGCACCCTTCCAAAAAAGGGGAGCTTGAGGGGGGAATCCAAAGCCCCTTCTGCAGTTGGGGAGCATCCAGACATGCTGCGCGCCTCGCCGCACACTGGCTGTACAGGGACACCGGCACAGTGGCAGCTTGCTGTGTCTATTTTGAGTGATTGAATTTCGAGTGTGTTTAGAGATTGTGTTTAAAAAAGATCTCTCTAAGCCTCTGAGGTAGTTCTGGAAAGAACGTCATTCCCTTGCTAAAATTCAGCATGTGTAAGTATATTTGAACTGGGCATATTGTGCTGGCATGCTGTGTGTTGCTTCGGTAGGAATTGGTGATATACATGGTTGCTTTGGTTTTTAGTTGTAATTGGTGGTGGATGCCTGGGAACTTTGCTATAAATGGGAGTAAAGCTCTGGATAGATATTACAATAATCTAGTGCCAGGGAGACTGAGGTTGTGAGCTGTTGTGTAGGAATTGTCACTTTGATTCTTTTCCACAGAATTTCACACTTAAAATCTCCATTGCAAAAACAGTCAAATATTCATATTCAATAACCAAGCTGGACATGTCCTGTCAAATTGCCTTCAGGGAAGCATGGGCATTGGGTAGCTTTCTGCTGTATTTGAAACCCAGCTTGTTACCTGAGTAAGGCAATGGTGACTTGCCTTTGACATCTCACCTTGAAGTCCGTTCTGCCTTTTTTCCTTACTGTAAAGGAATTCTTTAAATTCTTCTTAAACCCTTAGTTCCACTCCACAGCATGAATGCAGACTGTTAATGAGACTTAGCAGGTTTAGTAGCTGTGGGGAAGATTGTTCCCTCTCAAGTCAGCATGTGGCAATGCCAGCTGAGACAGTATGTTGTTTAATGTAGATCCATCAGTGCACATGTGCTTTATATATAAAGCTTTGATGTGCAAAAAGTCTGTGTTGTCCTTAACTTCTCAACCATTGTATGCTGTGTGGTTTTGGTGATAAAGATAACCTTTGATTTTTTTGGTGATAAAGGTAAGCATGCGCACAGAAGTCTCCTGGATTTGGCCCCAATATGAATCAAGATCAAAACAAAAATTATGTTCGATGAGGGGAAGGATTAGGATGTGGAAGAGACAGAAGCAAATGTAGGGAGTGGATCCACAGAACGAGTAGTGCCATATCTGCAGTTGCTTGGTATTGCTGGCATGGGTTGCCTGTCATTAGCTGGATAGGAGTCTACAGGTTACTTCTGAGAGGTCTGCTGAGGCTGCTAAGAAAAGACAGTTTAGTGTCAGTAGGCTGTAGGGCTATGTAGCTAAACTGGAAAATGTTGCAGAAGTCCACAAGTGGAAAGCTTCAAAATCACTAACTTGGAGCTGGTTTGGAGTATAGCTTTTAGGCAGTCAGTAGATCACCTGATTTTGTTTGATTTTGCTTACTGTTTACTTAGTCTTCGCATCCTTTCATCTTATCACTGTTTCACCTATTCAAACTTTTATCAGCATTATTAAGTGATAACAGTTTCCATTGTGCACTCTCCTAACATATCGCTTTAGTCACTTAGAGCAACCAGTGGCAAGCACTATCTATGAGTTAGATTGTGCAAAATCCCTTTACAGGTGTGCTGAGGAAAGGGAGAGCCTTAACCTGTAGGTGAGGGCATTCTCGCAGACTTGCCAAAGGCAAGTCAGGAATATGCAGGAACAGCCATATGGGTGGAGATGGTCTCCAAGAAAGAGAGCGAAACTTATTTTCACAGGTGGCAAAGCTGCTGCTGCTACTTTAGCAGGGAATTCATGGGGCTTTAATTTTCAAGTGCTTGATGAGTTACGATCTATGGCTATAAGCTCACATCTGTTTCAACATCATGCAGCTCCGGGCTTTAGTAAACATTCAAAAAAATCTGGATTTATTAATATCCATAGGTAATGCTAGAACAGAGTCTGTAAATCTATTAGAAACATCTCTCTTAGAGCATGAATATTAGATTGTTTAATCCAGTGGGTGACTGACAGCAAGTTCTGTGACTTATGAGAAGATGTATTTAAACTCAGTATGTTAGTAAGAATTCCGCCTGAAAGAGGAACGGTACCTCAAGAAGTCTGGCAGTCTTAAACAATCTAGATGTTTATAAATACTGACTCTACCTTGCAGAGTGCAGTGCATCACAAGGCTGATGCAGATGGATTATGTTTTCTRCAAATGACCCAATAGATGATGTGACTAGGTAAATGAGTTCTTTTCCACTTATGCTGTGTGCTAGTGCTCAGAGGAATGCAGAGGATGCTAAATTAAGTGGTTCCTGTTGTGTTGATACATTTGTTGGATGAAAGCAAAAATGATCTGATACAGTTTTAAATGATAGTTTATATTATCTTGTAATGAGCTTATTTGAGCTGTTGAAACGCAGCTTTTGGATAATAGAAGGGAAAACCGAAAAAAGAAATCAGGAAACTTCTTGGAGTTAGTTTTGTTCCATTTTCAATAATATGTATTGATCTAGGACGCAGTTATAATAGAAACACCAGGATCTTAGATTTAGACTGATGTTGAAATACAGAGATGATTCAAGTGAAGGGATGTTAATTAGCAGTAGAAGAAAAGGTCTGATGAGGGAGGTTTAAAGATACTCGCATAGGTGGAAGGATTGAGAACTCAAGGTACTGGTGGCTCTTTGAAAGGGGACGCTGTTGCTCTGAGTTAGACATTGATTCGCATGCAGGGAGACACGGAGAACAGGTATGAAAGTCAATTTTACTCCTGTTACCATAACTAGCTAGAATTAGCTGAAATAATTGATGTTTTGGTGCGTCTTTTCCTCTGACATTTAGTTATGACTCCTTTTTGACTGTTAGGCATCAAATTTCTGTCTAAAAACAAGAAAAATAAATTACTTCTTGATAAAGCTTGAGAGGTGATTGTGCTCTATGCCCCAAAGCTGGTTGATGTATTTCATTCCATAAACAGTTTAATGTGAAAGATATAAATAATCCCTGGGAGCAGGACCTGGAGCGTGTGGTTCCTTGCTTACAGTGAGTGCCCTCGCACAAGGACACGGAGTCCTGCTCTGAGTCAGTGGTTACTTAAGCTGCAGAGAGAAATGCCATCTACAGAAAGGCTGGAGAAGTCTCCATCCTGACTCATCTGTTACTTCAAGTAGTCTCTGGGGTGGTCAGAGGTGTTTCCCATAGCCCAGCGAGGGCTGCAGTGGCTGGGCTGCATTAGAAAAGGGAGCACCACTGCTGCTTTCTTTTTCTGACTATGTCTTTAAACAAAAGCAATGGCTTCTGCTTTTTCTGGGGAACCTGATTCTGTGGTTCTGTGCGCATTTTATCAGCAGACACAGACAGGGAATAATTGCTTTGTGAATCTTGAGTGTGTAAGCATCAGGCAAGTGTCGTGGCCCTATCAAAGATGAGACTGTGCATCTGTGCGTGCTGATGCCTACAAAATTTATCACCTCTCTCTTCTTTTTTTTCTCTCCCCCTCCCCCCCCCGCCCCCAATACTTAGCTGCAGATAAATGCGATTTTAGAACATGTTTCTTTTAGGTTCAGGCATCAAAAGTTCGGTTTTTATAGGTGCTTAAATGTCTCCAGGGATCATCTTCCAGAATCTTATGGATCTTTTCCAGAGTCATTAGCACTGCAATGATGGGGGCCATATAAATTCCTAGATGGCCAGAGCTGTTTTCTTACCTGCCTTTAGGGGCTGAGGGGCAGCTAGGATACCGATCACCAGCAAATGCAGAGGTTCCTGTGTTTTTTGCCTGCCTTACTGACTTACAAACTAGCAGATGGTAACTAGAGTGAATGATATCTGAAGGTTCTGATCTGACACTGAGAAGAATACCCAGGGACTGTTTTTCAATATGCACCATCAGTTTTTTGCTGATCATTGCTGTCCTCCCTCCCCTGGAAAATTTGCAATCCCTAAATTTGCAGACTGTGGGAGCCCTGCGTCCATAAGGTCCCTGCACTTCTTGCAAGCACCAGAAACTCTCAGCAGGGGCTTTTGCCACTTTGCTGCTCTCTGCCTTTCCCTGCTGCCATCTCTTGGAATCACTCCTAGTAGGAGGTTTCACTGCAAGCAGAAAGTGCTTAAACTAAAAATAACTCCTAACCCATCGGTATGAATGTTGGTCAGGGTGTAAGGTTTTGAAGGGCATATGTCTCCCCTCCTTTCCATGCACGGTCTGGAGCTGGCATTAGAGTGGGGTCGAAGACTGTTGCTACAACAGAAGCAGCTTTCCCTTATCCCACAGGCAGAGAACTGCTGAGTTGTCAGCTGTTGAGTCCAAATTATGCCTTTTACCTCAGGGAGCACAAGTTATAAAAGCACGTGTCATGGAAACAAGGACAGCACTGTAGCAATTCCCTGCTCCTTCTGCCTCGCTTCCTACCCTGCCAAAAATCAGACCCACAGCACAGCCCACAGTAGAGGATGGGCAGCCTGTGTTGCCAGCTTGGTGTTAGGGGAGCACTTGGGAGCAGGATGGCTTCCCCCTCTCTTGGGCCCTGTGCTGTCAGGGAGCAGAGTCTCCTTTCTCACCTGTAAACCCAGCAATTTAGGGGCAGCTTCCTGCAAAACCAAAAAGCACGGCCTTTCAGCCAGCCTTGGCCTCCTGAAATTTCCTGAAGTCCTAAGTAGCTAAAGTAACGCTTTCTTTGGGTTGCTTTTATGCTGCAGCATTTTCCTTGCCAGCCAAATAGTTTCACTGATACAGTAATGTTGGTTAGACAATTACTGTGCATTTTTGATTTTTTGGGGGGATGCTTCTATATTGATGAGCAACATTATACCAGTGTTCTCTGCCAGTATAGCTTACTGCATTTTGATCATCAGTCAAAAGCACTTTCTTTTGGAATATACATATATTCCTAAAATAGAGGTATATATTTGTGCTTGCTGTGTACCTATAGCTGCCCTGGTAATAGCTTTGTAATATTGACTGAACCTTGATAGCTTCATATCAAGGTAGCCTGGTAGTTTGTAGTGCATAATCATGAAATTTAAATAAAGCAATGTATTTGTATGATTTATTTAGGTGATAAACACAGTCTGAAAAGTGTGCTGGAATGCTTCTTATGCTTGCATAATTTTGTCATTATTGCAGAAGTTGCTTAAGGGTATAATAAAAGTACAAGTAACAAGGGTGGTTGAAGGTGGTTTACACTGTCAATCTGGCTCAGAAATGGTCCATGTTTTACTTCTGGGCCTCAGCCATCCATCTAAACTAGTTTTGCTCCCTCAATAAATCAATTACTTCCCTCCAAGAGGAAATGCAGGCTCAGTTGACTAGATAGCATGGTTAAACATTTATTCTGGATGGTGTGGATATGGCCTATGGCAAGCTTAGCTAGCATGGTGAGCAGAGCAAGGCATCTCTATCCCAGCTGGCTTTATGCCCTCGAACACCCCCCACGTTGTGCCCTTGGGCATGCCACACATTTCAGCCTAAAGCTTTAAAAACTGCTTTCTCTTCATTTCAAGCACTTTGAAAGTAGAAGCACAGAAAAAGTAGCTTTGGAGCCAGATGGTGACCTGGGCCACTTGCTGCAAAGTGGCCTAGTCCGGCCTTGGACATGTTGGTCCCAAACAGTGCAAAGGCGAGCCCGTCTGCAGCATTTAGGCTGGGGATGAAGATACCACCACACTGCAAGGTGGCTTGAGCATCTCTGATATTCATGCTTTCTGTAACTTTACAAGCTGCATTTCAAATTACTTGCATGTTTGAGAGTTGCACAGCACATCCCACATATCTTAGAGAGCCCAGAGGAGAAGGAGATTTGGACAAGTGGGAGATGAGGCATGGCTCTGCTCATCGTGGGGCTGGCCTGGGCAGGCAGCTGCCTTTTGGGGCTGTCTGGTGGTATCTGCCTTAGCCTGGCAGCCCTTCTCCCTTCCAAACAGGACTTAATGTGGTCACCCAGAAGCTCTTGTGCCAAGACAGCAATGCTGCTCATCATGTGATGTAAGCTTGTTTGTATGGCTGACCATGGATTTGCCCTTCTTGAACTGAGTGATCTAATGGCCTCTCTTAACTATAAAATCAGTGAGGACAGAGCTTCAAAATATCTTTCTCAAATAATTGGTCTTAATATTACTGCACGGCAAAATGCTGTTTAAATCAAATGAACTTCAGAAGAAAATTATAGTGGTCAGTATTATAGGTGGGGCTTCTGCAGACTCTGAAGCCCAAAGGTGAATGTAAGTTATAAGTATTCCAACTACAACTGATTTTCACAATATTTCATGTTTTGGATCAAGTTCAGCACTTGCGGCAAAAGAGATGTTTGACCTCTGAGGTTTTACAGCTACTCCAGAGCTAAAACCCAGGAGATAAGCTTTTAATGTTTAATCCTAGGCAGAGAGAGAGAGGAGGAGAGAGAGAAAAAACAAAACAAAAGTGTGATTTGTTTATATTGTAGACTTCAGCGTTGTCTTGAGTTATGTGCACCAAGCACTGAAGTACTTGTGTGTGTGAGGTGGACATAAATGTCAAAGTCTTTTACTTCTGCTAGGGTTTCTGCTGGTTCTGACGATAATAATATCTGTTCCCTAGAGTCTACCTGTTCCTCTTCCTTTTCCCCTCCTTCCCCTTGCTCCATACTCTTCCAAAGGTCATGGCTATGAGAAGTCTTTAGTGTACAGGTCTCCAGGCACGTAACTCATAATTCATCTGCTAGAACAGCACTGTCACGATTCCCAATATAGAACAGCCTTCTCCTCCAAATTAAATGCGATTGGCCTCTTTCTTTTTCAGAATGCTAGGAAATTTTTGAAAGAAGGTATTTTTGACCAAATGTTGCCTCATGTTTCAAATGACAAGATCAGTCTGGATGTAAATCCAGCAAGCTGTCATGTGACCCTTATTTTAAATCTTACCTCAGAATCTGTAGTTTGTCCACTGTATATTGTCTTCCTTCACCATTAAAACGCTTATTAATCTGAGATCTGTGCAAGATTTATGCTAATCTAGTCTGATGTTGGTGTAATGTGAACCGAAGATTTTAATCTGGGAAGACTTGTATTGAGCCCATATTTAGAATTTTTTTAGGAACGCATTCAATCTTACTTTTCACAATGTGCACTTTTCAGTGGAGGTCTACTACATGGCATTGACTCTCGTATCTCATATATTGTGGGTTATGTTTAAATCCTTTCTCTGTGTACGTAATTGAGAACTGTAATCAAGTAACCTTGTTGAACTAAATAGTTGCATTGTTTTAGGCTTTGCAACAACAGACAATCTCTCAGACCTGAACTGCTCTAAGTAATCATTTGATCCTGTGTATAAATCTACTTTGTAGTGGATTAAACCATTTCCACTGCTAATGAATGGCWCGTTTTTCTCTTGTGCTGTTGGATCGAGTGCTTTTGTAAGGTAGCCTCATCCATACAGAATAAATTGTGAGGACTTTTATTTTCCACGACTGTTATGTATTTATTTGCTTGAGCTGTTATAACCGATACTTTGAAAATTTAATGTTTTCCGGTTGCTTCCCCATATTTCAACTCATGAGTGGTGCAGCTGGTGTGAAAATGCAAAGAATGTATCCTTGAAAACATTAGATTCTTGTCTATTATCCTTTTGCCCTGCTGTATGCATGCTTGCTAATCAGTAAGTAACTCTGGGTTGGAGTTTGGGCAGTGATTACTGCAGACAGAAATGGGAGCAAGCACTCAGCATTACAATAGCTGCCCGTAGAATTAGATCACCAACAGGCTTTCAGCAAAACAGTGTTAATTTTCCTCTCTACACACTTAAGCACAGAAGGTATATTTATAATTCCACATCTTTTCTGAGTGATCCTGTAGCGAAGCATTCTTCCCGATGGATTATATATGAATCTTTTAACTTCAGGTGCCTAATGTGACTGCCCAGTTCACCATTCGGCTCTCCCATACTGAAGACTAAGGTCCGAGCCTGTCACAGGCTCCTGCAGCTGGGCTCCTGCCAACAGTGCAAATGTAAGTTTATGCATACCTTTATTCATAAGATAGAATTAGTCATGTACTTATGTGTTTTGAAATTCAGGAGCAATATGTGTATATATGTGATTACTGAGGCTTATTATCTTGCATAAATCAGCAGCTATTTAGTCACGAGCAGCGCTCCACGGCTTTGAAATACCTTCTCGTCAGAGGGCACAGGTGATCTCTGATAGCATTTAGCTGCTTGTTTCACGGAACTTGAGAATTAAGATGAATAAGATGCTTCAATCTAAACCCAGATATTTGATGAACTGATCACTTTAATAAGAATTTAACAAGTATTGGTAATAATTGCTTCCAGTTGATCTCTTCTTTTGAAGTAATGTGCATTAATTTTTACCATCTTTAATGACAGTCAATTGTTTGGGGTTTTTTAAAATTTTCTTATTTGGAAAAAAAGATACTTGTCACTTGCATTCCTAATACGTATATGTACCTCTGATCTTTTTAATCCCTTCTATGTAGCTCACAAAGACTTTTGGTATCTATTATTCTGAAGCCAAATATTTATGTCCCTGAGGCATATGCATTGTCATCTAAGTATGTTTTGCAAATATGATCCTTGTACAGATCCAGTGTATAGCTCTATAATATGGAAAATTGCAGAAATGGGAAAAGCAGAGTACTCTCCAAAGATGTTTGAGGTGGTGTTATTTTTAAATGCTATGTGGGTTCTAATGACTTGCTTTGTGGTGAGATTGGCACGAGCTTTTGCAGAAGAGGATTTCACAAAAGGAAGAAAAAGTGAGAGTTGGTGTTTTATACCATGAAATTTACATTGGAAGTTTTGCCGGTCTCTGGATTTAGACAGGAAGCCTTATAAGAACGTGCTTGGCCTTGTGAGTCATGCACTATAGATGTGGATGGACCTGATTAGATGCATAAAGAGCAGAAATTTTCCTAAGGAATAAAATACTGGAATAGAAACTAAAAGTAAACTGAAGCAGAACATGTCATTCATATAACTACAGCAAAAGGTTACTTGTCCAATTAACTCTCTCTTCTCTGCAGTTACGTTTCCCCTCACCCGCGCCTGCTCCCCCCATGCCTGGGCACCTCAATCTGCAGCCACCAGAGTGACCACTGAGAATTGTCGCACGTCTCTTGTTCCCACAGTTGGACTTGCTCAGCACTTTGGAAACAATAGCTGCTTCATTGCTGAGTTGTGAAACAAAAAAGTTAAACATATCAGCAGCAATGCATGAAAAATGTGATGAACAGCCTTCCACAGGAAGAGATTTTTCCATGCCAGTGTGTAGGTGTACAGGATTTATTGGTGACAGAAGCTAATAAGTAAGAAATCCTTCTTCTTTTGTACATCATCTGCCAGCTCAATACTGAGAGAAGTAAACTGTGAGATTTACTAATAATATCAGGAAGGAAGAACCCTGTTAAACAGAGATAGCAAGTTGGAATGACTTGTGTGTATAAAATCCAAGGTTGTTTTTCCCTCTTCACAGCCCTTTTTTATAGTCACCCTTGAGAAGAGAAAGCAAAAAAAAAGAAATCTTCAGGAGAAGAATCTTGCTTTCAAGGGAGGATTGAGGAAGAAGAGGCAGATGTTAAGTTATAGATGATGTAGTGATGGTCATGTGAAAATGATGTGAAGATGTGAGATGAAGTGTAGTTGTGGCTTTGAAAATTTCTGTTTTGTATTCTAAGTGTGAATGAGGTCAGGAGAGACTTGTGGAACTGACTCACTTTATGTCCTATTAGTAGCCGTCTCAATTTTCTATGAGCTGCTTTCAGTTTTAAATGAGGTGTGGCATCCTTAGCCTTACAGACACTGCTGTCTGCACTTGCTGGTGGGTTATATACAGGGACTCAATTCGCTGCTTTTGCTAAGTTCTAAATGGAATGACAGAAAAGCATTGCTTTATTTTACAGCAATAAAAATGATACATATGGGTCCTAGCCACCTTGCATATTATTTTAAAATGTTCAGCTCTTCATTGCTTTATTCCTTTTGCTGAGCATTATTTTAATGGTGCAGAGTTTGCTCAAGTGTTTTATCCCCCTGCAAAGTACTTTATCGCAGTATTTTCCATTCTGAGACCCTCCATGAAACAGCTAAAGAGCTGCTAGTTTATTTACATCAAGCAATAGATGTAATAGATTTATTTACATCAAGAATAATAGATTTATTTACATCAAGATAGATAAATCCAACCAACAGACAAGATGTAAACTTCTCATTTGGAGTATTCTGAATAAACTTAAGAATTTTTTAGCATCTTTTTCACTCTTGTGGACTGACAGATCTCAGTCTATGTTTGAATCTGATTTGAAGTCGTTTAACAGAAATTGAAAACAAAATTTGAACTTTTCTGTATGTTTTATTTAAAACAATGTTCTGCCTAAACTGAATATTCAGCCTAAATTATTTGAAATGGAAAACCAGGTGTTAGTTTAATTGTAAAACAACTACATCTTGTGCCTTTGGCATTGCAGTAAGTGATTTATTTCAGTTAGGGCAATACAGTTAAGGAAGTGCCACGTGTTTGTAGAGCTGGGGATAACGTGGAGGAGTATGCTAAAGCTGAGCTGAGGCTGTCTTTATTTTGGAGGTGTCAAAGTCTATTAGAGGGGTAGAAAGGATAACATGAATGAATCAGTTTATGTTGAGGCACTGGGTTGCTAGCTGTGCTGCTATGAGAACTGATCCACAAGTGGACCATAAGTCCCTTGCAGGGACGTAGAGACCTTTGTGAGAGGAGCGGAGTGGACAAGGAGGAGTAGTATTAGCTTCAGACAGCTGGATTAGGTGTGCCTGCATGTCTTTTGGGTCCATGGCTCCAATGAAGGCTGTGAACAGCAAGAGAATGAGAGGGTACTGGTACCATGAGCAGGCGTGCGTGTGGGAGAGAGAGTGAGTCTCAGTTTCCAGTAGCTGTGTCCATGTACATGCACGCACAAGTGCAAGAGTTAATATTTATTCTTCATAGCCTGGCAATGGTCTCTCTTGGGTCTATGAAAGCTAATTAGGAAAGAGACCAGCTCTGATGTGTATCAACTGTAGAAGTCAATATTTGTATTTCTGAGTACTTAAGATTAATTCCTACACTTTGCCGCCTTAAAAGGAGGATATGCACGTATATGCATAAATGAAAAGCTGGAGGGGCATAAGGTACAACTGAAACAGTATGTGAAAGAAATAAATGCCAACTGCTATGTAATTACGCATGGACATACTTGTTCTGATGATGTCATACTATATTGTAGACCTTCCTTCTCTGGAGAGGTTGGAAGGGGAATGGCAGCAGCTGGGAGTGGAGCAGAGAGGAAAGCATTTGCTCATCCCAGCGGAAGGGTAGCCTACACATGATAACATGCTGCAGTATGTCTTCATATGACATGTCTGGTGCTTACTAAGAGTGGAACTACAGCAAGGCATGAGAGCCTTTAAAGTCTCAAGAAAGATTAATACAATGGGAATTTATCAGAAAATATAGATCTATAGTTTCAGGAATTGCCCATTCCCTTGATTACTAAAAAATCAATTTATTTCTCGTAAGTGACTCTCATTCCTTACATTCACTCTAAAAGGATATTGCATAACAGTTGCTTGTTATTCTCAATATATTATTTAATGTGAAAGCCRCATTTCAGCATTTGATCTATTTATATGCTGTTTGTACACATGAAGACAGACTTTCTTTGGATTCGGTTCATTGTACTTTAAAAATAATTCGAATACCACAGGTTTCATTGTAAACAATGAAGGATTCCAACCCTTAGGTCATTGCCGGTTGTTTAAAAAAACACACTTGGAATTGCTTCAGTAATTATCAGTGTTCTCTTATAAAATTAAATAGGCTTTTCCTGTGATGGAAAGAAGATTAAAGGTCATATAGTTCAAAATAAGTTTTTGGACATTGCCAGATTAAGGAAAATAAACTCTTTCATTAATAAGGTCAACTTCTTTAATGTTTATTAGTTCATAAGGGCGTACAAGCTGAAGAGAACCGGCAGGGACAGAATTATGTAGATAACATGACTCTTCTGAGGAACAGCAGTTTTTTTCTGCAGCCCTCTTTGTAAAGTCTGAGTGACGTGGTCTGGCTCTTGAACCTCACATTGAGTAAGGTGCAACTGCCAATGTGGGCAAATGATGTTGTCCTCTGAAGAGACGCTGTCTTGAGAACTACACAGAGACTAACAGTACCCTCAAAAAATGAAATGTGCTTTGGAATATTTGGTTTGTGTTTTATTTCGGTTATGTATCAGTAAAATGCAGCAAGCACTGGAGAAGTGGGAAACCTTCTCTGTGTGTTTTCATTTGATTCTAGGTTTATGCACTGCAAAAAATGTGGGTACATTTGTTTCTATGCTTTGTAGCTGTATTAAGTATTGAAAAGGCATAGTGGATAGCCATAGCATTCATGATAAGAGGTGTTTTTTATATATGCAAAGTAATCAATCAGACTTGTGTGCCTTTGCTCAGTGTACTTGTTCCATGCTGTGTTGTGAAGAGCAAGAATTCAAGGAAGTGTGTTGACCGTGAGGTCACCAAATTCAAGCATATCAGGAAATGTGTGTAGCTGAATCAGATTTACGCAAATACATAAGTTGAATCCTTCACCTTATTGCAGTATTAATTTGTCAGTTGTAGTAAATATAAAAAAAATTTTTGAATGGGTTAAAATGATAGTGTGTAAATGACTCCAAGCCGTTTCCGTCTCCTGTGCAGCACAATAGCCTAAAGATCAAAATTTCTCTTTTGGCCTCAACCTTCACCCCTTTGCTTTGTTCTTTGTTCAGATGATTAGGTGTTTTCCATCTGCACCTCTATGGGAGAAGAATCTGTGCTTGTTAATTTGAGCTGACTTCCTAAGGAAGGAGGCTTATCTGATAATGCTTTGCCTGTCCTCTTACCCCTGCAATAACCTTTGAACACACTGCCTAGGTTCAGTTCACTGAGAACAAGGAGGTGGGGTCTCAGCGTACTGTGTCCTTACAAGCTTGATGAAACTCTGCAGCTGGATGGAGAGACCCTACTGAGGAAATAGCTGCAGACTGAAGGCAACCTTTACTCAACTGCAATCCAGGCCTCTCTAGCGTGCCTTCTCTGATGTCTAATAAGGCTTAGGGGGTAATCTATAACAACATTTGCCTAATATGTAACAACAATAAATTGTGAACAGGCTTGCAGATATCCCAAAACATATTTAATCTATTTTTGGTAGTATTAGGATTCACTATGTTTCTCAGAAGAGTTTGTTTTCTGTTGTTACCATCTGGAGAGCAGTGCTGTGTTCCTAGTAGTGATGGATGTGCTTGTATCTAACCACATGTCTGGTGGCTAACTGATACGGGCAAGGACTTCCAAACTCAAGAGTTAGACACCCAATTCTCTTTTGAAAGTGTCTTTGTTCTTCTGAAAATCTCACGCTAGGAACATTGAATGCAGCATCTGGCTTGGGGACCACTCGTACATGGTGTACATTCAGCAAGGCATGGCAAATTACTCCAGTAGGACCAACAGGTTCCAAATTAGCATACAGGTTAATTGAAAACAGGCATAATTCAGCGAAGTGTATATTTAGCTTGAAAAAATAAAAAAATGTCATCTAATAAGTTCAGTTTTAATTGTGGTAAAAATAAATCATCGATTCCTACAGCATCTCTTTGCTTTGTTCTGCCCTTTCAGTCCACTGCTCTACCTGACTGCTCTTCCTCTTCAGTATCACYGCGCTTCTTTTTTCTCTCCAGCCTGGCTGTCCCAGCAGGGATATTCTTCCCAATTCTCTTTATAAACCACCTGGCTTGTTCTTGTTTGGAAGGTTTTTTTGGTTGACATGAGTAACCTGAAGGAGTCTTCCACTGTACTTTCCAAATCCTTCCCAAAATTGTATCCATTGCTATGATTAAACTATTTGACATCTGCTGCTTCTGTATATTTTCCCTTCTTTCTAAAGGCAAGTCCTAAGGGTCTTAGTTTATGTGTGGGTATTTCTGTGTGTTGTGCTGTCCAACAGGTACTAAAGGCTTTCATAAAATGACCCTTGAATTGTGGTGCTTTTTCATGGATTTCTTAAGTAAATGACTTCAAACCTTTCTGATCCCTGTCCTGTACGTAGTCTTCATGCATCACCCTCCCCAAGTCAGGAAATCCCTTGCAAAGAGTTTTCTCTCATCTCCTTGCCAGGTGAGGGTGCTTCTCATGCTAACTGCTACCTGGAAATATCCACCAGCTCTCCCAGTCTGCAGCTTGCTTATTTGTATTTCCATGGTGCTTAACAGTCCTGGGATCGGAAGAAAGGAAGAACTGGAAATACTGGAAAGCAGGTGCAGCTGCGCGTTGGCCTTAGACTCTGAGCCAGGTGAAATGTTTACTCCAGCTGGGGTGCACCTTTACTCTTATTGGTAAAATGTCTTGCCAAAATGCTTGCCTTTGTAGATGGTGCTTGTGACCAGGAGCTTTGAAAATGAATTTGTGAAAGTGTCGGTCCTTGTGTTGTGCTTGTGTGTTGCATCCTGACATCTCACTTCACCTTGCAGAGCAGAAGCAGCCTGGAGTGGATGCAAGGTAACTGCAGTGGCTTCCCAGCACCTCAGAGGTGATGCGCTGTTTGGCAGCTAGAGGAAGCAGTGAGGAGGGAGTTTTTCTCCTTATGCTTGACAGGAAAAAAACAACAAAACAAAGTTTGTCTCAAAGGTCTGAAAATGTGGCCATGTGCAGTCCTGCACATTTACTGTATAATATCTTAACACCCGGTCTTTGTTTCTTTTTCCTCCGCTGCGGATTAGGAGAGTGCATTTGGTGCAGATAGGCAATTTGAATTATTTTATCAGCTTTCGGAAAGAGAAATAGCAGATTCTTAAATTAATTCCTCAGAACTGGGGAAAGCCAGATTCCCAAGTGGGATTCAGCCTTCATTTATAAACGAGTTTTAGTGATTCATGTCCTGTGAATCTTTTATAATGTGGAATGCTGCCATGTTATAAAACAGAGAGGGAAAGCCTGCATTTAGATTACTAAAGAGACATTTTTGTCTTAACTTTGGGAATTTTTTTAAGGAGGTGAAAGAATGTACTCTATTGAAAAACAGCCAAACCCCCTCAAATAAATCTTATTAATTCTACTTCCAATTTTTTTATTACTCAGCTAGCTTTAAAGTCAAAGACTGAAGGCTGTGGGATCAGCAAAGCTGTTCTAAAGAAAGCCAGTTCATCTTCTGTTTCTGTGTTCATTGTCTTTACTGTCAGCTGTATTGGCAATTTGCTTGGTTTCCCAGAAATGTGTACTTCTGGCATGGTCTTTCAGATAGGGGAATTTTTTTGGAAGCTTTCTGTTGGCAATAGTAGGATGTGTAATTTGAGATACGCATTTTTATCAGGATATAGGCGTGTTTTCTTTCACTTTGAAGGTTGAATTAGTATGTTTGGGCAGAGACAAGTAAAATGAGCGTTCTCCACCTGCTAAGCAGAATAATTTTTCTTCTAGCAATAAGGTTTTGATCTAGGCATATACTTAGCACCTGCATTTCTGCCTGGCTGTATTTGGGATGACGGCTGTTCAGTATTGCCAAAAATGCAGCCTGCTGTCAGTCTCTACAATTTTTTGGTGGTGTGCTATATAATCATTTTCCTTGAGAGCTTTTAATGTTCCATTTGGTGGTAAATTATTATGATGATACCTTTAACTGTGGAGAAAAAACAAGTAAGTTGTACCTTGAGAAAATTTATTGACAAACAGATTTCTTCTATTATGTTCAATACGTATGTTTTTACTGGTTTCATGGTTTCATCTAGTATTCTCCACTTAGTTTCCCTAAACCTTTTGTATAAATCGGCTTTTTAACCGTTGCTTTTTCTGCTTGTGGAGCACAAAAATAGTCATAAAAAATGTGGCCACTGATCCTCAATTCATAGGTTTTTTTAAAACCAAATCTGGAGGGTTGTGACTGGCAGATCAGACTGCAGGCAGAAAGCAGACCAGAAAGATTTTTGATTTTTTTATCTGTTTTGTTTGTTTGTTTTCAAAGTGGTTTCCAAGCACTTGACAGTGAAATACATTTGGAGACCAGAAAACTCAAAAGTAGAACAAAGCTTTGGAGAACTTCTGTGCTTAGAGAACTGAGCTGTTACAACTGACTTAGAAAATACTTTTTTTTTCCTTTAAAGAGAATCGAGCATTTGGTCAGCTATTCTTTAAAAAAAGACACGCAGAACCAGTTAAGCCAAGAAATACGTAATACGAAACACTGTCAGTAGGAGAGATACCGGTTATCTTCTGTTTTTCCCTTTGAGAGGTTAAGTCTAAAGAGGCTGGTAATGTCTTAGGATGTCACTGTCAAACAGCTGGTGCTCCCCTCATTTTCTCAGCTTGTCACAGAACCTTTCACCTTCTTTACAGCTGATAAGGTTTTGAAGGAAAGCTGTCCACAGGTATTTTCCCAGGCGCACATTATTGACTTGGAGTACTTTCCCTCTCTTATCTACCTGATCACTAGTAGGTGCACTGTATGCATCAAAATATCTTTAGAAGTCATTTAAAAGTCCACAGTTGGTATTGAGGTGTTTTAAATAACGGCCACCATCCATTGGCTTCAGTGATTAAGAAGCTGAATCTAGTTGTTCCTTTGTTAGTTTGTCTGCATAAAAAGCAATTTAAAATTACTTCTTTCTGACCACAGGCACAAGGGTAGTTCCTCTGCACAACATAAAGCCCTGAGCAGGAGTCAGGACATCTCCATGTACTGTAGCTTCCAAGAGTTATTGTGGAATCCTGCTTTTAGCGGCTGCTCTTAGATATGGGCAATTATATACTGAAGCCTGCCATGCCTTTGCTGTTGGTATGGCATGAATTTGCATATGAATACTTTTTGGATACACACACGATGTTGTTCCTTAGCATAGATTTATGGGAAGCTTTTTCCTTATTTTAAAATTTCAAAAGCGAAAGACTTTCAGGCAAGGCCTTTAAGATGAATTTGCTGTGCAAATATACTCACGCTAAGTCAGGAGGTTTGCAGTGCATTTGAGGGTGAGATTGGAGTCTGAAGTGCTAGATAAACAGCTACGTGGCAACTTTATACAGTAGTATCCGGGGCTGGATCACAAGCAGAAATTGAGTCAACAAGGTCTGAATGTTGGGAGAAAAGCAAATATGGCATGGGCTGTGTAAACACATACTACGCATAGGTTTGCCTTAGAAAAGTTCCTTCATTGTGCTTGATAATGCTCAGGCCTCAGGGGGCAGAAATATTTCAAAGCTGAGGATACAGCAGATTTGGTCCAAAGAGAAATATTTGTTCCAGGAATGATCACAAATCTAGAAACTGAGACTGGGAAATAGTGAAAAAAATTGGAGTTTTTAAGGGAGGAGCTAGTAGAGACCTGGTATCAGTCATCTTCTATGTAAGAGGTTGCTGCAAGGCAGAGGATGAACTGTTCTTTGTCTGCTGAAGACAGGACAAAATAATGTGCTTAAAATGGAGCAAGAGATAGTTGTGTAGCACATTGGGAGCACTAAGGATAGTGCCAGTGAAGTGACACGAATAGATTGCCCAAGGAAATGAGATTGTTATGGGATGTGCTATTGCTGATGTTTTTTAAGATGGACATCTGTTAAAATTGTTTAGTTGCAGTTGCTCTTTCTGGTGGAGAGAATGGGCTGACCCCCCTTCATGTCATTTTTTAAAAATAAAGATTTACGATGTCAAGACATTTGCACTTAGTAGCAACTGCTCCTGTTGCACTCCAGCCAGACGTGGTCAAGGTTTTGCCTTCCTCTGACAACGTTGAGCTCTCTTGTCCTAAATAAATATCTCTGACTCTTATATTGTCCTATCCATCATAACAGTACATCTGCCCAGAGGATAACATGCTTTTCATGTCTCCAAGGTAAGGAAAAACCTCCGTGTCTTGTTTGAATTAGTCTTGAACTGATGAAAGGCAGCTTTCATCCAAAGAAAGTGAACTTCCTATTTTTAAATTACTTCAATTATTTTGTAACTTTATAATTAAAACAAGCCTATAAATGGGGATCTTTTCTCCTGACTAATGGCATTTAATTATGCGACATGAGACTTTGAATTGCCAACTTTTCAGCAAGCTATAAAATGTGTATGAGAAGACAAGAGCCAGGGAGCTTATGCTTCTTGCGAAAGATTGTGGTTTACAAGACACTCATCATGCTCAGCATGAAACTACATAGGTTCCCTTCGGTGCTTGACTCTGAAACAGAAATTAAAGCTGTGCTTGAGTTAGGAGAATTTGGTATGACTCGAATGTCTTGTAATTCACTGCTATGATGTTACTCTTAAAAATTCTGCAGTAGGGGAACTACTCAGTAAGCTATCTATTGAAAGAGTGTGCAGAAAACCAGAAGATTTTCTTGAACCACACGCACACACATGTGTAGTTACTGAATCTGCCTCGTAAACCTGGCATGACCAAACAGGTTTTGCACAATCCTGTACAGATAATGTTTTTAGAAAGTGAGAGGCTTGGGATTTAATTAACTTCACAATGCAGTTTTCTCTCCTTCAAGTGGCATCAGTGCTTTCCTTTTTTTTTATTCTTTCCCTGGCTTCTGCTAGCTGATAGGGGACTGTCAACTGATTTTGATGTAAAACTTGAAATTTTGATTTTGGGCTTTTCTGCAAACCGGAAATGGCCTTTGAAGAAGTACTCACAAACGGATATAATTTACGTGTACATCACAAATAGAAATCAGTCMTTTTATTCATGTAACTCCCAGGTCTGTCTGAGTGATCTTCATGTTTTTGATGAAGTTAGAGGTTTGTGAGAAAAGTTTAAAGCTGGAGGTAACATCCCGTATTTTCATTAGTAACATGGACAAATATGATATGAAGACCCTGAGAGACACCAAAATGCAGTGGGGGACTTCTGGCACAGAGATTATTATATTTTATGTGCTGGCAGGTTCTTGATTCATCTTTTCCTGAACATGGATTTATCAAACTTCACTCTTGATTTGGCCTTTAACAAGTTACACGGCATGGATATTACAGTTTAGGAGTATATAAAAAGAAGAACTGAATGTCTGTGTGGGTAGTATAGCTTAAATTGGTATGTTTTTAGTGAGGTCTTCAGGTGGCTTGAGAACATGGTGAAAATAAAATAACTCTTAAGTTTTAAGTGTTTCTTCCCTCCAGATGTAACACTGACCTTTACCACAGTATCTCTCAGCTCTTGTGCTGCCTGGGCCCATCCCTCAGTCTGGTTATTGCAGACCAAGAGAAAGAAGTGGCCCCTTGTGAACAGCTCTGGATTATTTGACATAGTGCTGATATGTTTCTCCTCGCACAGTGCAGATTGGTGAGGGACAGAAGAGCATTTCGGGCGTTCCCAGCTGTCCCCTGAGGGAGAATTCCTTTAAAAAAAGTAATAAAAAACATATGGTTGTATTGCAGGGATGAGGGAGCATACTCCTGGTGGCGCAGAGGACTTCAGTGAAGAGAGTTTTCTTTAAAAATTACAGAGGCTTTTAGGCAGTCTGTTATTCTGACAATGATGTACATCTAGCTTTGGAAGAGACTTCTAGGACAAGGTCAGGAGCCTTTCCACTTGAGACTTTTAAAAGAAGTAGCCTGGGCAAAATGTGAGTTTTACAAAACTGCTCTGTAGGAGAGGCTGGCTCAGCTGTGTTCTTACATGAAAATGTCCCTCCTGCTGTTGGTCACTGAGAGAAGGTTCCCTGCTACATGGGAGTATGGTCTCTGGGAGGGTGCTCAAGTCTTCAGAGCTTTCAGGTGGCAGGGAAACTGCACCAGGAATTGGCTGGGCTTTAGGATAAGCTTTCCTGCAGTTTTCTTTTTGAGAACAAAAACTGATGGTGGCCGATGTGTGGGTGGAACTGAATGTGTTCCCCAGATCCCGCTGAACAGCTGAACCTCTCTTTGGAAAACATGCAACCCATTAATCTTCAAAGAACACATTAAACGTAATATTCTAGATAATTTTTACTTTAAGATCAATATTTATAGCAACAAGTACCTTTCAGTAGAGAAATGGTTCTCTGTTTTTTTTTCCTTTTTTCCCTCCAGAAATTATTACTTAATACTGGATTGAACCAGTGATCCTAGGTGATCAGATCTGGTTCTGCAGTGTCGCGGACATCCCATAGCTTTGAGTAGCAGCAATATGAAAAGTGAGCAGATGGGAGAGGAAAGCAGATGGGCTCTCCTGTCCCCTTAAACCTATATCTGAAGCAGGGGACATTTCCATTCACGGTATACAGGACCATTTCTGAATGTGACATTTCATCTAAGTTGAAGAGACCTGTTCTAGGGGAACACCGTGCCATGTCCAGTCTGTTCTGGCCTCAGGTAGTCCTGAAGGAGGCCTGTGGACAGTTGAGTTTTACGTGTCTGTGATTCTTGAGGTTATCTTTGAAATGTGTCGCTGAAAACATGTTCATCAGGGAGTGGTTGGGACAGTGAAAAGGTTTGCTTGCCAGACAAAGAAGGGGAAGGAGTTGCTACGCCTGGGAGCAGCACTGAAGAAGAAAAGTAGGTGGAACAAGAAGTGGTGTTTGTGGAGTATCAGCTCTGGAATTTCTAAGTTTTGTTTTGTTTTGTTTTTAATTTTAGAACTGACCAGCTTGTTGGAAGATGATGTTTATTCCTGCTTGAAGCTGCTGTTCTGAAAACAAACAGTAGAAGAATGTGGAAGAATTCAAGCCTCCGCTGCCTTTTAGCACTAGCTATTTTATGTTTAAGAAGCTTAATATATAGCCAAGAGATAGGTGAGTTTATTGCAATGTAATTCACTAATTACTTTTTCTTTGTAGCTTCTGTACTGACACCATTTAATTACGTTGCTTTCCTACCATATGTGTGTTCAAAAACTGTCACCTCTGTGGTCCCACACCATCCTAGGGATGGAGGTACTACCAGGCCTGGTCTCTGCTTTCCAGCAACCAGTGGCATCTTGTAAAGCAGTGCAAAGTTAAATTCTCCATAATGCAACTGTGATAGTCTGCATATACAGGTGGTGTAAATGTCCGCATTGAGACCTTCTTGCTGTATATGTCGGCTGTCTGCAACAATTTCACACATTATCATTAATTGCCCTTCTGTCATTAATGGCCCTCCATGTGGCACAATGGAGGAGAGCAAAAAACTCCTTGAGTTTGTCATCAAAGCTCTCCGTTTTGCTGTTGGCCCAAAGCCTGCTTATTAGGCTAGGCTCGGAATGGGTGTTGTGGAAAGAGACAGCTGCCTGTGTCGTTGCACACAAGTATAAACCCAGATTTTAGGTACTTCTAGAAATCTGGCAGTCTGTGGCTGTCTGTAATCAGGCACACAAATCATTCAACAGTTTTAAAATACTGGCCAGACATGCATGCAATAAAAATGTAAAAAGAATGGCTATAGATGTGAACAATAGCAGTTGTTTTACAGCTGGTCATTTTTCACCTGCAGTTTGTGACTGTATTTCTTATATGATTTCAGGTTCTCTGGGGCACCCCCAGAATTTGCAATGCATAACGCACAATTTACGTAAAATGATCTGTACTTGGGATGTCTTTTCTAAAGGAAGACATGGACAAACTGACTTTTGCTACACTACAAAGTAAGTCCCCTGTATACCTGGTTGAGAATTACCAAATTGTGATGCATGTGTAGTTATTCCTCAGTCACTGCCCATGGAATTTGTGATGCTGTTGTTTCCCAGCATCTCCCCATCAGTTTTCCTTGGGTGGTGCTCCCTCCAGGCACTGTTAACTCAGGCAATGGCGGGGTTTCTGGCAAAGTCTTGTTTCATGCTAACAATTCTCCTGCCAAAATCTCCTGCTTGCTCTCTTCAAAGGACTGGAAGATGCTCTCGTTTACTCAGACTTCTCTGTGTGTCTGCCTAGCCCTTGCTCAGAGTTTTCATGAGGGATATCTTCATACCAGGTTCAATCCAAAAGGAAATGATAGTTGGAAGAAGCGAATCCTGATGTTATGGGCCAAAGCGGTAGAATATATGACATAAGCGTTGAGATTCACATGTGGAAAAACATGAAAAATCTCTTGGTGGCTGTCTTATAACCTTTATAAATTTTAAGCTGTCTGGAGAGCATTGTATTGGAGGAAACGTAAAAATTATTCCACAATTACAATAGCTTTTCTGAAGTGAATGCGAGTTGAAAATTTTGAGAAACGTTAAAAACACTTAAATCTTGAGTGTGTTTTTCACTAATGAGAACTACATGTGCAATTCCCCATGCTGTGGGTCTGCCAAATACATGTCACGTGCTAGGGATGAGTTCAAATCCTTTTTGCATCTTGATCCTGCCCCCAATCCAGATATTTGTACTGTCTTTTTTCCTGTAAATTCTGCAGGCAGCCCAGACTTGTCCTTGGGGTCCCAGGGCTTGGCTGCACTTCTTCCACCTACATGTTTGATTTTCTGTGTCTAGTTATTCCTCCTGCATTGCCAGCTCTCATTTCTATACAAAAACCCCACATATACGTGACATTGCGGCCAGAGTTCAGGAGTGTAGAGTTCATGAGGTACTGCCCTCTAAACAAGAACAGTCATGTAGCTGCTGCTGTTTCTCCTTAGCAAAGCAGAACAGGCTTCGGTCCCTGAAGCAGAGAGGCTAAGGGCTGAGCTTAGTACAGACCTCCCTGAGGGAAAGAGATTTTGTTTTTCAGTTGCCCAAACATCCTCTAATAATATCTCAGTACAGACGAGGAATAGCCTTTCTGAGCACTCAAGTCTCAGCTGGCCTTCACTAGCCCAGAGTCTTGCGTGAATCTTAAAAGTTCAACCCGAGCTCTTGACTCCAGCCGACGGGAGCTCCAGGGTTCTGTTGGAGTTCATAAGTGAGCAACAGTCCCTCAGCAGGAAGTCTGGCATTGTTCTCTTTGCTTTCCTTCCTCCTGTCATTCCCCCAAGAGGAAGGTCTGGATTTTTCCAAACTTTTTGCCTTTCTAGTTGCATATCAATGATAATGAGCAAAGGGACTTGACCCATCCATTATTGTTTCCTGTATGTATCTACGACCTCCAGACAAAGGCCAGATCACATTGTGCTGAGCACTGCACAAACATGCGCAGACTGTATTTCCATCTGGCATCTCAGCAGTTCTCTCCCCTGCCCTCTGCTCTTTCCCTATGAGCTGAGCAGCAGAAGGGAGCTAAAAGATTTGTTCTAAGACGGGGACACAGATGGGTGAACCTGCTCTTTGCACCCATATGCAATCACCTTGAGAAGAAATGGAGGGAGAGGGAGTCAGGAAACATAAAGGGAGGGGGAGGTACTATTGGGTTTTGGGGGATTTTATTTTCCTTATTTTGAAATATTGATTCATGGTGACTGTAGGTTTCAGAAATGTGTCTTTTGGTTAAAAAGTGAGTTTTTCACTTTGAGGTGTTCTCTTAACAACTAGGTAGCTGCATTATACAACTAGTGCACAGGGAATGCCTGTTAATCTGATACTAACTGAAGCCCATGCAAGTCTTACTCCTTCACAGACTTGATATCGAGCTTTCTGTTATATTACAGAGAATTTTTGTTTTATTAGTGTCCTAGGAATGGGACTTAACTTGCCTTAGCTTCCTATCAGCTGAAATACCTGCTTAATCCTCTCTGTCTTTTCAGTGACCTCCACCCTCCAGTGTGTTTTAAAACTAAGGAGAAAAGGGTCGAGATTCCATTCCCAGAGAGCTCCACCACGGTGACAATAACCACAAACAGCATTTCTGGAACTGCTTTTGCTACCAAAGAATTTGAAATTCACAAGAAAGACATCTGTAAGTATCAAGTTTTATGCGTGTACATAAGGCCTTTATACTATGATTAACAAACAATGCTGCAGAAGTGTATATACATGCAGTTTTCTTTGGCAGTGTTCCTGTATGTAAAATGTTGATGTGCTGAGTCCATATGGATCTACCATACATAATAGGTTATTTTCTCTCCCCCTTCAGGGGAAAGAAAACCCCTCTTATCCATAGATCATAGCAGAGAAATCAAGGGCAGAATGTGAGGAGAACAAAGTACAACACTGTTACATCCCCCTAATCACTCTTTGCCTTTTTTTTTCCTAGTTGCAAATAGGAAGGATTTTTAAACAAGTTTCTAATCTACATACTGAAGTACCTGCATGGGGCATAAAGTGCATTTGCTCAGCCTTGACTTGGGAAGGGGAGAATAAACTTTCTAGTGCCTGTTCTCCCATTTTAAATGCTGAACTGCTACAGAATTAAGTAGTTTATTCCTGCAATTGCATAGCATTTTAAGGGCGGTTATATCATATGTCACTCCTGACAGTATCATATTTTCTCAATATATGCCAGCTTACCCATTTTGTTCAAATGTATATGAAACTGAGCAAATACATTTATGCTTGGGAGGTAGGCTGCATCATATTGAAGTCACAGATAAATTAGACTTTTTCCCACTTCCTTCCTCCCAAAGGAAGCTGAAGATGGCATTGACACCATCTGCCACACTTGCTCATAATTTAATCTTGGTTTTGGTTTGCCTGCTTATTCCTTTAGTGCAGTCAAAATCTAAAGTCAGTAGCACTTCTTATCCATGGCTCAGTTTTCTCTTCAGTTGAGAGCAGCTCAAGAACTTTAACAAAACACAACTCAAAAATATGTGGGCAACACACTGCGTTCTCCAGCATCACCTTGCTGACTCCAGGCAGGGTGGGTCTCTCAGGTTCATCACAGGTTATCCCGGGTAGCGTGTTGACTGTGCTGAACACTTTGCAGGCTCTCAGAGCCTTGGCCAGGGCCAAGTTGGATAAATCACACATTTTAAAACCAGGATTTATCCTGCATCAGGCCTGATGAACTGCCATAACGCTTGATCTGCCATAACCCTTGCCTGCTTCTCAGCTTCTTGCTTCACCACTACCCACTCATAGAAGAGATGCTTCTGTTTAATCTCCCTGTCCTGTCACCATCACCATGTCATGCTTTAATATTTCTTGTAGCTCAAAATCACTTTCCCCATGATCCTCTTCAGAGCCTCATGTGAGCTTCTTCCACCCTGTACTTCTGCTCTCCTTTCTCCCTACTCTAGCTTTTGTTGCAAGTCCCCTTTTCCCTGCTGGTCTCCAAAACCCACTTCTTCCTTTGGGGGATTTTCCATCATCCTCCCTAGATGTGTTCTCATGTACACTTCAAAGACTGTCGCCATGTTTCCTTTATCCGCGGCATTGAATGAAGGTTGTGAAAGATATAATGTCTTCCTTACTATGCATTATGAAGAGTCATATTCATGATCAGTTACTCATACATGTGCATGTTGAGATGTTAGAAGAAAATGCTACCTGGTGACTCATTAGCACCTGTGCTTTCCTGGGAACTTTCATGCTCAAGTAATGACAGAGCCCATCTTGTTCTAATTACAGAGATTGAGTTACTTGTTTGTATGGCTACTAGCCAGTTGAGAGCAGAGAGATGTGGCTGTTAAACACCTGTAGGGCTGGTGTTGCTGACTAATGACTTGAATATGGGTTTTTTCCCCTCTCTCTTTTTCAAGCATTTGTTCCTTTCACTCCACGCATTCTTAGTTTAACACCTGACTTTTCAACTTCCACATTAAATCTGAAGTGGAGTGATAACGGATCAGTCTTCCCATACGGACTGGATGCTTTTTGGCAGATTCAGATACTCCGTAAAGAAGCAATGGAAAAAGTCACACAAGTAAGTCYTTTACTTCCTTTATGAAAAAAATATATACGATTTTTGCCCTCAGTAATATTCTGGGATGTCATTTGAAGAAAGCTGAGAGTGATGAAGACTGTAGAGCTTTGCAGAACCTGAGTGTAGTCATGCTTCTGGCAGGTAACTTGTTAAGTTTCAAAGTTATGAGGACACTGGCTACTATACTGTCAGTACTTATTCACAGTCACGGCTTGTTTTTTTTTTAATCTAGTACAGGTTTTTTTAATTAGAACTTGCTTATGAATTTGGCAGATATTTTACACCATTATCTGTGCTTTGCATCTCCAACAGTGTATGAAGTCTTGGTGGTCTTTGAATGTTCAGTTTGCTTTTTTTTGCAACCACAGTTATTCCAGGCCAATTTATAGCTCTGTCCTGTAATTTTTAGGAATGGAGAAAAGATAAAATGTGCAGCCTGGGACTAATATTAGAAGATATTCATTTTGGAATATCACAATATTTCATTTTGGAAAAGTTGGAACATTTCCCTGCCCAGGAGAGGCCCAGGATACCGGGATGCAATATATACCTTCTGAAATGCTTGGCAAGCTTCCTGCTCTCCCTCAAATGTCTGCCCTCTGGTATTTCTGGCTCGTAGTCTACCTGGCTGGTGGGCTGTTTAGCATCTTAGGCTTTTGTCCAAGTAAATTCACAACACAACTGAAAGTTAGGTGGGACACTCCAACCATCTATCTGGATTTTGTGATTTACTTCACTTAATTTGCCATTCTGTTGACACCTGGGAGATTATAGGTCATTGCTAACAGGTGTTCATAAACTCTCTCTTGGTTGTTTTTTTGGGGGGAAAACTTTGTAGGTAACTTACTATTCAAAACTGACTCACGAAGACATCATTCTTTCTTGGAACTGGACATCAGATATGCCTTTGGAGTGTACATCGCATTATGTGAAGATTCGCTGTTATATTAATGTAACACAGTCTGTTGGCCCCAAGGATTGGAGTGACTGGAGCGCCATAGAAGAGGTCCCTGGTATGTTTGTTCCCTTGCCACCACATGGACTTTGATTGCTTTATGAAAAGCAAGCCAAAATCAGAGGAAAAGCGTTAGGCAGTGATGGGCTGCTGCTTTTGGGGGTGTTTTGATGAGAGAAATAATGCAATCATTAGTTAATGAAAACTAGTAAACATTGATTTGTATGCGTTGGAGTGCTCCTAAGTCACATTTTAGCTGATCAGCACCATGTTTATAGCAAATTGTTCATGTGAGGTTTTTTGTTTGTTTTTGTTTTCTGTTCTTCCTTCTCTGCTAGGAAAAGATACCGAGCCCGGTGGGAGTGGGKTGTTCCCTCAGGACACTGTGGTGGCAGTAGGTTCAGATGTGACAATTTGTTGTGTCCATGAAGAAGGACAGCAGATACAACGGATGACTTATGGACCAGAAATTTACCCAATGATACATCTGAGCAGTCGGAGCAGTGCAATCAGAGTGCTAAATGCCAGTGCTTCAGATACCAGTGGGACAAATGTAGTGTGCATACTGTCCGAAGATGAGATGGATGGAACTGTCTTGTTTGTGGGATGTATGTATCATTATGTTTACTAACCTTAGGAAAATCAAAATAATTTTGAGACTCTTAGGGTTCTGCTAGGAAACAAATACTGTTGTGGCTCTTTTTTCCCCTGGCCTTTGGTTTCTGAGGAAGAACTGGGATTGTACTTGTTTGATTTCACTGTGGAAACTCCAGCCCATGGAGAAGACACCAAGGCTGGGAGGATGAGGAGGTACCCATGTAAACCCTCTTCTCTTAGAACCTGGCCCAGTGCTTCTCTCCTTGATCTCTTTTTCTAAGGCACTTCTCTGTTATCTGGAATACTTAGTAGTTTATTGCCATGTGAAGATTCATCCTCAGTCTCTTATCACTTTAGGTTTACATCTGTTCTAGTTTGGTCCATGACAAGGCAAGAGTAAGAGCAAGAATTGTAAGTGAAAACATTCATTTACCAACCAGCCAAATGAAGACAATGAAACAGTTAGACTTGCAACAACAATAACAGATGCTCATCCAGGGCAGTAGTTCCCTGAGAGCTAATTACAGCAAAGGAACCCAGCTGACAGTTCCTCTTTCCTGGAAAATCTTCTAAAGGTTTTTTTAATATTTTCTTTAAAGATACTGAATCACTGTGTATCTTCTCTGTGTAACCATGCCAGCCTCAGAAATCTCTTTCAGATATAGATACCTCTTAAAACAAACTACTGAAAGTACCTGGTTCTTCTTTCCCTGGTCACTTCAGAGCTTTGTGTGTTTTCCCCACAGGGGTTTTGAGAGTTATCAACTTCCAATAGCTGCCCATTAGAATCCTGTTCCCCATTACAAATGCCTACCTTTGAACTTAGGGTCCTTGGGGTTGAGGAAAAGGAGAGGAGAGACTGGACTCATTTTGAAAGTGTGTTCCCAACTCCAGCCTATGCCTCCTGCCATCGACTTTGTGTATTAAGTGTGTGATAGCAAATGCAAAACAGAATCCAACTTTTTATGACTTCTCAGTGAGGTGCCATTTTTATGTTATTTGTGCAGTATTTGCTTTTGTGGGAGAATCTTCCAGGTAAGTAAGTCAGTGGTTCATGAACAAAGGCTGTGATAATCCCATAGGTTTTTCCCACACAGTGGTTTTTGAAGAGCTGGGATGTGATGAAATCTGTTTCCTGCCAGTGTTTCTTCTTGTGGTACCTACTTAGTGGGAGGGGAGAGGACTTGTCATGATGCTCTTGCTGATGAGAGACGTTTGGGGAAGAAAAGGTAGAGTAAGTAAATGTGTATGCACACCACCTTGGTTAAGCCTAGGCCTGGCAAAATAAGTGTTTTTGGCCCGCTGCTCATAGTCTGAACTAAGCCTGCCACTGTTGCCTCTTGTGTTAGTGCCCCTTCTCTAGGACAGCTACATGGATATTATTGTGCTACCGTTTGGAGAAAAGTATATGAGACTAGAAATAAGTGCTCTGCTTAGTCTCACATTAGCATGGTTACCCTCTCTGTTGGGAGCACTGCCCATCTTCTCCAGAAAGACACTCAATACTGCTCTAGTATGGGAGCAAAGACAAGCTTTAAAAGAAAAAGATGGGCACTTCCAAAGCAACAGTGAAGATGACAAGCCATTCGGGGCTTGCTTTAACTTTCAAATTCAGTGTGGAATTCATGCTAAAGGGAACATCTCCTTGACATGACTTGCTTGGAGAATTCAAAGCAGTGGTGGGGCTGGCACGTAAGAAAATGTGACGCACAGCCAACAGCATTCCTGCATTGCTCAGCAGCTAAACTGATGCTCAGAATTTTGGAAGAGTCTTGGCAGAGTTTCAGTGAAACACTTCCAGGTCAGAGCCTGGAGCCTGTGAACATATTTGCATATGATTTACCAGATCACCCACCCACTTAGAAGCCTAGAGTCAAGTGTTAGTCAGATGAGGCTGATAATAATTATCCATCTGTTTTACTGGGAATTTTTTTTAAGCATATTATTTATATGGTTGGAGTGTAACTATTACCATGTATTTGTGAGGCACACAATCTAGACCCAGCATAAATGAATGGTGATGCTTTCCGGAAGCTAGCGTCCCAGCTGTCACAGGCTGGCAAAACATTGGCTAACTGTATTGGTTTCCTTTCATGCTACAGATGCCCCGGATATTCCCCAAAACCTCAGCTGTGAAACATCCAACTTCCTGATAATAAAATGCACCTGGAAACCAGGTAGACCCAGTGGACTATACGGAAAACGAAGGACAAAGTACAGTTTATTTGAAAGGTAAAACAATTTAGCACTAAAAGGAGTAAAAGAGTAGAACTGGAATATATCCATTGCTGCCTGTGACTTACTGCACCATGCCAATTTAAATGAGATAGTCTCCATTGTTTAAAGCCTAAAATACTTTTCAAGAGTTTGTGGAAGTTGAAATTAAACTAAACTTGGAGAACCCTTGTCTACCTCTGAAGAATTCCAATGGGAATGAAGGATGGCTTTTCCGAAAGACTTATGTCATTATGAACTCATGAGAAAATAAAGGGCTTAGTGTGTCAGGCTGCTGCCAACATGTAGATAAGACCAATATGAAAATACAAGGAGATAGTAGGAGTCATTCACTAATTTAAAAAAATTTTTTATATGCAACCTGTGTCAGATCATCTGTCAGACATTTACTGAGCTTCTGCTATCCAGGATGACAGAAACTCATTGAGGAACAATTGTAAGACAGGCCATGGGGCATTTCCCAAATGTTACTAGGGAAAATAGCAATAAGCCTACACCCGTTCTCCTCCCAGCATTAAGAACTAGATAGTGTAGAGCAGGCAAAGTGCATTTTACTTGGAAAACATTGAAAAGGAAAATAACGCTGGCCTTGCCCACAGAAAGAAGTGGAGACTGGTGTCCCACTAGTTTGTCTTACAACRTAGGCCATGTAAAGCCTTAAAAGTAAAGAATCGTTGTTTTGGAACAGCACTTGCAAATGGGATTCCTTGGTGGTTGTGATTAGAGGTTAGTGAGGAGTTAACAAAATTCCCGTGGTGAAGAGGCTCCCCCGTAATGCCAAAGGCGCAGTCAGGGAAAGGAGCCAGGAGAGGCCTGAGTCACACAAGCTGATGGGAAATGGAGTCTCATGGTGGCTTTGAAGCAAGTCAGAGGCAATGAGGATTGAGTTACGGTCACAGATGTCATCCAGGACGCTACTGCTAAAAAAGTCACTGGCTAGGGTGCAAAGAGGTGGACAAAACAGAGCAGGTATTCAAAGGAAAGGAGCTCCAGTCACTGGCTGCCCGTATTCAGCTCATAAATGCGGATGTAGTTCAGACTTGTTTCGCTCAGCCCACAGCTGTGAGGAGATTAATGTGATGCATTTCAGGGTAAATATTCTCATTCTTGTTCTCAGTCCACACTGAGCTATTGAAATAGAGAGTTTGGTGTGGAGAGAGCTCAGCTAGAACACAATAAAAATGCCCAAAGGAAGAAATTAAACTTGTGCTACTGAATGAGAGGTTTACGCAGACTGTAATTAAAGCAACTTCTATATATGTACATGCATACCGATACACACTTTAGATTTTACCCCTAAAGATGTAACTCTGGTCTTGGCTGTTACCAGACTGCCTCTCCTGCTTTTGATTTAAAAACGCCGGGACTGGTGGATGTATCCCAGGTAACAAACCTTCGTTTAGATTTGGCAGGGCTGATAGAAAGACGTAGATGTGTCGCATCTCCCTAGTTCAGAAGGCCATTAAGAACATTCGTTAAATGCAAATGTATGCTGATCTGAACAAAGATACTTTAAAGCAGAATCTTAGTTGTGACTTGTGAGGTGGTTTTACAGGACCTACCTGTTTTCCAGGCTTTTGAGAAGTGAGAGGATGGAAATGTTATGCTAGTGGAAGAGGAGAGTTTCACGTGAGAACAGGGCAAGTCATGACTGATGCCACTTTAACCTGCATTATGGTGTTAGATATGCCTCTGCAATCAAATCATTCTGTAAGCCATGTGTCAGTGAACCCATCGTTCTTTACTGTGTTTTCAGTCTAGACTTCTGGCTGTTGCTAGAAATTCTCTTATTCAAAAATTAAGTTGTTCCCCCCCGGCTTTTTACTTTGTAGAATATCTGGTAAAAATGTTTCATGTGAAGTCAATGAAATGAACAGAGCGCGTGTCTGTGGCTTTCCAGTACTGGCTGATCAAAAAACCTACGATTTCATATTGGGCGTCTCCAATCCTATCGGGCAAACAGAGTCATCGCTTTTGGTTGATTTAACTCAAAGAGGTAAGACTTAAGAATTACAAAGGCGAAAAGATATGTTTACTGCATGCTAACCATTTGCTTTGTTTTTGGTTTGAACAACTCTGACATGGTACACTTGTCATTATTTTGCTTTATTGTCACCAGTATTTTGCCATGTTCGATAATTTGAACTTGAAAAGAACATAGYTTAGGACATGTCCTGAGGGAACGATTAGGTGTACAGGGAGATACCAGTTGTTGACAGCAATGCTACCAGATTGGATACACTGCTGTGTGGATAAATGCTACCTGTGATCTAATAATTAGCCAGCTGCTGTTTATGTATTACTTCATATTTTATTACACATCAATAATTAAAATTTAGGTGTAACTTTATGAACTGCGAATGACCCTGTATTTCAGTGTCTGCTTATAGGGCAAAAAAAATGCAGGTTTACAACAGCAGGGTTTGGAGCATAAAAAAAGTAGCACTAAAAGGTAATAGCAGGAGTATTACCTGCTGTTGGTAATAGCCATGATCATCTGCTGTTGTGGTTTGTAGAAGGAAATTACTTCTTTCATTAGACCTTCAGTTTAAACATGGAAAGGGAGAAGATGATCACCTTTCTGATGCTGCCTTTCCCGTTCTTTTCCACCTGCCTCCACAACCACAGCTGAGGATTCAGGGGTTCCTAATGGTTACAGAATTCTGCCATTCCTTCTGAAAAACTGAATTTGAAATTGAAGATGGTGCATTTTTTTGTCCATGTCCCAGTTCCAGTAGCCTGAGATTAGAATTGTCAGAGTAAATTGGCAGGTCCTAAAAAAGCATAGTTTGTTTCTGTTAATTATAAACTGGGCTGTTTTGCACCCAGTCGATATGACTGCTATTTCCTATTTGTTTCCTTTCCTTTCTTTCCCTCACTGTCCACTTAATTCCCAACATAGAGGACATATTTCCTTAAGGGTAACTGGACCAATTCCAACAGTAGAGATTTTTTTCTCTGATAGCTATGAATAGTAGTACTGAATATTATTGAAAAATTCCCTGAAGGGAATTTTGGGGAGGGAGAGGTCATTCAGGAGTCCTACCCTATCCTAGTCTGCAGATTTTAAGTTCTAACTTACAGAGTTCCCAGAAGGTGAACAAAGTTGAGTGAATTTCATCCATCACTGTGGTTCTCTGAAATAGCTTGTGTTTTGCTTTTTTGATAAAGTCAGTAGGAGCGGAAATGTTTTTCTGCATCTCCAATTCCTTATCACACATGCTAGTGTGCTCAGCCTTAAGTAAATCTGTTCCAACGTTTGATAGCTGAAAAGAGCATCAGGAATGAGACTGCTTGCAGGTGCCTTCCCAGCACCAGCTGTCCTAGTTGCTGATCGGATCACTTATTTATCCTTCTGATTCTCTTTGATCTTTTAAAATCAGATTTTTCTGAACTAAAGTGAATGTTTTTTTCTTAGAACTGAGGGTTTTTTCCTTATTTTTTAAGTTCATCCAAAAACTCCAGAAAAGTTAACTGTTTCTGGGAACAGTTCTACAAGCGTCCGCCTGCGTTGGTTTATAAATGGCAGCTTTGCTGAGATCAGGCTTCTGTGTCAAATTGAAATTAGCAGTGGTCACTCTGAGCGAAAACTGGTAAGTGTTGCTTTTAATGGATTTTTTTTTTTTTTTGGCTCAGATGTTCATCTTTTTCACTGAACTAATTACATTTCACATTCTTTTCTCTCTAAGAGCTTCATTCTGATCATCTTATTAAATGATTAATGTGGTAATGACTAGAAGTTCATCTACTAAGTACAGAAGAAGTTATGCTTATCTCCGTTGTTGCCTGCTTTCTTTTTTTTTGGCTGGTTTTAAACAATTTAGAGGAAAGTCAAATTACCCACCATGTTATTTGGTACTTGGAGAGGGTGCATAGTAYTTTATGCTGACCCTTTAGGTAACAGTCCTTGTGCTTTGTCCTTCCTCATGCAAGCTTGTTCCAGGATGCGCTGCTGCCCTGCAGACTTCCACAGTGGTTGTTTCAGATTGCCTCTTGCAGTCTGTAGTTGAATTTCTTCTTTTTTTTCTCCTTCCTTCAGAGAACAGTTCATTTGCTTGCTGTCAGCAATTGACATGCATGTGGCTGTATATACGGAGCTGCTAAACCTGCTCATATGTCAGTGGTGTAGAGACAGGATAGAGAAAGATTCTCCCACTGGGTGTATCAGTAGGTAATCCCTGGTGAAGACCTCTGCAGCTGGAGAGAAGGTGGTATTTCTGGATGGGGTTCAGATTTTCCAGCATTCAGGCTTCCAGCTGCTGCCTGGCTTGGTGCTCTGTGTCACTGACTGGAGCCGCATAGTTACTCTGCTGACTGTCAGAGGAGCTTAGGATACTAATTTAGACACCATCATCAGGTACTGAGTGTAGGTGGTAGGATTATATCCTCCTCTTCCATATTGCCTCACTTAGTGTGGGGTGATCTGTGGCACTGGGGAAGCCTAATGGCAGAACTGCGTGTTCAGTTGGCCTGAGGTTTACCCCAAGATTCTGTGTTTGTGCATTCAGATGGAGTATCTCTGACCAGCTTGGGTAGGCACATGCTGAATTACCAGGTCTTGATGCACAGAGCCTGATTTTGTAGTTTGAGCACATTAACTTCAGAGGCTGCTTTTTACAATGCTTGTTGGATTTTTAGCAGGAGTATTCTGTTACCCACTGCATTTAGTTGCCTTTTGGGCACAGCTGCTGGGCACAGCCTTGAATAAAGTCACTCAAGCCACAGAAGTGATGCAGCTAAGACTGAAGATAATCATTATATACATTGCCTCTAAAACAATAGGGCAGTAGTTAATGCATGCTCTGTAAGAGTATTTTTAAAATACTTTCAAAGCACTTAATGAGTTTGGAAGCCTTAAGCTTTTATGTTTTCTCTGTAATGACATGTGTTAAGTAGTACCCAGAGATTAGGTGCTGCAAAGAAAATCATAGATACCTTTGGAATTAAAAGCAGAAGGAACTGGCTTTTAGATGTATATAACACCTCTGACAGAGGAGCTGTGTTGGATTTTGGTCTGTAGTCTGAGATATCATYACCCACAGTTGTCTGCATTTCTCTGCTCCCAACAGTTACTGCTTCTGGAGCAGTCAGCAGGGGAAACAAACACCTGAGTGTCACCAACCCCCAGCTCAGTAGCTTAAACTGCTAAAAAAGTAGGTTTGCACAGTTCTGTCTGGCCACAGTTACGCTGCTCGAAGCCTGGGGCATGCACTTGCTTGTGAACTCTGCTACCAGGTTAGTAATCTGGGGCAGTGGGAGATGGTAAGTAAGGTCTTAACGCTGCCACAGCAGTTTGATTCACTGCACCTGTATCAGAGCCCACAGTTACAGATATTTTGAAACACAGCAAGCAGCTTGGTAGAAGCTTTTACAGCCTTGTTATGTTGTCTCTGGTTGCTTAATAAAAAACCTCCAAGAGTTCCCTGTAATGAACAAAAGTAGCTGTGAAATTGTTATGGGGTTTTACATGGCATTTTGAGGATGTTTTCAGAAGCTTTTCCATCCGTATGAGAGATTGTTGGCTTTTTTAATATTTTTCAAGTTGTCATTTGGCTTTAGAAATGCACAATTAGTTGTAGCTTAAAGTCACTTGGAGTCCAGTTTTTGGCAGCTGTGATGCACATGTGTTATATAATTAGATTCAGTAAAAAATATTCCCAGGCTTAGGGTTTCTTTAAGTAGTCATGAAACTGAAATACTCCCCAGACTCGCACCATTTTAAGAATAACAGGAGAGACTAGTCCTGACATAAGAGCTGTGAACAGAGATCACCTGGGTAAGACTCGGATACTACCTTTTGAAGGAAAAAGGACTGCCTAGGAAGAAGGCTGCATGATAAGCATCTTGCTCAGACAGTCTTTAGCATGCTTCTGTGCGTGTGTCTTAGGAAAAAGGCCTTTGTCCACCCATTTTGATGTGCACGTGCACAGTGGTAGTGCAGGTTGTGAATACCAGAGGTGAAATCCTGGTCTGCCTCATGTGAGCAGAAGTTTTGCTGTATATAGGAGAGAGGGACTGGATGGGAAGCAGCAGCCTGCTACTGTGTGCAGAGCTCATCCCCTTGAAGGCTCATCTCTCCTTTTCATGCTTTACATCTCAAAGGTGCTACCTACTGTCATATTTCAACTTCTCTGCTATATATGACTTTATTTTGGCAGCTCTCTGAAAAATTTTCCTTTGTTTAGGGTGACTGCATGGGAAATATTTTTCTTTTTCATTAATTTCTTTGTAGGGCTTGACTACAGCTTTTTTTTCACACTGTCGGTATTCTTGGGGAAAAATATCACCTTTTTAGGTGTTAACTTTCAGCATAATCTAGGAGCAAAAAATACAGCTGTAACATGTCAATTTCTGTAAATTTTTAACAGGACAATGTCTTCATGCCTGGTGGAAGATTCTCAACTTACACAGCTCAGCTGAACGCATTGCACCCATATACCAAATACCAGTTCAGGGTGCGCTGTTCGGCTGCTGATCACTTCTGGAGGTGGAGTGGCTGGAGCAGGGTGGAGGAGCACACAACATTGGAAGCCCGTAAGTTTATTTAATTCTTTGATGATAAAATGTTGAACTTGGGAAGCCATATATTTTAAAATTAGCCTTCTAAAAAGCTAACTTTTTGATAGATGGTAAGTTGTCTACTGTGCAACTTTGGAAAAAAAAAAACACTCTTTTTTTTTTTTTTTTTTCTTAGCTCCTGCAAGAGGGCCAGATATCTGGAGAGAGAGAAGTCCTTCTGGAAAAACTCTAAAAATCTTCTGGAAGGTAGATAGGACACTTAAAGTTTTAAAATATTATGTAATGTAACTCTATGAAAAACTATTTCCTTACACATTTATAAATGAGTGAAGTTTATAGTCAATAATTGGGACTGCTTTTCTTAACTTTTTATAGAACCATCCACTGAGACAAATATTTTTCCCCAAATGAGAATATTATTAAAGTTTTGTAATTTAAACATTGCATTGAGAAGCATTTCACTTGAACTGAATTCACATTGAATTTAAGAATTAAATTTTTAATACATCCCAGCTGAAAATTAAAAACTTAGGAACTTACGTGTTAATTCTCAAAGTCACACTTGAGTAACTGTCTTTTCTGCCTTGTAGTCCTATACTAGTCATCAGACTAGATCAGGACATTAAACTCATATTATCCTATGTCTTCTTTTGTTTATTCTATTTTGGTTTTAATGTGCTCTCTGTCTGTTCATAGCCTTTATCCCTTTCTGAAGCCAATGGAAAAATAGTGTCTCATGAAGTGTCCTGCTACCTGCTGGAGACACCACTGGAGTATAAAGAAGTCACTGAGCCTTCAAACAGTACTGAGATAAAACTTGGAAGAAAGGACTGTGTAATTAGCGTTGTAGCCAAAAACCACGCAGGCTCGTCTCCTCCTTCGAGGATAACGAGTGTGGAACTTCCAAGCGGTGAGTGCTCCCAGCAGAGACCTAAACACCTTCAAAGCTTGGGGAATACCTGGGCGAGTTTGTTTATTCAAAAATAAGATGATACATGCTTTGTTTGTTTGTGTTTGGTTTCTGGTTTATTTCCCCACCCAAATCTACTGGGTGGGGGAAGAAAAAAAATTGCTGCTTTCCTTTTAAGGTAGCATCTTGCCAATTATTTGTGCTGTCTGTATAAAAGGAGGGTGATAGTGTGCAGTCTCTGCAGCTATTTGCACTTTTCTGGAGACCTCCCAGGAACAACAAGGATGAGGCTTCAAAGCATTAGTGTCGATCTCTGATGTTTAGGGAGCTCAGTTCATTTCTGTGTGTTTTTGTTGAGATGTTACATGTTAAAGAGAATCAGAATAAAGTTTTGGGGGTGTTCTGTGGCTTTTTAAGGGGAGAATTGTCAGTTCAATGCCTCTGAGCTCTGCAGGAGAATATTAATTGGGCTGGTCGGTAAAGTGTTGGCACTCTTGTGCTAGGAGCTGGGGTTTGAAAAGGAGGTAGGACTTTAGTTTCCCAATTAAAACACTGCCACTCTTGCTGCGGGCTTTTGTAAAGGGAAATAGCTGAGCCAGATAATGATTTTCTGCTCCTAACACTGAGCTTGGGGAAAAGATAATACTGCATGTGGCTATTGAGAGTCCATGCTTCCCTGCACACCAGAAAGAATGTATCTCTCAAAGCCCAAACTTTTAGCTCCAGATCTGCCTGATGCTCTGCAGGGAGGACAGATTTACACAGCGAGGCCCCTCTCTGCTTGTTTGCCAGGAGCATGTATGGTGCTGCTTCTCTTTCCCCACCCAGAGAACAGGCATCACAGTTGCCCATCTTGTAACTCATGTTCTGATAAGACAGTGCCATCTCTCRCAGGAAGAAATGTGCTTTGACTGAGATTCACAGTGAGAGGAATACAAGTTTGTTTCTATGCGAAGGAAAACCATTGCTCTTAATGTTTCTTGAACCAAAACACCAATACCTAAAAGTATATTCTTAGTCTGGTCCTTCGAGGGAAAAGTAATTGTATGGGACAGTTGAATGAATGAAAATGCTTTTATAGCTCTCCTTCAGCAGTGAAAGAACGAGACCCTGGGAGTCAGGGAGGTCTCTGTAATAGGTTTGTGGTGAGGGACAGCTGATGGCAGCTGGAGCTTTGCATTCATTTATAGCTTTCTCTTGGATGTCTGAGGTTCCCTTTGGTGTTACCCAACTTGTACTTGTTGAAGATTTGCTCCCAAGTTGGTATAGGAATTATCTGAGTCACTGACTGGAGTCATGAAAGATGACTCATTCACTGAACTGGATGACATTTCTGCCCAAACATCTTTTCTGGCTGCTTCCTGTGTACAGCCTGTAAGTGCTTTTAATGTCCGTAAGAGAGCAGTGGCTCTGAAGCTTGAGATCTGCTGAGGTTTTGTGAAAACTGAAAACACAAACAAAGGATAGTCTGCCTTGATTAATTTGTCACTGTCTCTGAAAAGTGCTCTGTAGGGAGTCAGGGCATATAATCTGGCTGTTACAGGCTCCCCTACCACAGTAGTACTGTAGTGCTAGTAGGTATTTCTTCAAGTCTAGGTTGCAGCTATAAATACACCAAAATGAGCAGTACTGCCCTGGGTGAATTTCTACTCATCTGGCTCAGGAAATAAAATTGAGTGTGGTGTGTTTAAGCATTTTTTAGGGAGTATTTGCTCGCTGTCAGTAAAAAGTCTTTCCTGTAAATAAGAAAATTAAAGCAGTCTAATTAGAAATATGCTCTCTTCCAGCATCATAGAAGTGTAGTTTCACTGGATGCAGAGTAGTTTTTTAGGGAAAAGTATTGAAAGACTTCTGGAGTTGACTTGTCTTTTTTAAATCATGTTTGTCTTTCTTGCCATGAGCAAGCTAGAGAAAGATAGTACACTTAGCTGTATGTTAAGATTATTTAGAAAAAGGCAGTCCTTCGACATTCACAGCACATCTGTGAGAGTAAAGTTTTTACAGCACTGCTTCTTAAAAACTGCCCTTGCCCTTCAGCCTTCCATAGTTTATGGCTTTAATAACATGAAATAATAGACTCAATAGGAAGCATAAATGAGAACACTGAAAAAGGAAAAACTGAAACCCTGAGATTGTTTTTGCAGATCTGTCATGGGGCTACAGCTGTTGTGGTGGCCTTTGGAAAACATCCCTTAGCTCGGCGGGGTCCCATCTGATGGACAGCCATGGAGGGAAGCTGCAGGAATCAGAAGTCGTACCCAGATCTGATCACTTCAAGGGCAGCTAAACCTTGGATAATCAGAAACAAGAAAAATAGAATAAAGGCAAAAGGCAAACCTTTTTTTTTTTTTTAATTTACCCTTGGTATACTGGAGCCACCATAAAGTTCACCAGGGACTTGACTTTTGCTGTTGATTCTTGGTGAAAAATGGTTGTTTCTGGTCGGGCGAGTGACAGCAAGACACTTTGAAAGAAACAGAAAGCAAACTGTTTGATGAAATGACAGCAGGAATTTATAGCTGGAGGCTCCTGCCAAATTGGTGTCAAGTCAGATTTGAACCTGACATCTGCTGTAAATCCTTACCTTAAAAAAGTGCTTTTTAAGCCAGTCTGGAACTGCAGCACTTCTCGTCATCATACTTAAGGCTGGCTGAGGGATTTGCTGCAGGCTACGTCTGATTTCCAGCACTTCAGAAAGCATAGCTGAGTGCACCGCTTTGAGTTTCACAGTACCAGGAGCATGCCTCTTGTTCTTAGAAATGACTGCAGTTTATAAAACCTATGGGCTGTGGCTGGAAGGCTTTCTTCCAGTGTGGACTACAGATAAGTGTCTGCTCTCTGATGGATTTTTGTGTCATCTTTGTTGCAGACAATGTCAAAACGGATCGGGCCGTGGCGATGGGGAATGGAATTTATATTTCTTGGAATTCTTACCCCAATGTGACCTGTGGCTACATAGTAAAATGGTGTCATTCATCTGGGTCTGAACCCTGTAGTGTGGACTGGCAGAAATTTCCTTCAAATACAACAGATGCAGTGATAAAGTCTGGTAAGTCAGAAATAATTTTTTGTGAGTCTTTCTGGTTGAGAGCCTGAGCAGTGAGTGGCATGAGAGCAGCACCAATGCTGTAAGTTGAAGATTGTTGCATTGCTGTGTGCTTGTGTATATAAATGAACCCCTTCTTGGTACTGTGTTTATTTTAATTTCTTACACAGCCTTGCCAAATCCAAATATCAGTCTTGACTTAACTGTTATCATCCTATGTTTATGAACTGTTTTGAAATTACCTCTTCTAGCTACACCCAACAACTTCCTAACTCAGCCTAGTACATAATGGTTAATCTAGGGTTTGGGGTTTTATTTGGATTCTAAACATAAACAGCGCTGCTCAGGATGGGGGAAGACTAATCTGTTGTTTTTACATGAGGCAGATTTTTTTAAGTGTGACCTCCATGTGTTGGCTTGCTGTCAGCAATTGAAATTTCCTGGAACAGGGCACATTCCAGGTCTCTAGATGCTGGTGGGCAGATCAGGGAAATGAAACTCAGCTGTGGTGGGACTAGTAGGAGCAGAAGAGGAAAGACAGGACCCAAGAAAGATGTAGGATTTTTCTCTGCTGTCTAAAAGGGTATATAGAAGAGCTTAGTATATAAAGTTTCCATTAGGGAAAACAACTTGGAGTTGTGTACATAGGAAAGTTGGGGGGGAGTGGGACCTGGGAGGGGGGGCAATATGTTTTCCTGCCTGTAATTACAACACTGTGTCCATGTTGTTTTCGTTTGTGCTGGCTGGAGCTTGCTTTTTCTAAGCAGAAAATACTATGTCTGTCCAACGATGCACTGCTCTAGTCCTGAGCTCTTTCCTGGGATGTTTCTTGCAGCACGTTGTGGGAGTTACCAGGCTGCTAGGGCTGGGCTTAAGCTAGGAAATTCACCTCTGTGCTTAGTCCTGCCCGGAGAATCTCTCAGGCTGGACCTGAACTTTTGCAAAACCCACTTGACTCCTGTAGAGTTTCACAGTGGCATCTTGTTTAGAAAAAATCTTGAAGGTAGCATACACCCCTGACTTGAGGAAATCCCAGGAAGTGGTAAATTATTTACACATTGTAGTATCGAACACCTATGCCTCCACCAAAGACACGTGAAGTGGAAATTTGTTGACTGTGTTTTGTAGAGTCAGTTCAGGCCTGGAGTTCATTGTGAAAGTGCTTCACTATCACTTTTGAGAGTTCTCTGAATTTCTTCTGTACTGTTGCTGTAGTAAGCCTGGGTATTTCAAAATGCATTTGTATTTCTGAGGAGGCGGCAAGATCTACATGGCTGCCGTGGGAGGAAAGGAAGGGGATTGTTTCTGGTAACTTCAGTTTGTGTTTCCCCGTGGAAAGAGCAATTTATGCAATTTGAATAGCTTGTTTTGAATCCTATTTGTTTAGAACCAAAATTTCTCCGGGAGCTAGATTTGCTTACTGCTTCTAAACCTCATCTGATGGCATAGCTTTTGTAGGAATTACAAGTAGGGATAGTATTTATACCTAACACGGTGGTCTAAGACTTTGTAGTTTTTTAATACGTATTTATATAAGTCTGCATCATATGAAAAGCTAAGAGCATCGCTCTTCGTAAGTGAAATACTCTTACAGTGATTTTGTCTTGCAGCTCTGTTTAGACCTGGCGTGAGATACAACTTTTCACTATATGGCTGCAAATCCAGTGGATATCAGTTATTGAAAAACATAACTGGCTATACAAAAGAGCTGCGTAAGTGCACTTTATCGTTCAGGATCTTTACAAAGTGAATTTAAACTGTGTCTATTTTTAGCTCAGTGTTGGCAGAAGAAGATTGAGGCCAGAATCCCCATACAGTACTACTGACTTCTGCTCGTTCTCTGTATATAATGGTAATACATTTCTCTAGCCAGCATGCAATAACCCTGTGTTCTTCAATTTGTGTGGTGGCACAAGGCATCACGGAATTTTGCTCTGATGACAGTGGTCTTCAGCGTTAAAAGCACAGGCATATTTGAACCACAGGGATGAGGTCATTTCTGCAGGAGAGGAGGCAACTTTTTTTGATTTGTCAAGTCAAAGTAAACTTCTSAGCACATTTGGTACAGCTCAGCAAATATAAAAAGTGTCCACAACATTTCTGTTTAAAAGCCCTTCTTAGACCAGAACTAGATCCTCGCGTACAAGCCACTTTGAGAATTGCACTTGTATTCCCACCCGTACCAATGCTGTCTGGGTAACTGTGGTTTGATCCAGGGCTGAGCTTTGCTTGCCTGGAGATGCATTATTGTCTGAATGCTTTCTGTTCCCAGGAATCCGAATGTGGCTTTACCCTTCAACATCACAGCTGTATTGTATTGTAACTACAGTACCCATTTCACTTTGAAGTTTAATGTATTTTCTGCTAAAATAGTTTGCTTGGAAAACTGAGCTGCTGACATAATCTGAGCCCTTGGAAATGCCATTGCTTATTTCATTGCTAAGGTTGAAGGTGAGGCTAAGGCAATTTTACCAGAAACTCAACTTTCAGTCATTTGTATTTCTGTAAAAATCCTGAACAGTTTCCCAGAAGATTTTTCCATATGTGTTCCCAACAGATTGGAAGCTTTCAAGGTAAAAGGATAAAGACTTTGGGGGACTAAAAATGCATCGAACATGCAGAAGAAACTTGTTAGGAACTGAGCAATGTATTYACTTTGCACAACAGCATAGATTCATTCTAAAACTTCAAATTTGCCTTTGAACAGAAAACCATCAAGACAAAAATACATGCATTCTTAAACATGAGTTCAGCACTGATAGATCAATGTGAAATGTCAGACTAAGTCCTGATGYGCACGACCTTACACAATATCTGATGTAACACTTTCAGTGGGTTACAGGTATTGGAATAACGACTTGTGATGCCTGCTAAAAGTAGTTCTTTTAAGCTAAGATAGATTTCCATGATAGGAATGTGGAATTTGTTTAATTTTAAGACAAGCTATGAAGTCACAGAGTTAAAGCCTTTAAAAGCTAAGTAATTTGCATGCTCTGAATGTTTATGCAATCTTTTGGGGTTTGTTGCAGGAAGAAGAGTATTTACACGTATGGGTCTGTAAGAAGGCTGCCCAAGGAGAGRTTTTTCTTTCAGCTTCTGTTAGTAGATAATACTGCAGTAATTAACAACGAGACCAACATTCTTGTATTTTTGTAGTATCACCTGCTAAGTCTTTTCACGTGTTCTTGAKAATGAGGGAAAAGTATTCAGGAAAAAGTTGAAAATGCTAGCCCTGAAATAAAACTGATGAAACACTTACATGGATTCAGCATTTAGTGATAAGGTGGTTTCTTACTAGCTTTTTCCTTCATAATTCTCCCTACAGCTCCAAAACGTGCACCAAATTTTACTGTAGAAGAAACTTCTTCAGATTCTATACTGGTAAAATGGGAAGACATTCCTATTGAAGATTGTCAGGGGTTTTTAGAGGGATATCGGCTTTCCTTTGCAAAAGGTGAAAAAGATGCTTTAAAGCCTAGGCTTTCGGAATCAGGTAAATGAAATCTATAYATTGCAACTTCCTTGCTCAAGCTTTTTTCTTTTTTTTTTAATAATTTAATTTCACTTTTAAAAAAGATGCTTTAATCATAATTCAGTTGCATTACTCACTGGCATAATTGGCCCCTGATATGTGACAGAAGCATTTGAAATAATCAGCTCCTTTTGTGGTTAGCACAGTTGTTTTTTAATTTAAGGCAAAAGTCAGAGAAAACCCTGGCTCACTGAGGCCATAAAGCTATGCAGTGACTAAGTGGCAATGTGACACACTGCCCTGTGTACAGATACCGTGGGTAGATGAGACATGGGGGAGGTTACGTGGCTATATTTAATTGGGTATGTTCTTCCAGCACCCATCTTGTAAGGACATCTCTGTACAGAACTGAAGCCTGACTCACATTAACATAAGAGGACAAGCAGGAGTGTAAGAAACTGAAGTCAATTTGCAGCAGCAACACACTCCTGTGCTGTTTGGTGCGGTGTAAGCAAACAGCATTGCTAGGATTCTTTATTTCAGTTTTCCTTTACACAGACTGTTCTTCAGGTTTCATATGCTGACTTCAAGAAAGTCTTGCTAAAGCTGAGGCTGTCTTTGGGAATCCTTTCTTACAACGTTATGCTTTTCTTACTGCTTCCAAACAAACAGGAAATCCAGAACTTAAAGTTAAGAATATCACTGACTTAACAAAGAAGTCTTTGAAAATACTTGATCTTCAAGGCAAAACAAGTTACCAACTGGACCTACAAGCCTACACTGCTGGTGGGTTGAGCCCTCCAAACAGCCTCTATGTGGTGACAAAGGAGGACTGTAAGTTGAATATCCCTGTTCATTAATAGTCTTCAGCACAGAGGCTGTACAATGTATATAAAGCTGAGCTTACTTTGTTTTTTTTCTGGTCCCCTTAGGTAGTTTGGGCCTACAGTCTAATTTATTTAGTTGGTTATTTTTAAATACAAAAATTGGTACAGTTCAGGGTGAGGAAAAGTTCCTTTCCTATTACAGCTACCTTGTAGTTCATGGTAATGTATGCAAGAAAAATAACTTCTAAACTACTACTAAATATGGTGGAGTCTGAACTTAGTCTTCTCAAGCAGCCAGTTGTTTTTGTCACGTTTCCCATGATGAGTATCTGCTAATATATGGTGGGAAGAAAGACATTGTGGAAATATTTACCAGTTTCAGAATTATAAACAGATGCCTCCCTGCTTTGAATTTAGTTTTATCAATCCCCTGACAGAAACAAACCCAGAAAGACAGTTAGAAAAAAAGAGATTGACTTTGGGGAATGAGGAGAAAAAAAAAAAGAAAGTATTTCATATGAAAGACGAAACACTAGGGTGCAACTAAAATCAAACTTGAGGCACTTAACATCAATGAAGGAAGGCAGTGGGAATGTATGAGAGCTAAACCATGGGGATTAGAGCATTGTAAACCATATAAAAGGCAATGCAGTTTGTGCAATGAGTTGTTGGCGTGTAAGAGCCATTACCGGAGATTTGGCCAGTTCAGGTAATCTGAAAGTGCAATTCCAGTGCTTACTGAGAACAGAGATTACAGTGGCAATCAGTCTTGCATTGCATATGAAGCCTTTTGCAATTAAGCAATCAGGGAGAAGTATCTGATGATTCCTGTAGCTATCACTGAATCAGCTCTGTTTATGGATGGACTTTTGCCCTTCCAGCAAAGGGGAAGTGTATGGTATACATACACTTCACTGTCACTGTTTGCAGACCACTGTTAGATGAGTTTGAAACAGTCTCTAATCTGTGGGAATGTTAGAAAAGGCATAAAACTTGCTGGTAACTTTGGCTATATATTTACTATCTTTTCTTTTTTTTCTCCCCCAGCTGTAGGATTAATCATTGCAATTCTCATCCCCGTGGCAGTGGTTGTGCTGCTTGGAGTGGTGGCCAGCATCTTCTGCTACCGAAAGAGGGAATGGTAAATGCATTCAGTTCTGGTCTTTTCCTGGATGTGTTTGCTTCAGTGCTAGAGTTTTCCATGATTTTAGTTACTCTCTGTTTTCTCCAAGTACCCAAAGATGTCAGTGGGCTTTGTTTAAAGGTGGGTGGCAAAAACACATTGTAGAAGGTGAGGGAGAAATTGAGTTGGAGAGAGGTCAGAGTGAGGAATGCAAAAAGGTTTTGCAGGAGCCTGTCTCCCAGTAAGCACTGGTTATAAATAGTTCCCAAGTGGAAATAAGCTGGCGACATACTATAATTTGTGAGCAATCCACAAACACTCAGGTAGACATCCCATCTTCAACTTCTCGTAAACATGGCATATCAAGTTCCCCAGTTTAAAAATTTAAAAAAAAATTGGTCTGCTGTTTTTTCCATTAAATACTCAGTGAAAATGTAACACACTAAATCTTTGTGCCAGATGGCTTCGGTATTCTGAATTAAAGGGAAATGTCCTGACTCCTTTTGTGTATTTACAGTCTGTTTCAGGGCTTGGTAACTTTTAAATGTTTGTTCTTTCCTCTTTAAAGGATTAAAGAAACGTTTTATCCAGAGATCCCGAATCCTGAGAACAGTAAGGCACTGCAGTTTCAGAAGAACATCTGTGAGGTAACCCTCATTTTAAATCTAGTATTTTAAACTTCCAGAAAGTATTGTGAGTAAAGAATTCTTTTGCAAACTTGGAGTCTTCTGCTCCAGTTGTAGAAAAAACTCTGTGGCAGGGGGGAACAGGACAACTTCCTGAGTAACTTTTGTCAGGTGCTATCTAGAGCTTTCTTCTTGTTAATGTAGTTATTTGCAAAGTTTGAACTAGGAAAGGACTGCTGCATTCCTCTCCTCCTGCACTAATGGGAAGTGTCAGTTCATGATAATGATGTGGGAGTAACGTACCCATCTTTGTCATAGTGTTAGGAGAAGTAGAAGCTGTGGAGAAGTGTACATGCCATATCCCCAACCTCCTGGTAGACATAGTAGCTGGAACTGGGCGTAACATTTGAATAACCTTCTGGGATGGGTTATACAAAGCCAAGATTTGGGGCAAGAGTTCTCAAACACTTACTGCAAGATCTGGAGTCTCTTTAAGTTGGCTAAAATACTATTAATGTTAACAGGAATATATGATGAGCCAGAAGATGAGAACTAAACCACTTTTTTTTATATTGTACTAATGGCAGTGGGATGAGTGCAAGCCACAAGCCAACATACTGGTTTAATTTGGGCAAGTTGCTGCTTTCAGGATTTCCAGGTCTTTGGCTTAGTCTCTCCCCCTTCTCTTTTTTCTTGCTTCAGGGGAATAAGACACTTAAAACACTGGAAATGAACCCCTGCACACCCAATAGTGTTGAAGTGGTGGAAACACGGTCTGCAGCTCCCAAAATTGAAGACACAGAGATGATGTCCCCAGCAGCAGACACCCCTGTGCCTGAAGATGGCTCTGACTCAGAAACAGAGAACCATGTGGTTGTGTCCTACTGCCCCCCTATCATCGAAGAGGAGATCTCAAATCCCCCGATGGATGAACCTGTGGGGTCATCTCAGGTGGTTTACATTGACATCCAGTCAATGTATCAGCCTCAAATTAAACCAGAGGGGGAGCCAGAAATAGACTTAGTGACTACAGCAGGCTATAAGCCACAAATGCAGCTGCCTATCAGTGGTCTGAAAATAGAGGGTCGCTCACCTGCAGAGGAAGAATTGGATAAAACTGCAGGTTACAGACCTCAAGCAAACACAAATGCCTGGAACATGGACACTCCAGACTCTCCTGGATCAGTTGAAAGCAACAATGAAAATGCATCTTTTGGGAGCCCATGCTCCATTAATTCCCGACAGTTTCTGCTTCCCCCAAAAGATGACGAAGACTCTCCCAAACCCAGTAACATAGGGTGGTCCTTCACACACTTTTTTCAGAACAAACCAAATGATTAACAGTGAGTCGTCATTGCACCTGAACCTGCCTTCTAAATAAGCTCGTGTTCCTGATGTTGTAAAGAAAGGAGGAAGAAAAGTGCAAAAGGCATGAATTATTCTTGGAGACAGTCAGCAGAAGTTCTAGTGAGCTGAATGCTACATTTAAGTTAGCAAAAATGTTTAATGTTCCATTTTAATAGATGCCAAGAGGCCAAAGTTATAGCAATTTAGTTATTACTCTAGTAAAATATATTGGGTATAAGGGGTATTGAGTTTAGAGCTCCTGATAATCATAGTCAAAGAACTCTGCCTACCTTCACATAGTGCTCCAAGATTAATATGGTCTCAGGCAACTTACAACTTGGAAAGATTGCTTTGCTTTGTTGTAGTTGTTTTCAACAGTACGTACGCATATGATGCAGCCCCAACAGGTTTCCTTACTGAAGGTTTCATTTATCGCAAACCTCAGCCTAACACATGGAAACGTTGTGGTTGGAAACTGTTGAGATCTTTTACCTAGCTATAAACTAAGAACAAATGAGAGTGCAATTTTTTTTTCTTCTCCCATACAGAAGGGTATTGTCACTGTTTAACGCTTCTGAAGCAATGGCCATTCAAATCTGTTGCTTTTTAACTAGACACTAGTTTCTGTACCTACTGTACAATGTTTATTCAATGTTTGACTCAGGGGTACAAACTTGGGAAAAAAAGTGTAACACTGATTTAAACCTCAACAAGAACTGCATAAAGTTTAAAACTTTTTTTTTTAAAAAAAAAACTTAGAATGCTCTATATTTTTTCTATCCTTTGGTAAAGGAGTTAATCTTTCCTAATGTATTGCACTAATGCATTTTGTATTTCATAGCTTCAGCTCCAGGTCTCCTGCTTCAAAGTGGTACAGTACTCCATTTGCCCCCCGTGTTCAGCAGTCTTTGCACTATACAGTCATGTAAGCCACGGGGAAATCTCTGTCTACTAACATTAGCTGTCCAAGCAGTTTCACACATTAAATTAGAGGTATTAGTACTAGCTCCTTGAGAACAAACTGCTCTTTGGATGGTCTTTATTGTATTAGCTTTGCCACCTCCTGCCTGGCTGTTCTCCAGTGTCTACCCAACAGGACCTTCTCTACAAATACTGCCTGGGAGTACAAGGTGGGATTTCTCTAGTGGCAAGGAGAAACCCAAGGAGGTTTTAGTGCCGCTAATTCTACCTCTCCTTTACCAGACATRTGATGCAAAGAAAGCTTAAATGATGTACATTTGTGTGCTTAAAGGAGTGTTCAGAACAATCGTCTTTGAAAATGCTTGTTTTCACATAGGCATCTCTAGGCAGCTGTAATTGTAACATTTCACTGTGTAAACTTCAGACTGTGGCACACATGAATTTCACTAGCTTACAGGAGAAAGCTTCTAACTTACCTGTTCCTTATTGTAAAACACAGTGGTGAGAGGTCAAATGTTAGCACTTGATCAAAAAGGGTCTCCATCAAGTCCTAACCGAATCTTTTCTTTTAGATTTCAATTTCCTTAGCTACTTTGTGGTTTTTTGAATAAATAAGATGAGGGAGTGGTTTTCTAAACAAGATCCCAAAACAGATAAGGAGGCTGAACTGGCTAAGCTGCTAGTTGTAAAGCTGCGAGAGCAGACCAGGAGGATGGCTAGCTTGGCAGACATTTGGTCTCCAAACCACATGATCTGGCCATCAAAATAAAACCAAGCATTAGGTTAAACCTAATCGCAGCACCGGATGGTGCAGTTTCAGATGTTGGTACGTCTCTGCCATCTCCGTAGAATGAAAATACAGAGGGATTTTGAAACTGACAGAAAGGCAAAACACTAAATAGCATCCAAATCATCATTGGTAACAACTGCCTGTGTGTGCCTCCTGGAAGAGTGAAATGTGAGGACAGTAAAAACAGATTTGCCTGCAGACTTGACAGAGTGCAAGGTGTGTCTGAAAGAAGAGAAAGTGGAGTTAGGATTCTGCTTTTGAGGTTGAATCTTGGAAGTAGCAGAGCTGCGAGTGAAAAGACAGACAGGCGATGCAAAGAGCTGGTGTCCATCTGTCACCAGACATCACCACAAGAGAAAGTTTCATGCCAAATCTATTACTGCCTATTATTCAGAACACTAAACTAATGCATAAAAGGAAGCAGTTCTGCCCTTTGTGCTTGATAGCTGGGAGGTGGCTAAATCCTAACAGTAACAACCCTTTCTCACAATATCTCTTTTAGAGCAGATTTCTTTTCACTAGCGCATATTTGGCTTTGATCTCCTTCATTCTCCTAAGATGAATTTTAGATTGTGCTGCCATATGCTTTTAATTGAAAGCAGAAGATGTCAAGGACAGAGTGTATGGGTAGTGGTTTGGGTGTTTTTATGGAGCAGTTTCTCAATGCAGAGAAGCAATCAGTATTGTATGGTGAGCCAAACAAAAAAAACCCCTTCTGTAGCAGAACAGCTGATCATGAAGAATAACTGTGCTTTAATATGGCTGTGTATTGCAAGAAACAAAACCAAACTGAAGTTTGAGAGTACTAGCAATTTTTAATTTGGCAGACTGGAAGCCAGGGCAGCTGCAGAGAACACACCGAGCTCGCAGGGAGCAGCCTAACACCCTTCACAGTGCTCCCACATTGAATCACTTAAACGCAACCATCACATACCCAGGTTTTCCTTTGTGCTGCTCTTCCTATTCAGTAAAGGCAACAGCATTTTAAATTGCTTCATTTCTTAGTGATTGGGTAGGGGAAAGGTCCACAAATACAGGGTCTGCCTTGATGTTATCAAAGCACTCTCATCTAATTATCCATCACTTTTTTTTTTTTTTAACTTTGACTATATATTTTCTTTGACTGGTGTTCTGTCTTCCAGGATGTAGGGCAGAAGAGTCCTGTTAATAGCAATGGCTTACCATGTGCATCATCTTGTATCAGTAGCAGAAGAGTGGGGCAAATGGGGGAGAGACACAGGCTTGTGCAGCATATGTAGTATCATTTAYTGTTGCTTAATGGTTATGAACGGGTAAGCAGTTTTCATTCCAGCACTTGAAATCTCAGCTGCTTCACCTCTATGGTTTCCTTTGAGCCTGTTCAGTGCTGCCAGCAAGGACTCCTTTCAAATGCCTATCTTAAATCTTCAGCAGCGAATCCAAATACTTGGTGGGTAGTGAGAGGGTGTGTGCTAATTGTGTGACCATGTGAAGACACCCGTAGGTGCATGGAGCAGTAAGAATGAGTGACAAGGACTGTCAGGGAATGCACTTGCTTTTTGAGCCCAAGTGCCATGTTAAACCAGTGAAGCATCTTTAGGAATGTCTTCTTACCAAATTCACTTTCAAAGCACGGTGCTGTTTAGCCTCTAAATGCATTGATAACAATTGTAAGATTAAAACTTTGGGCTTCAGAAGGGATCAGACTCCTTGTATTAGTGCCTTCGGGCTTCCTGCAGAGCCTCTTCAGTCACATTGTTTCTGAAAAATGTCTTAGGAAACTTAAAGTACTGCAATTCCTAACCATCATTTTCTGAAGGATCTTATTCCTTTATTGAACGTCTATTTTGTTTTCATTCTTTTGGCTTTTTGCTTTTTTTTCTAGAAGAATAGAAAGTTCAGCTTTTTTAAAAAACAAAACAAAACAAAAAAAAACCAACTTCCAGAAGGGATATGACCAGAAGGGATTGTGTCCAAAACACTGTTACTCCGAACTCAGTGCTTCAATCCTCCAGTTGGATTAGTGTTCAGAGATGTAGGGTGTTAATGCCAAGCAATTTCTTTCTGAAGCAAATCATCGGTGCTGCTGCTTTTTATTTTTGAGCCATGCCTGTCATATGTGACAATTTGGGGTTTGTAATGGGTTTTTGTACTGTTCATTGTATGCTTGGAACATTAGTCACATTTGATGTAACATCGTGCACTCTCTTATTTGACACATTCATTATTTTTGTTGTTCTGACATGCGGGGGGATCTGGGATCTTGGTTTTGTGTGTTAAATTTTGGGATGGTAGATCTGCATGTGATATACCTCACAGAACTACTAGTTAATATATCAACAAAACAGTAAGCTAATATTACAGGCAGGCTAGTGAATTACCTCCCCTGCTATGCAGTGGCTGCATAGGCAGACTTAGGACCCAATGACTGACATTTGCTGTGGTAGCTGTCTATTGTCTGTAGTTGCTGCTTTCATGGGTAAACCATTTCCAAAGGGAACCAGTAGCCGTGTTGTCTATCACGGCACAATTGGCACATGCGACATGTTTCTTTGTCTTTGGTTTATGTGGGGGACCAGAGCTTTCCTCTGCTGAGAACACGGCAGAAGCAAGCTCCTGCCGACCTCGAGTTTTAGGCTGCTCTGAAGAGGCACGTTCAAGCCGCCTTTTTTTTTTTTTTTTTTTTTTGATACGTTCAGCTGGGTAAAGCTTAGGGCTGTGGTGTTTCCTGTGATCTTGTCCTCCAGGACACTCAGTTGAACATGAATAGTAGCAAAAATGAAGGCAGTTGGATGCATTGGAGGGAGAAGGTGTTTAGACATCACTCTGAAAAGGCAATGAGAAAACGTGCTCTATTTTTAGACAAATATTGCTTTGTAAATAGAATATTTGTATACCTACAAGTAGATAGAAATATAGTGAAAGAATTTGAAATACATAGGAAAAATGTACCATTTAAAGAATCAGATTGCTAACAAGGCTCTGTGTACCATAAATCTATCAAGAACTTCCCATGTAAATAGCATCTTCTGTTCCGCCACAGACTTTGATGAAGACTTTGGTGCAAATGGCATTAATATTTTTAACACTAAGAAAAGTCCCAACCCCTTATGCACATATGTGCTTACATCATTATGTACCTATGTGCGTATTGCAGAGGAAGTTGGCTTGCAATTCCCAAAGCGATTTTTTCGGACCCCTGTACTTGAATATATGCCTTCTGAGACACAGTTTTGTCTAGAGGAAACAGTTGCCATCTGCACTCCTCCTGACACACTCCACGGAGTTTGTGCTGCTGTGCGTTAAGCAGTGCCCTGTGTGGCTGATGCTCAGAGATGCTGTCAGCAGTTCACAAGATTTGTTGTTGGCTGCTTCTTTGCCTTTTCCTTAGCAAGCCTGGAAACACAGTCCCAGACCCTTCTAGAGGTCTTTTCCAACCTTAATGATTCTATGATCTATGATCTGCCTGATTCTATGATCTATGATCTATGACCCCAAATGCCAGACATGGATTCAGAAATGTTGAAATGTTTAAAAACTAATTTCCTCATGTCTTAAATTTTTAAATACCTCCTTAGAAGCTGGAAAACAGTTTCTTCCATAACAATTTTCTTTCCTCTCTTCCCCCATTTATATAACTCTGGATTTTCCCTGGCGTTTCTAAGATAGCCAGTGTTTGTTTCCTTTTTGCATGTTATGTAAACAAACCTCAGATGATATTGGCAGGGGTTTCTGTAGCTTTACAAGTTGTCACAGGGTGCATGACAATACTTTTTCCCCACAAAAACATCTATTAATTCCTTCTGCTTTTACAACAAAAAAGTCTCCAGAGAACTTTTGTGTTTCGGAAAGCAGGGGCTCAGCATCCCCATGCAGGTGAGCTGGTCTAATGGCAGGGTGCTGCATGAGAGGATGGGGTTAATCCCTCTCCAGTCTCACCTTCTTCTTGTGCCAGCACTGCCCGGGTGACTTTGTGGTGCAGCAGAGCAGATGGCATCCTTATTTTTTTAATGTGATACCCAACAGAATCTCTAGGTAGGTTTTTGGATGGTCCCAAATCTGCACTTCGACTGTTGTTACATGAAAGCAAGCTCCAGTGGAAGTGTATGCACAACTTCCACAAGAAGGTTCAATACCTTTGCAACTCATTTGGTCTCACGTTGTGCAAAATGTAGTAAGTAAAACTCACCCAGCAACAAAGCAAAAAATGAAATTCTCATTTTCTCATTTTCATTATTTGGGCTGAGAAGAATTCAAAAAAGAAATAGCTCAAGCAGAGCAAAGTAAAATAGAAACTGGTAATGTCTCACACTTTTTAGTAGTAATACAATAAAAAAAGAATCCTTGAACTTCACTTTGTCAGTGCTTCCTTAATGTGATTCAAGAGTGGCTTAGGATGAACAACATTTTATGCTTCATAGCATGTCCGAAAAGTTTGAAAAGCAAGGGGATAGCAAAAAAAGAAGATAATTGAATTGACTCATGTCTGAAATCCTACCCGAAGGTAACAGTAATTTGAACTTTGATCCTGTTGTGGCACACAAAACAGTGGAGCTGGTGGAGTTGTACAGGTCATCTGGGAAAAAAAAAAAAGTTGTACTATAATGCTGTAACTTTTAAAATATATACTGTGAACAGGTTCAATGKTTTTTTAGCTCTTTTTATACCATATTTTTTTCAGCATAAATCATTTGTTTAGAGATGTTTTTATGTTCTGTTTTTACAAAGATTTTAATGGACTTTTATTTAATACTAGTGAAAATATTGTTTGCCAATTTGAAATAGTCATCTATAGAAATTAATTCTGAGAATAAATCAATAAATCAAGCTGACAAAATAGTCTTCCTAACACACTAAATCTAATCAGTCATTTAACATATTTCTGTTGCTGAATGATACTGAAGTTTTCCAGCTTCCAAATCCACTATTGAAAAAATATTTCTTTCACAATTTAAGCAAAATCATCACAAGGCACTTTAATGAAGTTGTAGCATACCAAGTAAAATACTGATTCAACAAAGTGCATCAACATGAAAATTCATTAGCTAAGCAGTTAAACAAATGCATGCTTGAAAAAGGAAGCGTGGGATCATGTTGGGGAAATAATATTCCAGTATGGCAGATGACATTTAAGACTAACCTAACACTAAGATACCAACTTTGCATATGTTTTAAACCTAGTTTGCTTGGCTCTTGTAACTCCTGTTGTATTGCTTGAGTGTCTAAAAATACGCATGTATTTAACAATTTTACCATAGTATTGCCATGGAATTTAATAAATATATTTTCTTACACTCTTACATGTTTTGATATTCCTTGCTTGCCTGTTTATTTTTAAGTAAGAGTTAAATTCTGCTCATGCTCCAGTACAAACAGAATTATTTTAATTTTGTGCCAGAGTAAATAACCACAGGATCTGGCAAGCACAGCCTTGGCTTCTTGATCGGCAGAGCAAGTAGTAAAGCGGGTATTCTCTGAGCAGCTTCTCCCAAGGACAGCATGCCGTAGTGCGTACATACATGGTTCCCTGAAGCCCTCCTGTTCCTGCCATGCGAGGTGATGATAGGAAGAAGGCCAGCTGACTTACCGGTGTCCTCCTCAGTTTATGGCTCTAACACAGCTGGGGTTTTGAGATGTGATTTCCCTGCAGGCTTGGGCTGAGGGCTTGCGGAGATAAGCAGCCGGAGGCTCTCCGTGGTGGATAGGTCTGTGTGGTGGACATCCCTATTCCAGGATGAAGGATGTTGCGGCAGGAAGAAGGGGCCCAGGCTGCACACCATGGGGTTGGTTTGGGTGACGTAGGACACTTTCTCAGTGTGTTTTAGTAGAATGGAGATGATCAGCTTCTATGGTGGCTGTAACATGGGCCTTATGTTTGAGGCCGTTTATGTCACAGCAATTACTTGTTGTCCTAGTGACAGCCAAGGAATTTTGTGGCTCATCTAACCACAGCGTCTGAACTAGAGAGTGACACACGGGCTTAGCAGTGTGCGGACAGGCAGGTGCCATATTACAGCACGCCGCATGAAGCCATCATTGCATGGCGGCACTGTGCTCTCTCCATCTCTTTGGAGGCAGTCTTGAAAGTCAGAGAGTCAATTCCATGTCTTGCAATAGCAGATTGGGGCAGCTTATTGGTATGACAGCAACTAGGCAGGACCTGTGAGCTCCACTGAGCCCTGCAGAGGTGTGGGATCACCTCAGGGTACTAAGTCCTTTAAGCAGGATTGAAGAGTACTGCTCTGAAAAGACTGAAATGCGTAGAGCTGTGGAAATGAGGAAAGGCTTCGATTATTCCAAAGGTGAAATCCCACAGCTGCACTCTCAAGCCCTGCAACTGCTTTGGCCCATGCAGGAACACTAGGGATGAGTTCACTCCATCAGCTGCGCCTCAGTTCTAAAAGAAGTAAAAGGATGATGGCTTTGCAGCATCTCTGAAAGTTGTTCAGATACAGCTCATTCAAACTTTGGCAAAACCACACTCATCCTGTTGGGTTTGGTATTTAACACAGTTCAGGGACAGCTGGGGCTTACCATCTGTGGGCACAGAGGTACTCATGCAATGGCAGCACCAGAGGAACATGGAAGTAGTGGGTTTCTTCGCAGGGATGGAGCTGTGTCACATCCACAGTGGGTGCAGACCAGTTAGCCTGGGCTGTGCTCTGCCACTGCATAGCAAATGTGCGAGAGCAGCTGAGAGCTCTGGCTCTGGGAGAGGCGAGGTGGGTCTGACCCCTCCATGCACACCACCATCCCTGCCCTGGTGCAGGACACTCAGCTGCGGCGAATGATCCCGCCACGTGCCTTGCCCACGCGCAGGGTGTGCCAGCAGGGTGCGCAGGTGTGCGGCCCAACGCCGGTGCTGATTTACCCCGCGGGTAAATYGGGGGGGTTCTCATCACTAAGCCACCACAGAAATCAGTTACTGATGGTATCCTGCCGTGTCACGTTTACAAAGCACAGCCACTGTAGGTGAAATACCCCAAGGCAGTTGTGAGCTGGAGCTTTTAATTTTGGGTGCATTTATGAGGTACCTGGGAACTACAGATACAGGCACTTCTACAAAGTAATTAAAATCACAGAGTCTGAGTTTCACACAGAGTCGCAGCTGTTCAAAGAAAATAAGTTGTGCTACAAAATCACAGCAACTGAGTTCGAAGGCTGGGTAGTGASAGAGCGCGTGGACTGCCCTGTTTTTCACCGTTGGGACAAGCATGGGGAGAGGGAATCAAACCGTCCATGTTTCCTGGCCCTGTTCCAGCACACATCCTTTTCTTCTGCTTGACTCCCTGTGCTGTCAACACTGACTGCTCCTAACCTGGCACCGGCTGTAGCATTAGCATCCAGCATTTCCCTGCATTTGCAACTTCAGAAAGTTATTCTCCACACATAAGTAAAGGTTAGAGAGTCCCTGTGTTTGAGGCATTTGTTAGTGCTTAAAAAAACCCCTGTGTTCTGGTAAGAGCAATCAGAAGTTCAAATGAAAACTGCCTAAAATTGGTGATTTCATTTTTGAATTCTGCCTTGCTGCCACCAACAGTAAAAGCTGTAGTGAGGAAAAAATTGGAAGCAAGAGAAATTGTAAAGAAAATATTAAACATTGCCTCTCTGGTGTCTTCAAAAGACAGGAAAATTGAGGAAAATTCCACAAAAAGTGACCACGTACACTGCTGCTATTCCCACTAGAAACTATTTAAGGGTCTGCAAAACAAAAAAAGGTTGGAAAGCCGCTGGTTTATGAGCCTGAACATGGGGTGTCCATGCTCAGCAGCCCCATTTCTTCCACGCTGTCCCCATACATCATGGTAACATACGGTGCTGGAAAACACAACCTGTGGGGACAGTGTTGAAAGTACCGGCACCGATGTTTTCCTAGCAAGGAAGACTGAGAGAAGCTTAAAAAAGAAATAGGGGGAGGAGAGGAACAACGTTGTCTTTGTCCTGTGCACAATAAACAAAGAAAAATGCTCTGACAGTGAACGGATATTCGAGAGAAATAAGGGCAGTTGGTCGCAGCACTGCCAGGCAGTCTCTGTCACAGGGGTTTGGGAAGAGAGCACTCACAGACGAGTCGGGTCATTTCCCTTGGGGCAGAAAGCCAGGCCCTTGCAGAGCTGCGGCGACCGCAGGTGCCAGCGCCGAGCTGTCACTCAAGTGTGAGACACCTGAGTGCAGGGGCAGGAACACATCATCGCCCAACGAGGGGACCAGGGGTGCCCATGGTGACTCAAACCAATGCAAAAACAGAGCGGGAGGGAGGGATGCGCTCTCCGGAGCAGGCAATGCCCTGACTCAGACATCAGAGCAAGGTGTTGCTTCGGAGAAGGGAAAACCCCACTGCATGCATACATACCCCCAAAGAAATAAAATGCTGATAAAAAGACACATCTGGCTGATAGGATGTGGATGCTGTTCTCCATGAGTAAACCACAGCTGCATTTTACCTAGTCCTTTAAAGTGAGGAGGTTTGCCCCTTGAGGGATGATGCTGCCGCAGARCGAGCTGCGCATGCAGAGCTGGGGCGATGCATTTCCCACCCGGCTTATTTTGCTTTATCAACAGAATGGAATTTTTTTCTAAAAAGCAAAGCCTCGTTGACGAGATAATAACTTTAACAGGCACCTGTGGCAGGCTAATGTGCCAGGTGCAATGGGCAGCTCCCCATCCCCAGCAGCCCTCTCCTCTCCTTTATCTCTTTGCTCCCCAGGGCCAGGCTGGGATGACTGGGACAGAAAAGAGCTCCTGGCCCCTCACCTTTGACCACCCAGGGTACACCAATGCAGCAAGAATTTGCCTATCATGGGGACCATTGCTAAGTCTTGTCTGGCTTTAGTTCCCCTTGATGTCTCTTTTTGCTTGCCTTTTTTTTCTTTTTTTTTAGTTTTCTTTTTCTTTTTTCCCCCTCCCCCCCTTATTTTGCTTTAGGATGACCTGAGCAAACCTAACTGATGGTTCCCAAGTGGCTGGTCCCCAGGGAGATGGAGGAGCGGTGAAGAGCATGAGATAGGCTGTGCCCTGGGCAGGGCGAGGGGCAGGCAGGGAGCAGCTCTGCCCGACTGCCGGTGCCCAGCACAAAGCCAGACTTGGCCCATCGAAGCCCCCTGGCACCAAGGAGGGTGTTCAGCCTAGAAAGTGGAGGGGGATGTCTTTTGGGATAAATGTGGAAAATCTGGAAGAAAGCTAAGAACTGCAATTTTAGGAAGGGGATTAAATTCCAAAGAGAGGCACAAGCACCTGGGACTGCTGGCTTCATTGCCGGTTTGCACAGGTAACCGTGGCAAAAGGACATGGCTCTGCCAACGGGCATGAGTTCATCCTGCAGCACCAGGGTCATACAAAGCATCTGATACAGCCTGAGCAATAAATAACGTGATTAATATCAGCCTCAGAGACAGTGAGCAGCACATGGAGGCCAGTTCCTGGGAAAATGACTAAGCACTCTGCCATGCACCGTCCGCCTTTCCCCGCTCCTTCCCTGGCCTGGCATCGGTGGGGTGGCAGAGCCCCGTGTCTGGTCAGATGTTCCTGTGTTTGTGGCACCTTTTTCCTGCTCAGCCCCTTGAGTGGAAACCTCTGCCTCTAACCCAGCCCCGAGCTTTGCCAGGGAGACTGGAGATGTGGATGCGGGATGCTTCCCTCTTCGGAAGTTTCTCAGACTATCTTTAAAAGGATGCAGAAAGGACTTTTTTTCTTTTTTTCTTTAAAGGACTCAAACCCCAGAGCATGTTTGCTATTCCCCTCTGCCTGGCCAGCACCATGCAGCTGTGCCACTCGTGCTCAGTCTGTGCCGCAGCGGTGTGATGCAGCCAGCTCCGAATTCCCACGCGGTGATACGCACAGTTGGAAACAGGCATTTGGGGAGCTGCCGTTTGTTGCTCTTCCTTTTCCACAACAACAACGTAGGTATTTCCTACCCACTCCCCCGCTACCCTGTGTTTCAAAGAGCAGCTTTTGTTCTGGAGAAGTATCACCTTGTACCAAAACGCCTGTTATTCTGCAGTAAATTATCTTAAAATAGAGACCTCTCCCGCAAGATGTTTGTCTTGAAGCTGCTCTCCAAACCCCGCAACAGAAAGGAAAGGATGGGAAAGGTGAGGCACATGTGACAGAGCAGAGGCTGATGCCATTTCTGGACCAGCATTGTCCCCTATCACCAGCAGCACGGCAGGTCCCCAGGAATTGGGGTACAGCCAGCTGGATCTCCCTACCCTGCACCAGGTCAGGACAGGTCACTACCGTTTGGGACCCCCCCGCAAAGCACATAAAACATGACTCTTTCCTCTCCAGCAGCCAGCGGCTGAGACGCAACCCGAGCACAGGCTGTCTGGCCACCTCCGCAAGGCTGCTGCAGCAAGCAGCCAGCAAGACCTTCAGCCTCCAGAGGTTTTAGGTTTTACCCTTTTTCAAACTCTGCACATTTCCCCTATATACCCCATGGCATCAAATTCCATTTACTTTCATTTTAAAGCCACATCTTGATCATATACTTTATCCTGCTTTTTCCCAACCATGCGCAGGTTTCTCTCTCCCCATGGGGCTCCCCAAGCCAAACAAAACTGCGCTTCTCCTGGAAGGAGAGCCATGCATGTCTCCAGCTCCCCTGCAAGCTGCCCATGTCTTCTACAGACAGTTTTTCTGAAGTGTGATTTTAACAGGGGGCAGAGCACAGATGCACATGTTACATACTGGCACCACCATGTATTTTTCTGTTCCTTTCTATTTCTAACAAGTCTCAGTATTTGTTTTTGACCACTGCTGCCATGTCTACAAGGAGCACAAGATCTCTCACCTAAGTGACCAAGGTATCCCTTTCAGCATGCAGAAGAGGGGCTGGGGTCTCCTTGGCGGTTATTTTGCATGTGCCATTATCCAGTACCAGCTATTCTTTTTTCCACTCAAGCCTGCAGCTGCTCACGGTCAGCTGTAGGTGGGACGAGCCCCGGGAATGTGTTTTGGCTCCCAGGGAGCCAGGATTACCCTGGGCACAGTAAAAATGCAGCAGAAACCTCCTGAYCTCCATTGCTTTTGCCACATCAGGTCCTTTTAACTCATAGGCGTTCAGATGAGCCTGCACCGCTGAGGAGGTTTGTGCTTCTCCCGCTGCCGGCATGTGGCGAGCCATGGGGCGCCCTGCTGTACGGTGGGTCTCTCTTCTCCCCCTGATGGCTCGCTGATCCACTTCGAACAAATTGTTAAGGAAGAAAAATCTCCAAACTATGAAATTCTGGACCATTTCCCTAGTGTCTCGACAGCACTCCGTTCGCCTGCTTAAATTACAGTTTGGCAATCAAGGTTGCATAAGTGTTGGGTCAGTGCCTAGAAAACATTTTATTTTAAGAGGACTGTGACCCACCAAGGTCTCTTGCACATCCCTTTTCTCATTTTTCAGCAAAATAAAATAGTCATTTATAATACCACAGTAGCAAGCATTTGATCTTTTTTTCCTAATCTTTTAATCTGTTTAAGCCAGGAAAGCTTTGTAATGTACAATTTTAAACTGTCAAAATTTACAAAACAAAAAGAGTCAGATTTAAAACTGGTCATAACTCAGAAATATCCCCACCAAAACTGTATAATACAGACATTAAGCCTCCTGTATAACTAAATTAAACCACAGGTCACTTTGCTATTTTTAGGAAAGTGTGCAAAGAGCTAATTGTATAGTACACCTAAATGTTAAAAGTTATACCATGTAAGCAGATCTGCTGCTGCTATAAAAAATATACAAGTATAAAATTACTTCTACAAAATTGGTTCATTGATTTTGTTGCCTGTAATAAAAAAGTGGACTTTAAGAACTTTCCTCCTCAACAAACAACAATATTTTGAAACCAGTCACTGTAGCTGTTATTTACACAGGATGAAACATAATTTAGCTAAATCAGAGAGCAGTAAGGAGAACTGCTTGTTCTGGGACACACATTTGAATGCATAGATACACTGCCTGATGGTGTATTTGTTGAACAGCACAGTCATTGTACCATTGCAGGGTGGGATGAATGCAGGTGTTTCAAGACTGCTTTCTCTGATATTACAAAAGATAACCTAAGGACCACAACACAGTCATTGAGCTACTCATAACATCACACATTTCTTTGCCGTTTGCACTGATGCACAACCTTTAGTGTTCACTAAACACTTAATGGGTAGAGGGGATGGTTCCTACACAAAATACTCAGTTTGGTTTGGTCAGCAAAGGAAAGGAGGGGGAAAAATGTTCTTTTTTTGGGGGGGGGTTTCCCTTTGGCTCTGTCACCTTCCCAGATGGCAAACATGGGCCAGCCATGAAGGGCTGTGGCAGCCAGCTCGCGCTCAGCCACACACGCAAGCACATGACGGGTCCTCGGCACCGGGATTCCTCTCTTGTCACTTGGTCCCACACGTGTTGATGTTCTTCCCATCAGCGGCATCCTCCACCAGCGAGATGTGGTAATCGGTTGAAAGCGTGAGGTGGGAGATGCAGCCCACCAGGCCCCGCATGTACTGCCTGTTCGTGTGCAGGGCTATTTCCTTCATGCCACCTGCGGGAAAGGCAGCGATGAGAAACTCTTCACCGACATGGTGTCTGCTCCTGCTTGGCAGACTGCATCCCCAGAAACACGATTAGCCTTCCTAGCACACCTCAGAAGTGAATTTTTATTTACAGTTTGCTCAGTGTTTTTTTAAATACAGCTTTTAAGCACTTGAAAGTACAGAGGGGATAAGCAGGAGATAATAAACTAGGATGCTAATTATTTATTGCAGCAATTGTAGCATCAGTAAGAGCTGAATAAGCTTGTGCCCAGATTCCCAGTAAGGTGCAGGGTTTGCAGCTGCCACTCGCTGTTTCGCTGTGTACGTGCTGGGGGTACCACAGTGCACCCCACGGTGCTGGTCCCTTCTGATACCACTCCCCCCATCCCAGCCCAGAGAGGCCTCCCCACAAAAAGCAGGCTGTAGAGGACCAGAGGCTGCCACATGAAGCCTTCACCTTGAGATGGATGGAGCTGAGATGCCCTGCCTTGCAGCTGACCTCACAAACACAAAAATGCACCTGGGTCCTGAATGTGAATGGTGGGCACTCACCTACATAGAGATCTCCATTGATGTTTAACTGCCTCATCTTTCCAGGGGATTTACCAGTCCTGGCACCGTAATCGTCCACGGTCACTTTGCCAGATTGTCCATCCCTGAAAGGAAAAACAAACCGCTCTCATGCATCCAGCCTAAGCCGGGTGGGAGGAGGAGCAGCAGCATCTCCCCCTCGCCAGGAGACCAGGGCGACTTAGTGCTTGGCAAGGTTCACGGCGAAGGCTTGGGACCGATGTGGGGGAGCCCCACGGACAGCAGTATGCTATGGCAATCCAGACCCTTCAGGGTGTTTTTTCTCCAGGGACTAAGATGTCAGAGACCTGCAAAGGGTGGGGGACACATTTGCAGAGGAGAAAAAACTGGGAAAGAAGTAAATTGCACAGCTGGGGGAGAGGGGACGATGGACAGGTTCTGATGTGTTGTTAAAAATCAGATGTCATATAAAAAGTAAACAGCAGAAGCTTCAACAGAAGCGAATAGGCAAGCTAAGGTAAAACATACTTATAAGCAGTTTTGTTTCTTACTGGAGCTTTTAGGCCACTTCCATTTTATATATGGTCAATAACTGCATTGATGGAAGAGCCACTTGATGGGCTCCTATTCTCACTGAATTTGGTGACAAGTTGTGCTAATGTTAGCCTGCGATTTCCAGGGAACTGACATCTCATGAAGAGAGGGGTGCATGCTTTCCCTGCTGGGCACACTTGCCTCCCATGAGGTAGTGAGTTATAAATATGAGTTATATATACACTGCAAGATGTCTGCACCTCCTCCAAATAGAAAAAGTAGGCATACACTGTCCGTGCTCCAGTGCTTGTGCCAGCCCGCAAAATGCTCACTAGGGAATTTCAAAATGCAGACATTAAAGAAAAATACTCTTAACCCAAATGGTATGGGTTTAAGAGAATGTCTGTTACAGTCCCAGAATAGCCCTGCGTGACTTTGGCAGCCTGCCTTGAGCTGTTCTGAGTTTCAGAGTTGGCACTGTCACCTCTAATACAATAATCTTTGTGTACATCGTCCTGAAACAGCCAAGTTGCTAACAGTTCAACTCTTAAGTGATGTGAGAGCATGGAGCCACAGTGATTCACACCCGACCAGCATCCAGACACACCAGCMAGCACGTTTAATGGCAAGGCAGCTCCAAAACGCCTCCGAGATGAAGCATGGCCACTTACCGAACAGCCTTGACTCTGTGCCACCGTCCGTCGCTGAAAGAGCCATTCACCATGATGGAAGCAATGCCGCTGCCCAAATTGTAACTACAATTAAAAAAAAATTAAAATGCTTTTGCCTCCCTTGCAAAGACTGTCTGCCTGCCAAATTGCTCAGATGTTCTTACTCTGTGCCCCATTCACCTGCTCAGCCCCAAGAGCAACCCTTACAGCTCAGACTTTGGAGGGACTGGTGGAGTCCTTCAGAAGCCCAGCAGTGATGCACTTTTATTTTGCAAAGTCAGGCTCATGCAGGAACAGGCAAAACTCCCTCCTGCCCAGGTCAGAGCGGGTACCATCACCACCATCCCATGGGAGCAAGGAGGGGGCTTCTGCATGGCAGCTCCTCCCCGAAACAGGAGGTTATGAAGGTCAGTGAGCTACAGACCTTTGGCCTAATGGGAGAGAGCAGTGGGAGGTTGCAAACACAGTTAATAAATAAACTATTACAAGAGCAAATAAGCACATGACCTATAACAGATCTACAAATCATCTGAATTATGGGGAAGGTTGAGACCTGTGACGTTAGAAAGGATGAAGCCTAATAAATAAATGCAGAGATAATCATGAAGTTCCCTGCTTCAGTTGCAGCTTTGATTATTTCTTTGTGTTTGCTGCTACTAAAATTACTCAGCAGATATAATGTCCCCATTATGTTTACACTTCAGACATCTTAATTTCTGGGTCCCAGAAACTTGGGCCAACCTTCATGAAGGGGAGGTAGATGCTACAACACAGTGAGCTATTGGGTGCTCAGCTGCCTGAATAAGCAGGATGAATTAGCCTGAGCTGCTGCTGCTGGCCTTCTGCCTGTACCAAGCTTGGGAGTTTAAAGCCAACACTGTTATCTTTTCAGAAAAGACTGAACCGGGAATTAAGTTCATGGCAAGGGTTAGGTACTTGAGAACAGCACATTTTGTCGTCAGCTGCCCAGAGCAAAATGGTTGTCCCAAATTTGACTCCTCCCCAGAGGCTTAACTGAGTCTCAAACAAGCATCTCCTTTCACCCAGGATGCAGATACTAGCCTAGGTTGAGAGCTACAGAAGGATTTGTGTGTTCAGGATTGTATTTAAGTGTTAGACCTTTGGTTACAAAAATGAGAATCATAYCCCTAATGAATGGGAATCCCTTACAATAGTGATATAAACTTCTACAGAAGCAGGGAGCAACAGAAAGGATTTACAGCAGCAGCTACACTGTACAGGGAACCTACTCTGCTAGGCCATAGGAAATGGGAAAGAAAAGGTGTGTTTTGAATTTCAAATGGGATCAGACCACAGATATCTAATTTTGGGCTGCAGAAAAATACTTCTGATCAATTTACAGCCCTGGATATTCTCCTGACCTCACCTGTCAAAAGTTGCAAAAGTAGCATGAGAAAAGAAGATGTGAAAGAAGATTTGTGAAAGATGATGATACTTTTTTTTCTGCATTTGTTCTTTCACCATCTTCTTCAGTGCTCCCTTTCAGTATGCAGTGAGTGTTTATGAGAGTTTTCATTTGGGATCTTAAATTTTACACCTTCCTAAATGCATGCGGAAGGTACAGATACCTCAATAAAATTCAACTGTTTCAGTCTAAAACCTTTGTGTATCTTCATCTTTTGGGGATAGCAACAACCTTAATAAAAATGCACTGTGCCTAGAAAACAGACAGAATAGACTGGCCACTTACTACTCAGCATCTTGGAAAGACAGGATCTCACAAAGACATTTAAAAAATGCACCATTTCTGCAGAGTCAGTGAGGAAGCTAAGAGTATTTGCAAAGTTAACCACCGAAAACCACATTAAATAAAGCTTTAAGGAAATGAATGTAAATAGAAATGTGTGTCTACGCATCCATGGTAGCAAACAACAACCAGGTAAAAGATAGCTTCAAATTAGCTTAAATGATTAACAAAATCTTTGTCATTTAATCAACAGTGTCTCACAACAGTCCATAATAATGATGGCATTTGTTTGTTTCAATATTTGTCTTACAGAACCGAAAAGGGTATAATGAGGAAAGATATGGCTTTCAAAAGGCAGGAATCCTAAAAAGCACCATGCAAAAAGTTGCATGGAATCTGCCTAAGTGTCTGCAAGGGAGAAAGCGATTCTGGAGAGAGACGACACGAGTTCAGCCATTTCCCAACACTCCCCAGTTTCAGCTTTTTGACAGTAATATTATTTATTTCTTAAACAAGTAGTTCTGTGGATGTTGGCAGTAGCAACGCCTGGTGCCAGCTGGGTTTGTGTCACAGGGTTGGATATTTGGGGGTTTGAGAAGGTGGGAGCCCTGCTCCCATGTGCACTCTCCGGTGAAGAGTGAGCCTGCAGTCAGCATGGGCGTCAGCAGGGTCCTTGACCCCTGCTCTCTCCTCACACCCTACACCTGCTCTGCTTAACTGAGATGGCRAGGGCTTCAAGAGGCATGGAAGGAGTTACTGACAGTACTCGTACCCTCATGGGGTGACTTTTAGAAAACCATGATAAAAATCTGATGTTTTAAGAATTGGGAGGGACAGAGGGAGTGGGAATGATGCCAAGCTGGCAGCACACCTCTTCAACTCACATCCTTTCCCAGACAACAACAGGACCTATCACTGAACAAAACCTTGAGGATGTAATTGTCTCACACTATACCAAAGGACAAGTGCACTGGATGTGTTGTGGAGATTCCTTTGAGCACTGACTGTACTGCATGCAACAAAAATAAGGGAGTGATAGTTTACCTGAATATAAGTGCTCCTTCTTGAAGGCCTAGAGAAATGAAATCACTGTTAGGTCGCATGGGACTGTCTCCCCTCCACATCAAAAGACCTTCCTTCATTGTGGTTTTAAACCTCATGAACACATTAGTACTTGATCCTGATACCCTGTTTAATGTAAAAGAAGGAAATAGTAGTAAAATATTGAACAGGGACAGTCTTCTTTCAAACAAACCTAAAAGATAATGGCACTATTTCTTCTCCACCCATCTTGCTGGTTGCTGTCTTGCAACTTGCCTACGTGCTGATGTGTGAGGGACTCTGGTTCACATCCCCATTTCCAGCATTTTGGAGTTGGGGAATTGAACCTGGTCCTCCAGAATCCCAAACACAATAGCTGCTGGGTTACTGCACACGAATAAGAGAAAATACTTTTCCTCCCCAAGCCTAGTGTGAAATCCAGCCCACAAGAAAATTTTGAGAACGTCCAGTAGGTTTGTTGCCCTCAGAAGCCAGTGGAAGAAGCATAAGAAAGGGCAAATCAGAAAGTCCTTGTAGGTCAGAGGTACCGAGCTGCAGGTGAGGACATTTGCGAAGCCTCCCCTAGCCAGTGACTGAAATACAGGAGATGGATGAATTTGTTTTAACGACACAAAAYTTTCTGGAATTTGGGCATCTTCTAGGGTACAGAGCAGCCAAAAAGAAGTTTGAAGATCTAAATTCTAGGCTAAAGCAGGAGTTAAAATCCTTAGTCTCTTCACGGATTCCGGCTCTGTATGTCTGTTCTTTGCTCTCAGAAAGCACACACCAATCCTTCTCCATGTCAGATGTATGCTGTGCATACTACTTCTTTAAAGGTTGCAAGACGCTCAGATATTATAACAAACTGAGCTGTAAGCATATGCACAGAAAATAATTTTTTTCCTGAAATTTAGAAATACAGCCAATACAGCTTAAAAAGCTTAAATATACAACATCCTCCCACATGAGGTTCCTAGCATTATAACAGTTAACAAACAGCATATTTATGTCCACAGGAGATACATTACCTTTTCAGGATATCTGGATTATCATATGTGAGGTAGCTGCGACCAATGAATTGTGGGATTTCAATTGCTTCTGTAATGGCTGAAAAGTAAATAAAAAAAATGAAGATGGGTGTCATTTAGCTGACATGAAAATGGAAGAAAAAAACAGACAAAGCTGTTTTATTGATTTACACCTGCAATGGCAGGTACCTGCTGGTGACACAGAACTGAGCTGAACTCACAGCCAGTTCGTACCTAAATGTAGGGGCAGTAGTTGAGAGAGTTTAAACAGCCGACAGTCCCCCTACTTTTGGTCTTCATGTCATGGGCCTAATGTATTGCTCCGCCATAAATGTTAGCATAGGAAAATATGAAGTATTGGGAAAACATTGCAAATTTTATTTTTATCCCTGTTTCCACATTCCTTGATTCTCTGTGCGGTTCAGAGCACTCAAGCCACCCTCCTGCCAAACCACCCTATGTTCTTAGTCTAAGAAACTCCTCCCCAGCTCCTAATGGAGCACCATGTGCACCCCTGCAAAGCAAGGCTGTGGGGCAGCACAGGCAACCTGTGAGCTTCCCATTTTCTCCTTTCATGTATATGACTTTGCACGGAGCTGCTGCTGCCACACAGGGCTTACCCCTGGGGAGCAGTGCAGGGAGAGCCTAGCTCTGGGGAGGACATACAGGGTGCCCCTAATCACGTTAGGTCTATTGAAAGCAACTGAGACTATGCTAAAGGCTGTATGACAGAGGCTGCAAAGCCTCTTGACACATGCATTTGACACGTGGCAGTGCTGCCTTGGAGGGTGTTTTGCTCAGAGATCACCAGTGTCCCACACACAGCAGCTCCCATTTCTCTAGGGACAGCCCCTGGTACAGCTGTGGTGTACAGCTGCTGGGACAGCAGCACACGTTGCAAACAGACCTGGAGCTGGTGTACTGCTGCCCATGGAGAAGACTTTGGCAAAGTAACTCAGATGTGTGATATAAATCACTGAACATCCCCAATACACAGCCTTCAGTAGGCTATGAGCACGGGCCTGAACAGATTTTCTTTCAAGTGAACATCCTACAGTTTGCTGCTGATCTCTCATAACTGACTGCTGCATTAATATAAGCCAGTTTTATAAATTCCTTAAAATAGCTGCCTTCATCCTGTTTTCTTCTTGAGAACGAATACCTTCAACGCACAGCTAATCCCATCTATATAAATTTCAAGCTTTTCAGGGCATGGATGCTTGCTTTCTTTGTGCAACACAGAGGCTGGCTGGGCTTTAAGAGCTCACTGTAACACAGATACACAACAATTGGTGTAGTCTGGCAGCCAACAACAGCAATATGAAATTTAGCTCTAAGTGCCAAGAATTTTAGATAGTGACAAACGCCTGTTTTCATCCATAGTGAAATCAGGAAAGCTGCCTAATGTGTCTAAAGAAACCACCACAGGCGGTCCACAGCCTGCAGCCTGCCAGCGTTGTTGGAAGATTGCAAAAGACATGTTACACTTGGCCAGACATTCCTCACCAGGTCGGACACTTTCTGCACTGGACAGTCTCTGACCACAGTGGACGGCAGCAGAGCATGAAAGGAGCCCTTCTTCCCCCACCACGTCCCGCACTGGCACTAGAGCCCCGCTGCTCTTGCTCTTCGCAAGGGAAGGTGCCTGTGCCATGCAGCAGCCCTTGCCCTTGCTCTAGCACTCTGATTTCCTCTATGAAGCTTGATGAGCATTTATCTCTGCTTGCTYTTCTGTATGCTCTTCACTCGCTGCACTGAATTTGACCGCAGAAAACCAAGTCAATTTTAGCAGTACCCTTGAAGCATGCAGGATCTTTGCAACTGGAAGGGAATTGGGCCAGTAAGGAGATCTAGGACTTAACTCCTTCACTCTCTGCTCGTCACGATTTGGCAGAAAGGCACCAAAGCTCTCATGACAAGTGAGAGTGAGCTCTGAACTGCAGGGCAGCCTGAAGTAGCACCTACCCCTACAAAGCACTCAGCCACTGCTGCCTGGTCCCACTGCTTTGCAAATACAGGGACCAGCTCCACAGCCACTGCTCTGCACTTGGCAGATGCTCTGGATGCAGTGTAAAATATCAACAGGACGAGGTTTAAGGAAGTACTATATAACGCCAGAAAATAATTTGGCTTATTGACAGAAGCTTGCCAGGCTTAATGGAAATCCAGCATCCAGCTTTCTGGAGCAGACACAGACACACAATGATATAGCAGTTTTCACATCATTTGCAGTACTTACTGTTTAGGCAGTAACTTCCACACTCTGCAGTGAGTCAGCACAAAACAAAACAAGGACATTCTCATTTTATTTTTCTATAGCATGAAAATCTCCCTTTATCCAGTTTCATGCCCACCTTTCTGCAAATACGTGATCCCCACTTTCCATTTGCATAAGCCACTGTAATCACCTATGAAGGTAGCACTCTTTTATTATTGTTTTGCCCCAAGTATTTATATTTGCCTGCTCAAAAGACACAAAGGTGCAGACAGGTAGGACCAGCACCAAATCCCTCTGCGAGTCCTAGTTTTCATATCCCAGTGACTCACCATGGTTTACCCAGGGATCAGCTCTAACCAGGGGAAAACAGCAGTTCACTGTTCTACTCCATCTTACAATTAAGTACAAAAATACCTTTAACACTCCCCACAGCTTGGACAGAAGATATAAAACCCAGCAATGCCAGCAGAAACTCTATTGAATCCTCAGCCAACAATCCATTATGCTATGAATCAATATCTCATATACCTCATGCCGGCGTCATTTAAGTTGAGTTTTGTAAGTGGCATGTGTAATTTTGGAGAATGAGGTGCAGTCCCTCACAAGCACTTTGTTTTTTCAGGACATGGGCTTACAGCAGGATGGAGACTGCACCTTCAGCCTCTCACATACCAGCTGAGTGCACTAACCAAAACCCAGTTCTGAAATAGAAGCAGACACACACATGCATCCTGCCTTAGCYGTAGCTGCACCCTACCAAAGAGACACAGGTAAGGATTAATTTGAGAAATCTGCTCCAGGTTCATGAAGGCTGTCGTGGACTGAAGTTCAGGAGGGACCTCCATGGTCTCTGCACATCCATCTCCAAAAACTTGGATTTTCAGTGGCAGCTGACGCTGCACAAGTGCAGGGGGGTTGAGAGGCACCTGAACAGCAGCCACAGGCAGCAGGAACAGAAGACAGGTTACTCGTGCTTTTGTACACTCGAAAATGAATTCAGGTTGGATTCACATAGGAGCAATGCCCAGGATCCAGTCTAAGCCAAAGGTGCAAGGTGCTTCAGACTGCCTCTGAAAGCCTGAACACCCATTCAGGTTACGACAAGGAGGAGAGTGGCGGCATGCCAGGGGAGCGGCAGCACTGCCGGTGCCATGAGGCAGATGCAGCCGCAGGCAGCTCAGCACACTGCTCTCGCGGCTTAGCACAGGTCAGAGAGGTGAGGAGCTGAGGCCCAAGCAATACACAGGAGCTCACTGAACAGGCAGGCAGTCACACACCCAAGCTGCAAAGCGTTCACTTGCCTTGACTGCCCCTGGAAACCTCGGTATTGCTGCAGATACCATCTTGAAGTCAGGAGCTTAGCACCCTGCCCATACCTAGAAAGCCAAAATCGCAATTCTCCCTCCTACCCACAGAGAAGCCGGGATAAATGACGTTGCTCCAGCTATTAGTTTGACCACAACAACGTAAGCGAAGGGGCTTCTTGCACTGTATTTTAATAAAATGTTTTTGTTCTAAGACATTGTCTTTTTTGGAAGAAAAGGCCAATCTATTCATCACAATTTAACCAAAACCACTACTTTTAACTTTGAAGTTTGTGCCTGTGAGAAATGAAGGAGTGGGTGTAGACAATAATGTCAGTCAGCTCTTTCGAACCGAGTTCGCTGTTACATTACAAAACCTTCCCTTAGGAATTTTTCAAGATCAAGCCTGAAAGAAGGGAAACATCTCCATCTAGTGGAATAACCCAAAGCACTTTTTTTTTAACACTTCTCATGCAATCTGAAGGTTTTTTTCCTGAATCTAAGGTTTGAACTATTACAGTGGCTCTGAGGAAAGAAGAATAATGTGCATCTGGGCAGGTTTTCCTCCCTGGTGGTCTCCATTGCCGTACCAAAGTAGGGTTTGTGCAGATGGTGAAATTACCATCAGAGTAGTCAGTGTCTGAAAAAGGACTAGACCTTTCTGTATATGAGAACAGCATTTATTGTGAGCCCTAGGGAAGATAAAATTACAAGGGTTATCAATGCTCATGCTTCAGGACGTAACATAATCACTGGCTGGAGGACGTTGGCAGGAATTCCCCCTTTGTATAGCACTGCATAATTAGGGAGGTGTATGAAGGAAGTCAAACAAAAACACCAGGAGGCCTGCATGGATGAACAAGGAGCTCCTGGACACACTCAAACACAAAAAGGAAGCCTACAGAGGGTGGAAGCAACGACAGATAGCCTGGGAGGAATACAGAGAAATTGTCCGAGCAGCCAGCGATCAGGTTAGGAAAGCTAAAGCCCTGATAGAATTAAATCTGGCCAGGGACGTCAAGGGCAACAAGAAAAGCTTCTGCAGGTACATCAGGGATAAAAGGAAGACTAGGGAAAATGTGGGCCCTCTCCAGAACGAAACGGGAGACCTGGTTACCCGGGATATGGAGAAGGCTGAGGCACCCAATGACTTTTTTTTGCCTCAGTCTTCACCGGCAAGTGCTCAAGCCTCACCGCCCAAGCTGCAGAAGGCAAAGGCAGGGACTGGGAGAATGAAGAGCTGCCCATTGTAGGAGAAGATCAGGTTCGAGACCATCTAAGGAGCCTGAAGGTGCACAAGTCCATGGGACCCAATGAGATCCATCCACAGGCCCTAAAGAAACTGGCGGATGAAGTTGCTAAGCCACTATCCGTTGTATTTGAGAAGTCGTGGCAGTATGGTGAAGTTCCCACTGACTGGAAAAGGGGAAACATAACCCCCATTTTTAAAAAGGGGAAAAAGGAAGACCCGGGGAACTACAGGCCAGTCAGTCTCACCTCTGTGCCTGGGAAGATCAGGGAACAGATCCTCCTGGAAGCTATGCTAAGGCACATGGAGGACAGGGACGTGATTCGAGACAGCCAGCACAGCTTCACCAAGGGCAAGTCCTGCCTGACCAGCCTAGTGGCCTTCTATGATGGAGTGACTACATCAGTGGACATGGGAAGGGCTACAGATGTCATTTATCTGGACCTCTGTAAGGCCTTTGACATGGTCCCCCACAACAYCCTTCTCTCTAAACTGGAGAGAGAGGGATTTGATGGGTGGCCTGTCCGGTGGGTGAGGAATTGGTTGGATGGTCGCATCCAGAGGGTAGTGGTCAATGGCTCAATGTCCAGATGGAGATTGGTGACAAGTGGTGTCCCGCAGGGGTCCATATGGGACGAGTACTGTTTAATATCTTCATCAGTGACATAGACGGTGGGATGGAGTGCACCCTCAGCAAGTTTGCAGATGACACCAAGCTGAGTGGTGCGGTCGACATGCCTGAGGGACGGGATGCCATCCAGAGGGACCTGGACAAGCTTGAGAAGTGGGCCCATGTGAACCTCATGAGGTTCAACAAGGCCAAGTGCAAGGTCCTGCGCCCGGGTCAGGGCAGCCCCCAGTATCAATACAGGCTGGGGGATGAAGGGATTGAGAGCAGCCCTGCYGAGAAGGACTGGGGGGTACTGGTGGATGAAAAGCTGGACATGAGCCGGCAATGTGCGCTCGCAGCCCAGAAGGCCAACCGTATCCTGGGCTGCATCAAAAGAAGTGTGGCCAGCAGGTCGAGGGAGGTGATTCTGCCCCTCTACTCTGCTCTGATGAGACCCCACCTGGAGTATTGCGTCCAGCTCTGGAGCCCTCAGCACAAGAAAGACATGGACCTGTTGGAGTGGGTCCAAAGGAAGGCCATGAAAATGATCAGGGGGATGGAATGCCTCTCCTATGAAGAAAGGCTGAGAGAGTGGGGGTTGTTCAGCCTGGAGAAGGGAAGGCTGCGGGGAGACCTTGTTGCAGCCTACCAGTACTTAAAGGGGGCTTATAAGAAAGATGGGGACACACTTTTTAGCAGGACCTGTTGCAACAGGACAAGGGGGAATGGTTTTAAAGTAAAACAGGGTAGATTCAGACTAGATATAAGGAAGACATTTTTTATGCTGAGGGTGGTGAAACACTGGCACAGGTTTCCCAGAGAGGTAGTGGATGCCCCATCCCTGGAAACATTCAAGGTCAGGTTGGACGGGGCTCTGAGCAACCTGATCAAGTTGAAGATGTCCCTGCCCATGGCAGGGGGGTTGGACTAGATGACCTTTAAAAGTCCCTTCCAACCCAAACTATTCTATGATTCTATGATTCTATGAAGTGTTCAGTGTTGGCCACCACAAGCAACCGGATACCAGGCTGCTACCTACGGATCATAGCTCTGTGCTGGGATACAAGTTACCATGTTCCTAAATAACAGAACGAATTCTTCCCAGGGTACATGGAATGTGCATGGATGCAAAGGGAGCTCTGGCCTCCAGGGTTTCTATTTCAAGGGACGTGTACAGCAGCAGTTGTAGGTGCTAAATCTCTCTTATTTTTGTAATCAACTCCGGATCTCTGGATTGATATGCAGCCATCGTTACCTTTTTGGCAATGTTGCCCATCGAAGCCCAGGGGACAGTCACATTCGTAGCTGTCCTTCTTGGGAACGCAGGTGCCTCCATTTGCACATGGTGAGCTCATGCAGGGGTGGGCAGCATTCGCTAGGTTGATTCCAAAGGTGAAATCCCGTTTCACATCGATTGTCCGGTCATTCAAGATAATCTATGTGTTTAAAAAAAAAAGGGGGGGGGAGGAAAACACATGCTAAAAACTTCCAAATTCCCAGTATTGTACTGCTAGTCAGAAGACTTCTCTAAAAGACTTCAGAGAAACGTAACCCTCAAAACTTGGCAAAAAACCTATTTCTTGCAATGTGTGTTTTCCAGTTGCAGAGGTCCAACTCATTCTGTTGCTCAACCTGACCCACTGGAGATGAATTTCTTTTGTGTTTTGTGACACAGCCTTAGGCAATCCTCATATGGGGTGAAGCTGTGTGGGATTTACCAGTCTTGTGTCTGAACACTGGCGCAATGCTTTATAGCTGAGCCGTGAGCTAGGATGGTAAAATTAGATGAGCACTGCTGAGGAAAAGCATTTCTGAGATCAAGAAACCCCCCAGGAGATGAGTGTTGACAACAGAAATACTAAGCAGAACAGCTTGTTTTTCACATTTTCTATTGCTTTCTAGTATCTCATCTTGCCTGAAAGAAGCTAGAGTTAAGATGGATGAAAAATGTAATTAATCACTTCACAAACCTTGTTTGTACATAAACTAAAGAGAATTGTTAAATGTTGGGAGTTTTCCAATGTGTCAGCAATGTATGTTCTCCAATATAAACCGACATTTGTATAATCTCAGCTGATACCTTGGCAGAGAGATTACATGTGGGTAGGGCTTCTGATCTCAGCTACATCAAAATAAGAAATCAATTTTCACAAACAAATAGATTTTAAGGCCAGAAGTGAGAATGGTAATAGTTACTCTGGCTCCTGCATAACTCAGATGATGCAGCTTTGGGGGTCCTACTGGGAGAAGGGGTTGCTCTTTTGAAACAGCACTAAACAACTCCAACAGCAGAAAAACATCCAGTCCTGTTGTAAAGATGGACCGGTGAAGACTCCACTACATTTTCAGCTTCTTTCTAACTTCTGCCTAGGTTGTTTCAGAAGTTAACAAGCCTTCACTCTTAAAAATGTGTCTCTTATTTCTGGGCTTAAACTTATCTTCAGCTTCCAGCCATTGTTTCTCATTGTGCCTTCTTCTGCATCATTTCAGAGCCAGGTACTCAAAGAAATCTCACCCTCATATAGGAACTAGCAGACCACAATAAAGTCACTTCTTAACCTTATCTGAGTAAACTAAATAGATTGAGATCTTAGGTCTTTCTATACACAGCATGTTTTCCAGTACTTGGTGATGTTTGTAGCTTTAGTTCTATACGATTCTCCAAAATCCTACTATGTGTAAACACAGCAGTCAACTAATAGTTTCCCAGTGCCCAAAAAGCAGGTGATACTCTTCCTTGACATCCCATTCAGGCCTCTGAGAAGGCAAATCCACCTTCTTAACTACATCACAGAAGGGTTCACACTCAGCATTTCCCAATCCTTATCAGTGCCCCTGTACTCTAGGTTACAACCCCTCACCTTGTAAGTGTGACCTATGTTAATTGCTCCTAGGCTCCCTATCTTGCACTCCAAAATGCACTGTATTTAGCCAAGCCCACCTTTCCAATGATGTTCGTGTGACTGACCTGTTCCCATCGCTATTACACACTCCCCCAGTTTTCTTGAACTTCATGTTTTCTGCTGGACAGCTGACAAAGATAGTGAAAAATGTTGGACCAAGTGATGAAACTATTTACACTGAATTGCAATTATCTTTCTGCCCTTGATCAATTGTTATGAGATGCACTACTAGAGTTTTTTATTTGTTAAGTAAATCTGATGCAATAATTCCCTCATTTAAAACCCTGAGGATTCAGGGCCAACATTTCAGCTTTATCCAAATTATTTTAAGTATGCCTAGGGAGAGCAAATGTTAGTTCAGTTTGAACTTTCTTTTGATTACTTATTAGGACTTATTATGAATTTACAGATTTATTCTCTAGAACAGAACTGCACCCATGCACAGCTGACCCCACTGGAACATCATCCCTAATGTCTGCCAACAACGAAAAAGATCTCCTCCATTCATGTGCCCCATATAAAATTGTAAGAGGGGAAGGCAGTGAGGCGTGCAACTGCTGTGTGGTATAAGAATACGCTAGCTGGACTGGAATCCACTTTAATTTGCACCTTCTTTTTCGCTCATTACTGTATTGGTTACATCAGACATTTAGCTTCCTCACTGTGCATTCACAGAAGTATTTGAGCATTTTTTCTGTTCATTTATTTATATATGATGCTACAGCGGACTCTGAGGACTCTAATCTTGACGTAGCTTTGTGCAKCATTCTGAACTTGATCCTGTATGGCTTCTGCTCACTTACTAGTACAGTATGGAAATTAATAGGGAGACTGGCAGTGATAATACTTACTGACTATTAAAGTTAGAATGACTTTTCACTGTGAAATATGTGTTTAAGCACTTTGTGGTGGGCTCCTGAGGTGAAATCTTGGATTATTTTGAATATTGCCAGTGGTATAAGGGCAGGTTTCCACCTAAAGTGTGCACTGGATGATACGGAAATTGCCTCCAGTGTGTTTCTCTGGGCACATACCTTCTGGATGCTCCCGCTGAAGGGTCTGAGGATCCCAGAGTTCTTCTTCACAGCATCATAACTAGGGACTCCGCCAATAAATATTTCAGAGCTGCATTTAATCTGTGTGAAAGCCCCCTGCAAGAAACATAAGAACAACATTTTATTAGAGTAGCTGGAACCATGCTTGTATCTTCAGATTAGCCTACATTAGATGCTGTAGCTTACTTTAATGCCTCTTTACTTCTGTTAATTGCATTTCTTTGTACAGTTCTCTGAAGAAAGCCACCGTAGGACACTCTCTACTGACTGTGCTTTATCCTAATCAGAAATGGCTGAAAAATCTCAAGTATTTGAAAATGGAAATACTGAAGCAAGAAAGAAAGAAGAGTGACTCGTGATTTCTGACTGCACATCTAGTTCTATTTGCAATGACTTGAGGTACACTGATGTAAATGTAGAACCAGAATGAGGTTCATAAAGTTAAAATCAGAACAAAGTCCATGCAACAGAGACTCATGTAATGTTTCCAACATCTAAAAAGATAATCCATAGCAAGTTATGGGGCTAAATGAAAGAAACATTGAGTTTGCCTTAGTTACCAGAAGGAGTTGCTCAGGATACCTGATGGGACTAGTCAGGGTCCTGGAGTGAACTGATAGATGTTTAATAGCCAAGGACAGGATAACTGTGTAATTCCAGTCCTGCAGAAGCTCCTGTGATTTCTTTGTTGGCAGCTCTCAGCCAACCTCCTTCTGCAGCTGCACTGCAGCACTTAGAGAAAAAAAATGGGAGTCTTCATCTTGACCCATCTACCTAAAGAAGTCTCAACTGCTCCATTTGAATGTTTCCCACTTAGCCTGTTTCTTGACAGACAACTGGAATTTCAATTTACTTTTTTCAAGAAAAGTCTAAGCTTCAAATAGTTTCCCAGTTTGCAGAAAAACCTGCAGATTCTTCTGCTAACAGGATCTGGAGTCTGGTTTTCTGGCCACACTTTCCACTAGGAAAGAATAAAAGACGTTTTCTGAGCAGTTCTAGCCTCAGGTTCTTGGGATAAAAAAGTACCTCTGTGTACGCATTTGAGTGCTTAGAGTGAATACTCTGCTCGGTACAAGCAAAATTTCACCTTATTACAAACTTGACTTACTATGACCTCTTGGTGAGGGAAGAATAAAATGCAAGTCATCAACTGCCTGAGTATTCCAGCCCTTACTCTGTCCTGAAAATTACTTTTGCAAGGAGAAGACAAAGAAACAATTCTGTTTTGGCCTACCTTTCCAGCACAATATTCAGAGAGAGGTAAGAACAGGACTTTGTGCACATAATTTTCAATATCATCCTTCTCCAGATGATGCATTTCATAGTGCACATGATGTTCAACAGACTTAGCCACAACCAGTAAGTACCAAGAAAAGAACCTCAAGAACATGTATGAATGAAACACAAAAATGTGAGTCCAGTTACATGGCAAGACCAGGTAAGGCTGTGATTTCAGCTGCCTTTACAAGGATCCCTGTCCTCAGAGGGAAGACTTTATGTGCAAATTTCCAATTTCAGGCTTAAGAAAATATTGCCCTAATATGTATACTTTTTTGATCTTTTAAGAGCTCTGAGAGCAGCCTGTGTAGTTTACCATGCAATCATTATACCATGCATAATCTAACAGCCGTATTCATGACAAGCCATGCCATATGCTCACCTCTGCCATCCCTTCCACCGGCTTTTGTTTGTCCACTTGTAGGATACCATTCTTTGCTGTGCGAGACACTCGCAACTCATGCCATTGACCCAGACTGACAGGTTCTTCACTCCTGTTTTAAGGGGAAGAAAACTTTCAAGTATTTTACGCTTTTGCCTTTCTGATATTTTCAAATATTGTTGTGACGTTAAAAAGTCAAGTCCTCTGGGATGATTTTCTAAATAAAAAATAAAAAAAATCACTGTGTTTCTTTCCTTATAAGAAAGTAACATAATTTCTGAGCCCCATCAGCAAAAGAAAGTAAGACCATATTCCTACAGCAAATAACAAGCACTCTGCTTTTATTTATAAATGAAACATTTCTATAATCAGCATGCATTTAATCTACCTCTGAGCTAATTTTTCYGCTCAGTCATTTATAATGCATAACGACAAATTTTTGTCTCAGCTGTACATCCTCCTTTCACAATGACATAAGCCTGGAGATAAAGCTTCCCACTTAATGGTCGGTCTAGTCCCACATTCTTCATCCTCTTTTAAAACAGAACTACTTTGTGTTGGCTTATCAGCTCTATTTATGCAGCCTGTTACAGTGACATTGGCACGTGCACACACACACCCCCCCGCAGCCCGGCTGCTGTACATTAAGGGGAAGTAACTAAAATACGATCCTAATGATGTGATGAGATCCTGGCTAGGAACAATAATCCCCAGTTGTGCAAAGTATTCACCAGTCTCAAAGGAAGCATTTTAAAACTGTTCTTACGGTCTTTATTAGTTCAGCACTAATATGAATAGCAGCCTGTATAAAGGGCAAGACCACATTCTCCTTTACAAGTTCTACAGAACTTTGTATCTTGTTTTCAAATGTCATTATACTACCCTGGTTAAAGCATTTTATGTCTAAATGTTATCTTGCAGCCTGTGCTCCAGGAGCAATGAAAACTTGTGTTTGATTCACTAATCAAGCTGGAAAAATCAGAAACTGTGTTATCTAGGACACCTGAAGACTTTCTAGCTTTCAATGAAAAAATACARAATTGTTTTGGGTGAAATAATGTTTTGTATTTTCAGGCTACTTACATTTAAAAAAAAAAAAAGATACACTTCAAAATGGAAGAACTGAAAAAATTGTGATTTGAAATAGCGAGTCAATAGTGATTCAAATTCTGATTAAAAAAGGTATATAATTTTGAAAATGTGAAAATAACAATTTCATTTTTTTCTTTATTTCTGAACAATCAACATGAGCTTTGAAATCTTTTTGTGGTATCTATTTTGCTCCTCCAAATTTTCTCAAAGCCCATTTTCATCTATTTGGACGATGCTGGCAATATTACTTTGACACTTGGTTTAGAAAACCTCCATAAAAAATATCATCAAGCAATGCCATTCACTTGTCCTTTTTCTTATGTAGTAGCATTTAGGATTTAACTACCTTGGGTAAATCAATAGGTAACAGAATTTAATCACCTTGAAGAAGTCAATATATACATATAAAGGAATCAGATAGGTTTGGCTACCTAATAAGTGGCAATACATACATTTTATCTCCTCTGCTGATTAGGTCATCATCATGACCCTTCTGCTCTGTCAGATTTAATTACAATTAGGGATGATTAAGCCTTGCAGAGTCATCACTTCAGAGTTGCAAGCTATTTCTTGGATTCACAGGCTTTTTGAAACCAGCATGAGTTTGGTAACACTTTCTGCAGGCATTTGAACACTTCTGGCTCTTCATGTGCTGTGGTATTAAGGATTACTTTTCCCTGCATAAACCAAACACTAAAAAATACACCAAATGATGAAGTTCTTGATCCTGCGAATGACTGGCCAAAAGAAATCCCAGGGGAAACAAATTCTCCTCTGAGACATTTTGGTAAATAGCTCAGGTTCTGCATCCATCCATCCGCTCGGYATCCCTGCTCCCTCCCGAGCCCCCTGCGCACACCGTGCTGCTTCCATCCAGGGACACTTCAGGTAAAACGCAAGCTTCACCAACGTCAGCTTTCCTACTGCTGCTGCTGACATACGTAAATGAGCTTGCCTCATCCTTAATTATGAAGACATTATAATTGTGTTCTGATTATATTATAATATTTAACAGCCTGGTCCTATGGAAGAGATAGTCAGGATGACCAGTTATATCCCTGTTTAGGACAAAGGGTAGGTGTGAAGCGGTATGATGAAGGTCAAGGCAGACTTTTAAGTGGATATTGGCTAAGCAGGCACGAAAAACAGGGAATCTACTTATCTTATTTAATCACTGACAGAGCTGATGACAGGGTGCGAGTTGCACACGTTATCTAGAAAAAGGAGCTGAACAGGACATCCTGACAACTTTCAGCGAAGCCTGCTGATCTCATGGGTCTCCCCCATTACCCAGCTATCACACCACACTCTTTTTCCCCAATGTGCGTGACCCAGGTGCTAGCTGGCGTCCTGCTCGCTCTTCTACTTTCCAATAGAAAGGGGCAGTTTCCACTGCCAGGCACGCGCTTGTGGCTCTTGCCACATTTTACAAGCCTACATCTCAGTTAAACTTTAGTCCAAGGTGTTTTGAAGAGCTACAATATTCTTGGGGGAAAAAAAATGATGTCTACTTTAATGTCTTACGGTTGCCAGTAATAGGAATTAGACGGCTGTAATCAGAAGAAGATTGAAGGCTGTTGTAAGAAGGGCCATTTTGGGTTGGAGCAAAGGTCTCCGACATTAGCTATTTCTGCCACTTTTCAGCGAGAGAAAAGAACAGGGCAAGTATGGAGTGATTCTTTCCTTGATATATCCTCCTGGCTTCTGGCAACTTGTCATTTAGCAATTTCCTGAGTCAGAGGCTGCATCCGTACAACAGTGTTTGATCTCCCTCAATGGAGCTTTCTTCAAATTTGTCTAAAGTTGGGGKTTTTTTTTAACCTATTTATAGTTCTGGCATCTGTAACATGCTGTGACAATTAGTTTCCACAACTTATTTATGTGCTGTCTGGAAAAAAAAAAAAAAAGTCTTATTTTCTTTGTTTGCTATTTTTTGGTTTGCAGTTTCACTGGGCTCCTTCTAATTCTTCCGTATTGAAAAAATACAGAATAATCATTCCTTATTTATCTCCATGTCATTCACAATTTAAAAACCTTTATCATACTTCCACCAAACTCTTTCTTTTTGAGGTTGAAGGGTCCTGCTGTATTTGTGGAAGCTGTTTCTTTCTCTCCCCTGGATATCAACACTGATCTTCTCTTTTAATTTTGCTAATTTCTTCTGAAAGGAAGTGACCAGAATGGCAGCAAGTTTTCAAGACAGGGTGCATTGTGGATTTTTGCGAAGGCATTGTTCCTTATTCCATTCCTAATAATTCTCTGCATTGTACTTACATTTCTGTATTTGTCTCTAAGCAGTTAGCTGTTGCTTTCACAGAACTATCCATGATGACTCCAGGATCTTTCTCTGTCTGACAACACTAACTGTATTGCCACAGCTGTGCATTGTTAGGGTTGTGCATTATTTTGCATTTACTCCCTTGAAATTTCATCTCTGACTTTGTCATCTGCATGGGTTTGCTTGCTTGAGTCCTCATTCCGTGGAAAATCAGTACGTTTCTCCTAATTGCAGTATAGCCAAAATTCCTGATGCCCATCCACAGGAAACGTATGGTATGCAAGACTTGCAGGCAGTGTACACATTTTGCATAAGCTTTATACAGATTATTTCTAAATATTAGGTCAGCCTGGTCAAACTGGCAGCCTCTTGGACCACATCCAAGGTACTGAGTGCCTCTGTTTGGCCCATTGCCTTTTCAGAAGAGCCCAGGGAACAGCTGTGTGGAGACTGGGCACTCAGTTACACAGAGAGAGAGAGCAGCCCTTTTTGAGGCATTTCATTGCTTCTACCCTAAACATTAATTTTAGGATGTGATGAATCATTCTCAGAAGGTCTGTCTTTGTCTGGAAGTCTGGGTGACTCGTTTAAACCATATATTTATCTTTTAGACTGCTTAAGTTAAGTAAACTAGCACTATGAGGAAAGAGGGGACCTGGAGGTGTATCTTCTTGTGACAACTCCAGCCCGGTACTTACTGCTTGGAACAGGAGACCAGGGAGGAGAATGCTCACAAAAGTGCCAATATCATGCAATCCTCTGGCTAGAAAGTATATGCATAAAATACTTATATATCCCCTAATTAGCTATGGTACAATGTCATGGAGGCAAGAAGGGAATTTCTGCAATACCATACAGAAAGAAAAGTAACATCTACAGTAAGATGGTGGCATGACATGGTAACACTGATAATAAAGCTCTGAAACATAAACTTATGTAGGAAGAAAATCCTGTCCCCTTGAATACAGTCCTAGTGTTTCTGTGCTTCCTTAGAAGAAGTAGGCACTAGAGACTGATGGGCTCCCATACCTCATTATAGGCTATTACTCTTTCCAGCCCACTCCTCTCCTGGATCAGCACCGTGGCACTGTTGGAAGGGAAACACAAGCAATGCTGTTTACCTGATAACAGCCGTTCCTGAGCCACAGTCGAACCTGAACTCCACGTAACCAGCCACCATGTTAATGGAGAGGAAGTCCTTGCTGTCTGTGTCGTAGCTGTACAAAAGGACACCAGTCTCTAAATCTGGACGAAATGTCATCTCAAACTCCATGAAGGAAAGGTAATTCTGTGGTTCCAAGGGCCAGGGTGTGCTAGCAAATGACCTTAAAGACTCGTTGAACTGAGGTATGGCCAAGGTGAGTGCTGGAAATCCAGAATACACAAGCAGGTCACTTGAGGCTCAAAGGCAAGGGATTGACTCCTACCAACCAGTGTCAGTTCCCTTTGTTCGGTACTTAAAGCTATGTTAAGAAAAACAACCTAAAAATTTTGTCTTCCAAATTAAAAATATTTTTTTATCCTAGCCAACACTGCTTCCCTCCTTAATCCCTTCCTTTTCCAGGGATGTATTTGTATTATAAAGCTTTGTGCTCCTTTTCTTTAGTGATTCACCATAGCGTTTTTCAAAGTAGCAAGCGTGCACACAATGGGTGGTGGCATGAAAAGTTCTGCAGCACAGAACATAATGCTGTATGTATTTGACTATTTGTTTGTACTTCTGTGATTTCAGCAGGAAATTGATATTGGGTCCTTTACATTTTAGAATATAAAACCAACACTGGTTTTAGGAGAAAAGTGGGGATTTTTTTAGAGTTAATATGTGCAGCCGTGGAGTGGTACATTATTTTAACTCCTGAAAACTAAGTTTGAGATGCTTAATTATAGTTTAAATAAGCAAAGATGTTTGAGAATCACTGATTATGTAGGAGCTGGATGTGGCCCCAAAGTGAACGGTGGGGGAAGGTTTCACTATGTGATTTTAAAAAGACGAAGTAAGAAGTACTCTCTTCTGTCAGTGTAATAGCATAAGACCTCCTTGGATGTCACTATGTGGAAAACACATTGAACACTAAATAACACATACAAAGAAATATAAGCAGCCCAGCATCCTCTCACCTTCCTCGCAATGATGACCTTTAAATCCAAGAGGGCAAAGGCAAATGTATGAATCTGCTTTGCTCGCAGTACAGGTACCACTGTTGATGCAGGATGCCTCATCACAGATGCCACTGCTACACTCACCTAAACACAAAGCCAGAACATTGATTTATCAGTGAAGTTTGTCAAAGAAGATTTATTTGGCTGTTGATCATTGCTACTGACCAATACAATTTGCTCTCCTGCCTAGATTCTTTCCCAATTTCTCAAATGGTTTGCAATTTAGACAAGGTAACTTGATTTTTAGCACTTTCTTTTAGTACCAGACCAGCAAGAGACCTTAAAAATAGCAAAAATTAGCCCTTACTAAAAAACCGTGACAGTTGAAGCTTTCAATCATTCCCTGGATTACTTTTCTTCTGCTCTTGCTCCTATCTTTATTTTCTCATAAAATAGAAATCTCTTTAGATTGTTTACAAGCACTGTGACTTGTTTAATTTCAATTACCTTAAGTGCTTCTTTGTTCACTGTAAATTCATGCCATGGTAAGCATGGAAGGTGTTAATCATCATCAGCTAATCTTATTAACTAAAATGTCGTTGTCAGCCCTCTTGTCTGCACTAAAAGGGATCCATATCATCAGCATATGGGCCTTTTAAGAAGCGTTTCTACTATGCTGGCACATCAACTAAAACAACAAGGAGACGATTTCTTCTTGCTGGAATTATGCTGAAATTGTCGTAGAACAAATAATTTACTCATTTACTTCTTAAAACTGATACATATAAAGTTAGATTATGCAATGGTCAAATGTACCTCTGATGAAGTTCTTGTTGATTTTGTTTACTTTCTCCTTTATTTCAGTTTCTGAGTAAATAATTGTCCCCTCATGGATAGTAACAAACTGATCTTATACATTAAGAAAGCCCAAATAAGACATTTGTGGTGTGCAAGTGTAAGCAGAGTATTTGGAGGGGCAAAGTGTTTATGACAAACTAAGAATTGCACATTTATTTTGAGGCACATTGAAATATCACCTCTGAGGTGTTGTGAGGCAGCTCTGACAATAAACACTGGAGAACAGTTTTGTTTTCTGAGATGACTGAGAGGAGTCTTGCAAAACTACTGCAAGAAGGGGATATGCCCTCTTTGTTTTGTTTAAATACAGCACTCTGATTGTAAAGATGGTTTCCAGACCAGGACTCTACAAACCTTCAATAAGGTACTGGTGTAAGTACAGCGCCAGCTTTACAGCTTGATTTCCCATCCCATAGCCAGAAAGAAAAGCACAGGGAAGCATGCAGATGTAAATGGCTGATGTGCTGGTTCATCCTGATCACTCTGCTGTCCACGGTGGAAAATAACCTTTTCTGACCGACTCAGGACAGAGGCAGTAATAACTCTCGGGTCATCTGGTATAACTCCTTGCTAGACCAGACTTGTCTCATATTGCACATCTACAAATCTCCCTCCAGGCCCATTTTTCATTGTAGAGAGGGAAGGTCTGAGTACAGCAGTCATAACTCAGGGCTCCAGGGCTAACCCGTAAGCAAAATATACAAGTTCCCTGGAAGGGAACAAATTCTCCTTCTATGTGGAAGGGGACAATTACCCCTTCAAATGGCTGCCCCACGCCCAGCCGTGGGAGCAGGGGTGCTCGCAGTGCTCATTGAGCCGTCTTTTCCCCTTCTGGGCTGCCTTGTAATGGCCACGGTGAACCGGAGCAGGACAGGTATCTAGTCTCTGAGATCCCTCACACACTCATCAATTATCACGACAGTGACAGACATGAGAAGCACTAGCTCTGTTTTATAGAGGAGGAAACAGAGCCAAGACATGTGGGTAAACAAGGATCCAGATGTATCGAGTTTGAGACACAAACAGAAAACTAAGACAACGCTCATCTTTACCGCATCTGCTGGACTGTTAGTCAATGCTGGCAGTATTCTCAAACAGATCAAAGTTAAACAAAGTCTTTGAGAAACAGAAAAGGACAAGGAAGATAACAATAATGGGAGAAGTCGCAGGCTCACTGGTTTGAGGGACAGCTTGAACTGGAGAAGTCTTGGTATTTAAGGACAGGCTGCTCTCACAATATCTCAGTGACTTATCACACAGCCTTCAGGCCAGCACAGGTGACTACCCCAAAAAGGCAAACCACAGGTCCGATGGCTGCGTCTGCTTGGGTGCAGTGGCAGATGAGGAAGGAGGGAAGCTGCAGCAGGAGTACAGGGTCCTGCCGTGCCTGCTCCAAACCACGAGTGCTGCCTTCCTTGTCAGCCCCTTAGCTCACGGTCCAGTGGGACTTCTACTGCAGCTGACAGAGATGGTGCAGGGCAGGATGGACCTCTCTCCTCACCACCCTCAATTCTGTGGTCCATGTACCGCAGCACCCCTGATTTATACACTGTGCCAAYAGGAAACAAACAAAAGACTGGCTAGCAAAACCCATCCCTAAACCCTAGTAAGAGCTCACTTGCAATTTATTTATTTTAAGCTTAACTTATATGGCATATCGTTTGCAAGTCTCTAATGGTACGATTTCATATAAGCGTGTGCAGCCACGTAAGGACAGTAAGTCTCTATCACTCACTTTCAAGTCACACATAGCAGAACCCAGCATTTATTTTCATTGATGTTGATTGTTAATGCAGTAGTATGTGGAGCATTCACAGATGGCAATGAAGCTAGCTGCAACTCAAAAGGCAATAGAGATTAGGGCTCAGGGAACTTCAGCAGGGCTTTCATCTATCTATCTAAATTCCATAGATTCTCATTGTATCGTGAAATTACTCTCTGCTTCCAAAGTCTTACTCTTTTCAGCATCTCTTTCTTGGGCCACTCTGTTTCCCCCCCTGTATTGCACAGAAGTTTGGTCATGTTATCTAGAGAATACAGAGTGATTGTTAGGAAGTTTCCCATTAATCACTTCCTTCTTGGGATGCCAAATGCACAGCTATAGAAGAGAAGAAAGATGACTTTGTGGCTGAAGCATGGCATGGAGAGTTCAGTCATATGGGATCTATTTCCTGTCTTTACTACTTGCTTTCTGACTTGGGTTTACTCTTACTCTTAAACTGTTTAGACTGGGAGGTCATTAAAGCAAGGACTTTGTTGCCCTGTCTTTTTTTCAAGTGCCCATTACATGGATGAAATAGAGATGAATAAATAATACAGGACTAGTTAATTAGCTTCCCTACTTCTCCATCTTTTAATCTGTGAAGGGGAGATAATGTTATAATACCACTTCATAAAGCTGTTGATAGAATTTATTCCATAGTATTTTTAAAACATACTGGAAATGAAAACAATGGACGGTCGACGAAAGCCTGTTTGCCTCAGCAGTAATGGGCTTTCATGGGGAAAAGCCCTTTGTAACAGCCACAGCACTGCTGTGGGTCTGAAAGATCTCTGCGTTGCTTTGGACAAGTGCAATGATGCCTTTAGGCAAAACACACTTTGTTGTGTCCATAGTGTTTTAAATACAAACACAGCGTGCATACTATTGATTTCTGATGATACGACTGTGTCAGTCAGGAGCATGAAGAGGCATCCTGAGAGATGTTGGCAGAAATACTGGTGCAGACGTAATTATATCGGCAACACTGAGTTTCCTGTTTGCTCATGAGAACTGGTTTTACTATTATGCTCCATAACTGCGTCCACAAGAGGTTTTGGTATACTACAGTGATGTTTACTTGTACAATGTGATAAAACTCTCCTACTACAGGCCCAGCAAAAGCAATGTGCAAAGGCACAGAGAAATACCGTGCCAAAAATAGACACTACACCTTCCATCTCTCAAACCTGGACCATTGCTCATTTTTTTCAACAGGCAAAAAAAGTAAGCCCTGGTTTATCACTCATTAAAGACCCCATACCATTACACTTACCGACATCAGCACCACTGAGAGCTTTCCCTAATGGCCAGGGTCTCATATCAATTATCTTTCCGTTGACGCTGAGCGACTGAACGCAGCCCTGAAACCCACGGTTGGTGCCTGCAGCTCTGACCAGCCAGTACACGCTGGGGGCACCGCCAACGTAGAAGGGAGTCCGGAATGTAATTTTACTATATTGGCCCTGAAGGGAAAACAGAGGATGACATGATGTAGAACAGATATAACACAGGATAACTAATTAAGCCACACTGTGTATAATCAATTTTTTTGCCTCCACAAAGAATTGTGTCAGGGGATATGCAGGTTGCTCACTGGTAATTCCTTTCCATTAGTCATTCCTCTACTCAGTCTATCACTTAAAATGTTACTTTTTGCTCCCACATGCATCATGATAATATGGACTATTTAATGCAAGATAAAAAGCTTAAAATCACTACGTTCTGAGGAGGGATTGTGATCTGTCTTTTGCTGCAATTTCTTCCTTTATTTCTGCCAAAATTGTTTGTCTTCTAACCTCTAAGCCCTGCGGGACACAGACCAATGGGATATTGCCTTTTGGACAGAACCCAGCAAATGCTTAGTGTTGAATAATAATAAAATGACAAAAAACAACAATAAAAAACAAGACAAGGCATAAACTGACACAACTACAACTTCAGTGGGGTTCTGCTCACTTTGCCAGCACTCAATTTACTCCTCCTTTTTTTTTTTTTACCTTAACCTGCCTATAGAAACATATAGATACAAGTTTACTAACACTGCTATAGTGCACAGGAAGGAACAGAAAAAAAAAAACAAACCCAGAACTTTTTGGTCCGTTGAATCAAACTCCATGCTATTGTGGACAACGGAATCATAATTCCTTCCATAAATTGATCAAAATATATGTCTTTTGCCTCCTACTCAAAGGCTGTTTCAAAACCTCACTGCCCTTTAGAAGAAAACATTCAAAAKTCCCACATTTATTCATGGCCAGTTTTTACCAATGTGTCCTTCTACAAGCGGTGACCTTGAGCCTAAAACCTCTCTGGATTTTTCACCCCTGCCCTGCCTCCCTGGTATTTATAACAACAAATTATATCCCCATAGCCTATATTTTGCCAGCCTAAATAAGCCAAGGTTATTGAGTCTACAGGTGTTCACTGCACAGTGCACTGCAGAAACACATTAAACAGATCTCAATTTCAGCAGGGAAAAATAATTCAGGTGGAGCCTGTGGCTAAAGAGAGTTCAGAGCCTGTGGCTAAAGAGAGTTCAGATGTCCACAGGGTTTCATGGTGGGCATATGCCAGGGCTGTGGGCATACAACTCTGCAGCCTGTCTCCAACCACTTGCCATCTTCCATCGCCTTTGATGCTCCTGTCCTCCTTGGTCTGTCAAGCTCCGCTTCTCTTGTGGGCACTCTCTAAGACTGTTCAAGTCAAAATGAACSAGGTCAGAAAAGAACACCACTCTGCTGAGACTAATCCAGGTCATTCTAACTAGGAAGGGCTGAGGAGGACTCACTGGAGCAACAATACTACAGGAGCAGCAAGTTCTGGTGGAGAGCAGCACCTGGAGCAATTAACTTTTTTTTCTGGTACAGCTGCAGCTAGAAGAATGTGTGTCCACTGTCAAACTCTTCTTGTAATGGACTCTGTGGACCATAACTCTCCTACTAGCCCTTCGTTGCACCTTTACTTCTTCGACTTCATCTTTCTTGCCCATGGGTGATCATAGCCATGCATAGCCAGATGCAGTCTTACCAAAGTGCTGCACAATGGCATTACTGGACATATCTCTCCTGATTCACATTTGCCCTTTGTGTGGCCTCGTAGCATTGGTAACACATAGCGACACGTGACAGACATTGAAATCCTTTCCTCTGTCATTTCCAGCTGATGAGAACTCAATGCGCAACATTTTTTTCCCTTCAGTGCCTGCACATAAAAGTGTAAAGTAATGATGTCTGAAGCAGCTTTTTTTCAGGGCTAGGGATGGCATGCTAATAGTGGCTATCAAAGGGAAGAAGAAAGACATCTGAAACAATTTGCAACTGTCTTCTTTTTCAGTGCCTTAATTTCACTTCTGTTTTCTGGCCTGGCAACAGATGAGCAAGTCAAGACATCTTCCTTTATTATATTTTATCCTGGAGGCCTCGTATGAAATTGTTGGTGTTAACATCAGTCAGGGCAGAATGTCTATCTCCATTACTGTGCTTAAATCTATGTCCATGGTATACATGTAATTACACTTCTGTATAAAAACCTTGTGTGGCTATATGCATATTATACATAAATATATACACATATACACATATGCATCTAATTGTTCTGGCTGAGGAAGCAAAGCAGCTCTCTGAGGCTTGAAAAAGAAAGCAATCAGGGACAGCAGCTGTAAAACCTGGCAAACTTTTAACAGCAGCCTGTATCTGAGACTAGCGAAGTGTGGCAGAAGGGCAGCAGAGCAAGGATGGAGGACAACAGGGAAACTGTGATGGGATTCAGCGCTGGGATATTTATCTATGTGATTTCTAGACTACATATGTGGAAGAGTAAGCTGTACACTGATCCTGGTTCACTAAATGCCCCAACACTGATAAATAAAAATGTACCTTTTAAATCTGATCAGACTTCTGCTGRCAAGAAAAAATGTCATCATAATATTAGGAGAGCCCAAGGTCGAGCTGCAGGTGCAGGATTACATACCTGAGATTTTCCTGTCACTGGAGCATCGTTGTCCATCCTGAGCCAGCCATTCATCCCATCTCTGAACAACGTGACGCTGTGCCAGTTCCCCAGCTTGATTTTGTTTTCACTCATTATGACTGCAACTCCAGTGCCACAGTTGAACCTAGGAGTGTGAGACAGAGAGGGCAAGGTGACAATCTTACATTAACCAAATAACTGAAAGTCGGTTTTAGACTCCAAATATTCCCTTTACTCCTGGGAACCTCTCTGTTTCATATTGCATATTAGCAGACCACAGGAAAATTAGACAGCAGGTCTACATACAATCTGTTCTAAGTTTCAAACTTCACTATCTGTCTTTCTCCCATGCAGAAGATTTTGCATCCTCTGGCCGTATCAAGTGTATTGCAAAGCTTGCCAATAGCTGAAACTGTTTCAAGATGGAGGGTATTACAATCTGAGTTCCTGCTATCACAGTAATTTCTCTTGGGAATTTTTCTAGCTCCCTGTTGAAAGGCAGTGCTACATTAATAACTCTGCGATTCTGTATGAAACTCAGAACCGAGTGACAAGGAGACCTCCAGGAGAGTCTCTGTGGAGCTGAATGTGCATAAAACGTGCCATTTTCTCTGACTGCCATTCAGTGCAGGTGAACAGAAACACAACTAAGGCACATCACCCACTTTGTAATTCCCCACTTTCAAAGGACTCACCCTCCCAAGTAAGGAGATCCTTGAGATACTCTTTCACATGCTTCATATCTATGGGACTGCAAGAAACCCCCTCCATCTTCATTCAAAAAACCTGCAACTCCCATCTAAACAAGGGATATAAGATGAAGTTCCAGGCCCCTTGCTGGCATTAAATCCTTTATTTTGCTATGTTATCTGCTATATGTAATCTGTTTTGCTGTGAAGCAAAAACATTGACTATGCACAGCTCGATATAGCATAAACTTAGCAAATGCAGTGGCTCACTAGCATTTCTGATAACATAGCAATGAGTCCCAGGCTAATGCCTTGAAGAAAACTGATTATTTTGCCTTTACACCAAGGTCTGAGTAAAAAGAGTTCAATGGGGCACGTGTCCACTCACTAAAGAAGGATGAGAGAAAAAAATATTGAAGAACTGTTAAATGCAGTAATACCATCCATTTTGTGCACTGCATGGGGCAGAAGTCAAAGACTATTCATCACATACAGCAAGTCCCAGAAGGCAGCTATGGCCCCTTCTCTTTATATCAGATTTAAGGTGGAGGTGTTACCTGAACTGGATGCTACGTCGGATGATTGCTAGTGACATAAAATCACCACGACCGTGTTCATTTTCTCCACAGTATAGCAGCAAACCATCTTCTGATTCAGCCTGCAATCACAGCATCAACATGAAAAATCAAAGTCTAAGCCTCACAGTGACAGATAAATGCAAGCAGCACTGGGGGACTTTTCTCCAGAAAAGGGACAGCATTTTTCAGATGGAGTTTTTAACTTGCAGAATCAGAAATTGGTTGATCAGTTTTGAATCCTGCATTTGAAGAACCTAGAAAAACATTGCCTTAATGCTTAAATGGTTTAAGAACATTTCTCCTTCTTAGAGTATGATACTATCAGACCTAAAAACAAGCCTGAAAGCATTAAAGACTCTCAGACATGTCCCTTATGAGACCTTTGAACACAAAGTCTAGCAAGGATGTCCTAGCAAGCCTGTTAAGTGTAGACACATCAGACTTACTGCACGTGAATACACACACCCTGCTTCACATGTTCAGTGAGCCTGACACTTTTCAAGCCAAACAACCTGTGCAGGCAGGATTTCTCCATGTGTGCATAGCAGCTGACACGGTGGCTTTTTGCAGCCATCCTGCATTTTAAGCTGACAAATTACCAGAGGAGTGCCAGATCACCCCATGCGGCAACAGACTGCTGCTGCTCTAGTGGCAGTCTCGTATGTAGGCTGTGAGGCTGGCAAGTCTGCCTTACGTGGGAGCAGGGGTGCATCTGGGAGGTTGGCCACCCTCCCTACAGGCAGCCCTACCACCTCTGTCTGCTTATACTTACCCTGAATTCAAGCGTAATTTGAAATGTCTGATAGGAGTTTCTCAGTGGTTCAAAGGTGATGTATGAGTAGCCAGAGAACTGAGGATACTGGATAATAATATCTGAAAATCAAAGACAGAAGAATGTTATTTAGCAGTTTTCTCCCATATAAAAATCGATATAYACATTTAGCACTAGATAACATCAGGTGAAAATGAAAGGCAGAGTTCTTGCAGAGACAAGCATTAGTTAGCAGCAGTCAACAATCAGTTAACCTATTGTCTTGTCCTCCTTTCACAACTAATAATTTCACAACTAATTATTTTATTCCTAAGGACCTGGTGAACTTGAAAAGAAACAGTATACTGAGGGCCAAATACTGCTCAACAGTTTAATCACTGGCTTCAGTGGAACTTTCTCCAGATTTTCATCCTTGTTACAGAAGACAGAACCCGTCTACTTTATCTCCTTTTAAGAATTCATTTAACACAGAGACAACAAATTTATTTTCCTTTTTGCAGGATTATAAAAGCATATGTGGGAAATGTGGCCAGACTCCACGCTGCATTAGTCACTGCTGCTCCATAGCTGCTGCGTCCAGCATCCGCAGAATCCTTGGATGGCTCATAAGAGCCCAGCAGCTTCCAGCACTTCCCTCAAGTCAGCTCAGGACAGAAGGTAAAGGGAGTGATGGGGAGAAGAGAGTCCCTGCAGCATCTCTCCATCCCTGGCTGCAACAGTGGCTCTTCATATTGCTCTTGTCAGCTGGCGTTACAAAATCCTCACCCTTTGTTGTCTTATGTTAGAGGACCATTCTGGCTTCAGCACAGAACAAGAAAATCAGAGATGTCTTACTGCTACCTTTGCAGCTCATTTACTAAGAAGCACTGAGGACAGACASAGTTTCAGGCCTGAATTCTTATTTTTGCAGTGGATCTAAGTCTGATGAGGAAGGAAGGATGAGCAGTCCTATTCCTCTCTGCTATTTGAATACTGAGCGGGTTTTTCTTGCATATTTGGATCTGGATACAGTGCTTTCAGCTTTTTTGTTTGCAAGGCAGACATTTTAGGCTGAGGTGAAGAGAACCGGTGCTATAAACCTGAATGCAACCACGGCAGACAGCACTTAACTCATGTCCTGATCACAAGCAGAACTGACTGGACCAGGGCGCCATGCAGCTGTTGATTGTAAAGAAAAGTCTGTTTTCATTCAGATTGATATACTATTTAACAATATTGGCTGCTGTGGAGAAATTCAGTACAAGGGAATATTGGTACATGATGCTACCGCTTACCAAGGAATAACACACTCCCTTATGAAAAATGGTGGGTTTGGACTGATGTTAACAAACCCGCTCTACAAGTGGTATACAATTATGTCAGTTCAAATAAATTCTTGACTATTCATACTTGATCAAGGCCAAAAATCACATCTGCAGCTGTTCCATGTGGCTGAGTCACAACAGATTGTTTTCAGAATGAGCTCTCTTCACTCCAGCACCGGGAGGAGAAGATCAAACACCCTCAGTGTCTGTATCCCCGATGCATGACACTCTGCATCACGAATGTCTAACACGAGCCTGCAGAAGAAACATGTGTCCCTGATGCTCTGCTGTGTGGCCGGGCCTTGGCAGATCAGATCAGCATGCAAAGGGACAGATCAGCTTTTTCTTAGCTGGTGGGACAGCACCACTACAAGCAACGACACCTGCTTTGCATGAGCTCTGGCATTCATCTGACCCCTTGGTCACCAAACCAGAAGAAAAATAACTCCGGGGGGGCGCGGAAAGTGACCTGCTTATGGCCTGGTAAGCGAGCTGGACTGGCTCGCCAGGTGATCAGCTCCATGTCAGACCCAGCAAAAGGGCAAGGTTAGGTTGGCAGAGGGAGAGGACAGGAAGGTGGCAAGGGAAGGAGAAGCAGGAYGGCCACCTTCAGCTCAGCAAGCTCTTGCCCTGGCTCAGCCGCCCTGCAGAGAGGCGAGAGGATGCGTGGCAAGTCCTGACTGGGACAACCACACCTCCTCACATTGACCCAGGCTTCAGGTCATGCTTTCTGAATTGGGGAGGGGGTTTTGTTCCTCCCTTGCCCCAGGCTGCCTGATACGAGTGCTGGGGCTACCACTCCAGCACTTCTGCCCTGCAGACCACRGGGAAAGCCTCCTCTGGAGATGGTTTTACAATGGGGGCTCTGTCTCACATCCCTGTTGCAGGATCAGCATCATCTGATGGACCACGCTGGAAATGCGGGTGGTTCAGGGCTTCAGCTGCTGGCAAAAGGCAAGGGTCAAAGAGGGGCTGAATGTCCCTGCTGGAAGCTGTGGATGCCATGGCTGGACCCTGTCAGGCCTGGGTGCCTACCAATGTACCCGGCTCCATCACCCTCCCACTCCTAGGTGGRGGAAGGAGGATTAACCTCCCCTGTGCACCTTCACACGGGGTCTGAATTCAGCTTTATTAAAGAATAACTTCTTCACACCTAGCTGAGGAAAGAGAAGCAAAAGGGGCTGATGTCTGAACTGGGACGTGGAAGCTGCTGCTGTCCTTAGGGATCCAGGAAGCCCAGCTGGCTATTCCTAAAGCGCACTTTGGTTGGTTCATCGCGAAGCTGCTCCTTGCCCCAGACAAAAAGAAGGCTGCAGCAGCGGGCACGCAGAAACCTACCTTCCGCACACGTCTCTCCTCCTTTTCCCAAGTTGCAGTGGCAGCGTGAGCCGCCCTGGTCGTAGTCGTTGACGCAAAAGCTGTCTGTAGAACAGATGGCCTCATCACAGGAGAGATCAAAGAGGCGCGTTGCAGAAGACATTCCGCCCCTCCTTGCTGCCCAAGCTGTAGTCGCCCTCGCTGTGGTTGAAGGCCGTGTGCTGGTGGGAGTGGAAGTAGTAGGTTCAGAAGTAGTTGTAAAGACCCGTGACAGGAGCCTGGAACTAGACCCTGGCATGACCTTAGTTTCGACCAGAAATTTTCTGTTGCCTCCTTTGATAGCAGGAAGAGGTCTGAGCTGAAAGGAAATAAAAAAACACAAATTCAGTAAAACCTAAAATGCTATGTGGAAATGAAATGCATACCTTCCAAGATACAGATCTGAGATAACAGATTTATCCTCACTGAAGAAAAAGAAACAACCACATTATTACATCTGAGCATATAAAATCAGATATTAAACTTCCTGACAAGATCAGACACTTTGAAGTATTGAGACTATAAAGAAAACAGAAATGCCAAAGTGGAATCTTGAAATTTACCTCTTCGATGTAAATGTCGTAGTCTGAGTCATCAATATCAAATCCATCATCATCACCAGTCACTGTGTCTGTGATATACCGATGCCCATAGCTTCCACTTCCTAACTCCTCAGAGCCTGAAAAGACACAACTGGCATATTCAGTTCATATTTTTTTTTCTCTTTACACACAACAACTCAGATCTTACCACCCCCTGATTCGCCACACTGAAATCTGAAATGGTGTTAATGTTCATCCTGTACAGACAACGCAAGTGTCAGCCTGAAGATGGGAGGCACTGTTCAAGTGATACACATGCAACTTACAACAAAGTGAAGGCCTTCATTTAGTCACTTACTGTGATTCCCAAACAAAGCAGGCAAAGCTCAGTTCTCCCACTGCAAACTGACTTTTATCCATCATTCTTCCAGGAGAACAACTCTGAACTTTTTCAGTGTGGACAACATTTTAATAACTGTATTGTTTTTAGATCGAACRTTTCCCTTTTATAAATACACAGTCCTGTATCTGCCCTACTGGTGACCAAATAACTGGAACAGCAAAAGAGATGCATCTCGGTAGGGCTTTTCTGGCACACTCTGCTTAGGACTTTATCTGCCTCCACTGGCTCCAATGCTCCTGAAATTAGCATCCTAAGTGTATTTTTAGGCTATTTTTTAAAACACAATTTAGCACCTCAAAAAAAGAAACGTGCACAAACATCATGTGTTTTTCATGTGCATCATCTGCTTCTGCCTCTCTCTGGAGTGCTGAACTGCGCTGTGAAGAACTCCAGGCTGGGAACTGCCAGTTTAAACAGTAAGAGGGTCCTCACAGAAAATATCTGTGCTTTTCTGCACTTTACGTAGCAAATTCTGCTTAAACAATGGTTTACGCTTTTTAGCTATTAAAATTTACCAGAAGTCATGAAGAAAGATAATACAGGTAACTGCACCACTATCGTTACTTGTCATTTCAGCAAGGTTAAGAATAGACAAACATTTGGTAACCATTAAAACAACAGGCTTCATACATTTGCCTTTTCCATAAAATATTTTGTGGTCACTTAAAAACAGCATAGGTAATCCTTGCTTTACAAAGCCTCTGTACAGGCTGACCATGTGTGCTTGTTTATTTTAGCAGCCACAAGCTGCCCGTATTTTCTCTTGTGTTAGCAGGTCCTTCACATTGCAATATGCAAAGACACACAGTCTTGCTGGGCAGTGGCTGTCTTGTGGAAAGGAGACCTGACAAGACAGAAAATGACACTTGATGGTAGTGAGAGCTTCACTACCACAACTGAACAACCCAATGGATCCAGCAAAAGCTAACGAGGCTCAGCAGACTTTCAGAGGGAGCAGTGTGGGCACGGTGCTATCGCGCTGTTTGAGCCAGTCTAACTGGGGTCAGCCATCCCTCACCTCGGTGGAGAATAAAGGAAAAATATCTCACTGACCTGATTCAGGCAGGAGAGCACTTGTCTAAATCTTGTTGTACTCTCTCTTCCTTTGCCATGACTGCAACTCAGAAATCCTGGCAGACAGTTATGAAATCAAGCATATGTGCACCAGATAGGAACGCGTGTCCTGGCTGGCTAATTGGCTGCCCACCATACGCTCTGTGGGAGTTACTTATCAATGGGCTTTACATGTTATATTGGCATACAGAAAAATCAGAGGCAAATGAGTAGAAGTAATGAGGCATACACATTTGCAATCAAAACAACATGCTAGGCTGGGAGAGAATGTGTATAAACCTTTCCACTCTAACACTAAACCTTTCCACTCTAACACATATACCTAATCATCTGTAAATAATATAATTTAACTGTATAAACAGAATTATTCAGCACAGAGTTCTACCAGCTGAGTTAAGCAGAGAGCTCATAGCTTTATGACTGGTAATGAGACGAGGCCAACTGGACAAACTACATCCAGATTATTTCTGGTGGTGACTGTGAATGCACAGGCAAAGGATTACTACTAGAGAAACAGACTGCATGTTTATGAACTGGTCCCAGTCCTGCATTCATTGTGGAAAACAATAGGTATTATCAAAATGTGGGTAAAACCTCTTACTCCTAGTATTCACCTGTATAGTCACTCAGGTTAATCACCATCATAGGATAATTTTACTCCAGGTAGGAAGAATAGAATAGAATAGAATAGAATAGAATAGAATAGAATAGAATAGAATAGTTGGAAGGGACCTACAACAATCATCTAGTCCAACTGCAAGGTTGACCTCTTCCATCCATCACTGCATCGGAATCTCTTTCTTTGGCAACAATGATTTTATAAGACATGCATTTCTACAAAAGAATTTCAGTGTGCAAACCCTCAAACATAAACATTATAAATGTGACTTGCAGTTTAACAGAAATTATATGAATGAAGCAGAGCCCAGCACTAACTCAGCTCCCAGCAGATGCAGCAATTTTCAGCTCACTGGAATACTGTTGCTTTTAAGTCAGGTCTGTAATATTACTTACTGCCTTCATACTGTGTCTCTGAAACTATTTCAGAACTAATTCAGTTCTTCTAACGGATGAAACTGTAATTTACCGAAGAGTAACAGAAGCCATAAAGCTAAGCTGGAAAAAGGAAAGAAAAAATCATGATCATGTGACAGGGAAACAATCTAATCTGTATTCAAACAATCTGTGATACATGAACTCTGTTCTCTAATTTAGAGGTCACAAGCTACAAAATAAACATCTGTTGTAGTCCAAATTCTGCCACATTTTTTCTCTTCTCAAGCAAAATTTCCATTGACTTAATGGGATTTAGATTCAGTAAGGATGGCAGGAATGAAGCAATACAGAGAATGAGGTATCTTCATAGTCACACATAGGAAAATGTTAGGTCTCGAATTCACATTCAGATATGTACACTTGCCTGCATGTATAGATATGATTTTAGTGCCGTGCCTGTTTTACAGAAATGTAACTCTCCTGATTTGAGTGGAGTCATCACTAAACTGCATCAATAGCATGCAATGAGACCTGGTAACTTAAGAGAGACAGGCAGTTCCCCAAGCAGAAGGTGTGCCTCCTTCACCAAAATGTTCCCATGCTTTTCCAACAGAAGACCTTGGGAGATTAAATGTACCGACTGTTTTAAACCAGGCAATGATTCCTTTCACTTTATTGAACTGGTACAACATTTAGAGCCTGGAGAGAGCAAAGAAGTTACAGCTTATTGTGGCTGGTAGAAAAGACTGCTTTGAGGCCCGTCTTCAAAGACCTTCAGGACATAAGTTTGGCATCACCAGGAAAAGCATAACTTGGGAAGGTGCCCTAACATCCACAGGTCTCTAATATGGCCCCAAATCTCTGCTTTCACTCCCCCTGGCTTCATCTGAGTTTCAGCCAGTACATGCTACATATTACTCYACCTGCTGATCTCTGAGCAGTTTTGGTAACACATAACGCACCTGGGAGCAATGAAGACATGGAGATGTACTCTCTTCTAACTATGCCTGAATTTATACAGGTGAGTACACACACAAATGATGAGACCATCTAACAGCCCACTTCTCAGTCGCCTTGCTCTGCCTTACATTTGGTGTTTGCTCACTGGATGTGACACGATACCCACATGTGACACAATGCAACAAAACTGCAAAATAACAGAAAGCAGAGAAGCTACCATGACTTTTTGTAGAGAAACCCCCACGCAAGCCCATCTCTTTAAGAGCACTGTGYAGCTTTGGTAGAGACCTCATCTCACAATGGGTGGCAAATCAGGGACAATTAAGAAAAGTGGTACTCTGCAAATACCAAAACAATGACTACAGAGATTATAAGCGTGTTATATTTCATTAAATCAGTGTTTCAATGTACAARGAGATGAAGCTTGTTTAAGACCCTTTACCAGGTCCTATAATCCTGTTTTATAATTAATTGGAAAACCTGTGGGGGGTCATGAACTTTAGACAGCTTCTTTCCAAATAATCAGGGATTAAGTTATACCAAAGAAATCTCTTTCAAAACAAACAGAAAGCCACACAAACTTTTGTTTTGCCAATTAGGTGGCCACCAGCATACTGACCAGGAGACACAAGACAGCGTAGGAGGTAGACCACTGGGCAACACGGGCAGATTGAATGGAAGCGTTAACAGACTGATCGCCTTCATGCAGAACCCCTCACAGGTCTAAACCCAAAATACATCAGGGACATTTTAATCTGAGTTTTATTCTTCACAGTGACTCGCAGTGAGGCACTGCATACCGTTTAGCTTGTCTCTTGCTTTTTGTCCCTGTCTGTATAAATACAACCGCTGCCTTTGTAAAGCCTTTGGAGATCTGTGGGAAACAGTTCTGTGGAAAACCTCCATTTGCTATCTCCAAGACACATCACCATCATTTACATCAAGGTTTGGGCCCAAGGGACTGCCCTTTTCCTGTGCCTGAGCCTCAGAAGACACATTCAAGCACCGTGCAGAATATTTAAGCACCTTTGCCAATGCCTTGCTCAGTATGAGCCTGGCAGTGATGGCCAGGACCAGAGGAAGGGATGTACCCAGATTAAGCAGCTGCTTCTGTCACGTTTGCTGTGGAGCCAAGCAGGAGGGTATTTTTAACAGAAGACGCTTCCTCTGTTGGTCTGGCAAAGCCCAAGGCTGGTGACCTTCCAGGCACAGTGCAAACCCCATCTGTTTCCCCAGGAGACAAAGGGTATTTAAGCGATGCAGGTGATGACACTTTGTTTGTTTGATTCTTTAGGACAGTTTATTTTGTTGTTACTAAACTTGATATGTGATATCTTTTTTTCAAGTAAATTGTCCATGACACATTGAAAGATTTGATATAGCAAAAAACCAACAACAATATAAGTGAAATATCTGCAACCTGCATCTGTAATTAAGAAAGGCAACAAAAATTGATTTATTACATCATTTCTTTCTAGAAAAAAAAGAAACGAAATCACAAATAAATGAGAACCCTTGGGGAAACTTGCCCTCTCTTTCCTCCCTGAAAATGGAGCAATGTAACATAAACCAAGCATGCATTTTTTACTAGGTAAGGGGGTAACTGCTTATAATCAAGGCCACATGTTCTACTTGCATAGACCTTGGGAGGTCTGTCACATTAGGTGATACCATCAGCAACCCTTCAGAGGAACATTTTAGCAAAGACAACGGTTTCCTATGCTGACCTGAAACAATGTAGTCAAGAGTACTGCAAAGCCAGCCACCTTTTAAAACCAAAATGAGAGAATTACATGTGAGAATGAGATAAACCCAGCAGAAAACATCCCCAGGTAGCGCAGACTCAGTGTCTGCAGGACTCATCTCTGTCTCAGCCTAACGAGAAGAGCTGCGACAGACTCTACGCAATGCAACATGGATGCTGAAGGTCCACTGCATTTGAGGTAACGCTGGGAATTCTTTCTTCAGTTAAAATAAACATCTGAAAAGCACTAATTATTTCAAAACAAGCATAAAAATCCAGGATATAGAAGCGTAAAGCTACAAATTTTTAAAATCCAAACACACTAAGGACTTTACTGCCAGCACTATGCAGACTAAGTGTAATGCAAAGGAGCCAGACATCGTATGGACTTCTGCCAGCTTCCTAAGATATTTCAGGTATTTCTGAGGGATATACAGGCACTCAGAAAATAGCATCAAATATCTGTGGCATGTTTCACTGCTTACATTGAATGAGGTACCATTTTAATAACAAAGGTAATAATTCCTACAATATGCTCCCCAAAGAGCAAAGGTGCATCATTTTCAGACATGCCAACTGTGTGACACCTTTCCAGCAACCATAGGTGACTAAGAGGTATCTGCTGGCACTTTGAGAGATTCAGGCATCTGGTGCCATCTGAGATGCATTACGGTACCTGAGGCATCCCCAGAGGACTGTCAGGTGCCTGGGAGACACATGGGAGGCACACATCCTCCTGCAGTGACAGCCAAAAACCACAGGACCTAGGGGACCTCAAATCCACTGAATGTCTATACCTGAGCAACTGAAGTGAATGATTAACTGGGGCAAAGAAGGTAACCAGTGGCTTTTTGGCTACTAGAAGGGGGAAAGTACCTGCAGATACATAATGTGAACTAGGAGTAAGTTTTACTTGGTTGCCCTTAAGCTTACCATGCGTTTTTTGGTTACATTAAACTTGTCAATGGTTTAAATCACTCTTCAGGGTTTTTTAGTGTTTTGGGGAAAAATAAATGTTCCGGCTATGCATGGCTTTAATCAAGAAATTTTTTCACAACAGAAGTTTTGCTTTTCTACTAAAGCACAATATAGTTGTGTATCTGGTTAACATCAAACTAGTTTCTTACACAGACATCACCACTAAAGCCAAGTGAGAGCTGCTATACTCAGTTACGCTCCTGCTTCCAGAAAGCCACAGAACTTATTTCTAAAGGCACGCATCCTTTGCTGCCTTTGAACACCACTCCTTGCTCTGCAAAAAGCTGGTTGTTATGAAGACAGATATCCACAAGATAACACAGGCTTCCACGGACAGTGGCTATATGTAGTTTTTAAGCCTATTTGCAAAATACACCCTGGAAACTAAGAGCAGACTGGCAAAGGAACCATATTTGCTTTTGCCAAAGGACCCAGAGTTTGCTAAAGTAGCCCTAACTACAAGGGACCTGGTGCGGGGCTGGAGCACATCACGGACATGATGTGGCCCCAGGCTATGGGAGCTCTGCCCGCTCATGCGGGTCTCCCCCAAGGACTGCCAGCTCCTCAGTGCAGGGGGACCAACCTCTCAGCCACAGCAGCACCCACATGCCTACCATGGACCAGCACAGAGTTTTTGAGCCTATTCAGAGAGCAGTGCAACATGCATTCACTTTTCAGATCTGATGCAGACACAGAAAGTCAAGGTCATGCCCCCTATGAACGTCTCCAGAAATCAGTGTTTATATACACCAGGCGTGAATGTGATTCCAAGCTCTACTAACAAAAATCCATGTTTTAGAGCCATCTTGACAGGTCTCTGCAGAACAGGTGGTTTCCAAAGGCAAAGTGCCTTTCCTAGAATACTGCAGTAATAAGCGCAGCATAAAGACTACTCCATCCTTATTAATAGAGCTAAACATTTTATCTTTTCTGACCAAAGAATGCAGCCATTCACATCCAAAGATAAACAGGATACCAAGGACCACACAAGCGTGCCTGAGGCAGCAGGAGCCGACCCTTGAGGATCCAGGGGCCAAGGAACCGCAGAGCATGCTACACCTTCGTGGTTTTCACAAACATTTGCTTCAGAAGTTAAACTTACGAGTTCAGCAGCCATAACTAACTTCATGCAAACTGTTCAAGGGATTGAATTTATGACAGAGGGGAAAAGAGAATGGAAACTGCCATGTAAGAGTCAATGAAAACAAGGGATTCCAAGATAGGGAGGCAACTTAGAAATAAATCCTTAGCGGGTTAAATTGGTGGATCACTAAGGATGTGGTCCACATTTTTGCAGCATGCAAATTCTTCTTGCAGAGCTCACAGTCCTACCTGAATATCAGCTGCTCATTTTCTACCAGTTAATTAAAGATGATTTGCAATTGAGCGTGCAGGTGAGAAAAGAAAAAAAGTCAGTGTTGTTGCTCTTTTTTATAGTTCATTAATCTGCTAAAATTATATCCAGGCATTTTTTTGCGTGGTATTCTGTCCCCTATAAGTGCCTTCAAAACTGGAACTTAAAAGTACTGAAACCTTTTAAACACAATAAAAATTTTGGCACATTAAGGATATAGCTCATTTAGTCCCCATACCCTGCCAGCCTTGGCTCTGCTTCCTGCATCCACTCTCTTTGTGACATTGGGTTTTTCGCTGTGCAAGAGACATGACCTGTACAATTCCCAACGTGTTCTGTGTCAGCTTGATTGGGACTCTCACATACAGCTATGACTTTGGGGGTCATGAGGAGCAACAGCACCTCAAAGTCAGCCCACAGAGACGCTAGCACTGACAGAGGATTATATCCCAAGGAAGGCCATCAGGAGATGTGCGCAGGACCTACCCCTTATTGCAATGTGCATGGCCTACATTGCTACACAAATGTGAATGTAATTGTTAACAAGTTGTGATTATTCAAGTATGTTTGAATGCATTTTCACCTAATATTTTTGCTATGTGGCTTCTGATCAAAAAGGGATGCTTACTTGTTTGTATCATTATTTTCATGATTGTGCTTAATAGTTTAAGACCCTTACTCCTCAGAAAACAGTACAGATTTGCTTTGGTCTTTCTGAGTTGTTTAAATTATAAATGTAATATATACAGTTCAGTTTCAAAGAACAGAAAAAAAAGATGAACAATAGACTTGTCTCTCTCATTTCTCCCCATGATATTCACTTATCAGTTCTGCATGAAGCCAGCACACAAGTCAGTAAATAGCGATCCAAAAATATCTGGCAATGACCTCCAGAGCAGAGAAACAGCATGAGAGTACTTCTGCTTGGAGCTTTTCAAATCCTTGCTTGTGGCTTGACTTTCACAGGATGCTGCAAGCTCCACGGACAGGACCGAGAGGTGTCAGACTGGGGTGCCTGTGCTTGGAGAGCGACTCTTTCCACCAGCAGCGCTYCACAGGCTACCCCAGATACACTGTATTTACAGATATACTTTATTTTTATATAGCTTTAATTACAAAAAGGTGGTTCTACTCACTGAGCGTTCGGATGATGTCACTTGGTGCACTGGCGGGGCTGGATCCATAGGAGTTTGCTGCTCGGACAGCAAACTGATACTTGGTATTTGGGAGAAGTCCCTTGAGAACCATGGATTCCATCTGGATCTGCTCTCTTATTACTGTCCAATTGCTGTCAAGGTCTGGCCTTCAGGATCAAAAAAAGCCAAGATCATAAATAATTAAAGCTAGCTGTATAAATTAATTGCCTTTAAACTTTCCTGGAAAATACACAAAATAAATGAGATATAAGCCTGCTAAATCATCACTGAAATCTTTCACTCTTAAGGGGCTAGACCGTGCAACCATTACTAAGCTGCGAAGCCTGTGATATCAAAACTATTCAGTGATACAACACCAATATTCAGATTTTGCTTATAAAGCCAAGGAGGTTGTTTAGAGGACAGTTTGACAAACCAAGTTCTGTTACCTGTTTTCATGGATTTGGGGTTCACAGTTTTTAAGTGGAGGTATATTACTAGCAGTTCCCAATCTCCTATTTGGCTGTATAAAGCAATGCTTCGCAATAGAGGGAAAGATTCTGATTTATTTCTAAAAGTTCGTGCTCTGATGCCACAAAGTCCCTTCAAACATATACAAGCATTAGCAGGGTGAGAATCTAACATTTGATTTCCCAGGCAATCAGGTTAATCCACCCAGATTGGAAAATCTGGATCCAAAGTCTTCTCTTCAGAAAACAAACAAACAAACAAAAAACCCAGAACAATAATGCAGAGAACCTGTCCTATGTATGTGGATTTTGCAACAAATTCCCATGTCTGCCTTTGGAAAATCCCTGGTTAACTCCTGATTCATACAGGAAGCCAACTGCCAATAAATGCTTGCTCTAAGTGCTGTTATAATCCATATGAAATCAGTACAACCATTCACATGGCAGTTTGTCTCAAATGTTTAAGTTCCTATGCAGAGGGACATCAGAAAGGGGAGGGCTACTTCAAATACTTAGAGAGAGTATTCTCATGCTTTCACACGATTTCTACTCTCTCTAAAAGTGGTCTCTTCTTATCAAAGAGAGAATGGAATGAGAAGTTAAACAAATACAAACAAAATAAAAATGTAAACATTAAGTCTAGGCCACCCAAAATATTCAAATTGAAGCCTATGAAAGTAAAATAGGGACAGAAATGACTTTCAGAGAAAATTATTCCAGTGTCCTTTTCTAAGATGTCCTTGTGATATTTATTACAGGAAATAACCTCCAAGTGCTCCCTGAATCTACCAATGTTTACACAGGACTAGCTGCAAATGTCTCCAACAGTCTTCCAACGAAAATTATAGCACAAGGCAGGCATTTTGTATTTGTTTATTTGCAGCTGGAAGGAAACGCCAAAGTTAATGTATACTTTCTTTTACCAGTCAATACAAGATTTATTGATCACTGAGGTTTCATTGCTTTGTGCCAGCAGGGCCAATGCAGTGACAAAGCAGCAGCTCCCAGCTGCGTGGCTCCTGTGTGCAATGGTACACAGGGTGCGAATATTTCATTGTCTTGCTAAAAATAAAAATAAAATCAGACAAATGCACAAGATGCAATGACAGCTAAACAGACCATCTTAAGTCACCCTCCACCACCATTTCCTGGTAGACAGGAGGGCATTTATTTTGGCTAYTCTTTCATTGTTTCCCTTCTCTGAGCCTGGGCCAAAATGAAAATGCATAGTGTTTTCCAAAAGCTGTTAACATTGCTTCCTTCCACATGCTTGCTTAGTAGTGTTTTCAATTTTCCTGTACACATCTTTTTTTGGCTCTAATTGCAGTCCAAGGAATTCCTGCTAGCTCAAGAGCTGCCTCACAGTCTCTGCAACAGACCCTGCCGACGTCTGTGCCGAAATGGAAACACACGCCTCTGAGGAAGGGATCCGAAGGAGGTATTGCACCCTACGAAGACTTAGGAGATAACACAAACCATAGGCTAGCCTTCAATTTCACTGACTGTCTCTCGCAAGACTTCCTTCTGCAGAAGTGAATAATAAAGGAAATGCCTGCAAATGTGTAACCATCTGCAGCTGAAGGAGAGGGAAGGAGGGAGATTTATCACTTGACCTTTGCTATTTCTCCAGAACATTCCCTGTGTGAACAAATCAGTACAAGATGAAAAAATGGCAAACAGATGGGGAGAGGAGCACGATAAACTCAGCTGGTGATGGCGTCCAGGGCCAGCCAGCTCCTGTGTTTTCTAAGCTAGGAACATTTTGTTGAAAACTGCCTCCATGGTCCTTTTTGCATCAAAATTCAGTTTGTGTCAATTTTTACACTGGAAGGGCTCATTTTGATGCCATTTTTCCTGTCCTTCTGCAGAGGTACATTCCCTGGACCAGATCCCTCTGGTCTCCAGCACAGATCTCTCTGCCTCCAGCCAGGACCTTGCCGGGCTGCTCCAGATGATGTATCTGTGCATGGAGAAATCAGACAACTTCCATGGGCATTTTCTGCTCTTGAAGTTACAGCTGTGCATCTCCAACGCAGATGGAGATCCAGTAAGAATCTGGCCAGTGACAAAGTCAGAGTGTTTTTAAGATAATAAACATATGGGTAAAGTCAATAGGACTGGACAGAGATAAACTGAGGGCAGAATTCTGCCCCAAACGTACCCAAAACATTTGGATCACTGCTTTACGTTGTAATCTGGGGACTGACTCAATTTAGGAAAGGAAATCTTTCTGATGCAGAGAACAGCAATCTTATACTCACTTGAACTTCCTGTTAAAATCACCTGGAAATGATTTAACAGAGCGAAGCACCTGCTAGCAATCCAATTTTTATATGGTTTTTGATTGTTCTTTTGTGCCATGTTTGTACTCATCTCAAGTGGCAAAATCAGCTCTACCAAATTTTTTAAAAAATATTCCTACAAATAATAAATATGGTGACAAGTACAATACATTCTTATTCACTATGGAAAATACTCAATGCAGAAAATAATGCACTATAGGATATTATTTTTAGTAATTATTATTATTTAGCTTTATTGGGACACTTTCCACAAAATATATCAACCAATACGCCAGTTCAACTCTGAGCAAAGAAAAAGTAGACAATTTTCTAACCTCGTTCTTTTGTTAAATATTACTCTGACGCTGTCTAACATTGTTAAGAATTTCCTCCCTAATATCTACATCTTCCACTCCTCTTTCTTCATTAATTACCTTTTCAAGGATTTAACCCTCACAAATAGGGAGGTAAATGTTGAGGCAGATGTATCATCTGTTTCATGCATTAATCAGGAAAGCAGTATTAAAGGTATTTTTGCTGGGCATTAGGAGGCATCTCCCTGGTCAGATCTGTTGTTTCGGGTTCTTTGCAAATGAAAGCAAATATGACTGCCCGGTTCAGTGCAGCACCAGGGACAGCCAGTTCAACATGGAATGGATTCAGGGATACAACTTTTTTTTAGGGGAAGGCTTCAAACTAATCAAGAAATCTGCCCACAACACTATGCTGAATCTGCTCCATCCTAACATCTGTATACTGATAAATCTCCCCAGTTTTATCAGCAGAACCCACCTAGTTCATTGCAGCAGAAGTTTCATGTCACTACCAAGATATTGAAAAATTTCCCCTGTATGTCGAGATTAATACTGAAAGCTGCTGAGTCCATCTACGTACCAAGGAGATGAAAAGAAAGTGACCTACTCCTTCTAAGGGGTACGCTGCTGAAACACATGTGGTTCTGTAGGAACTAGCTGACTATAAAAATTTGGGTAAGTTAGTCTCCAAGTTTAGAAGACTGGGTAGGCATTCAACACATTAAAAATTTGAGTATTTGGAATATTCAAGTGAAAATATCCAAGACATTTTTGAGAATTAATTTTTTATAGTATCTTTAGGAAAAACACCTAAACTAGTATGTTTAAGTCCAGGGTCTCGCTTTAGGGGCTTTCATAAGAATGCCATTTGTCATACAATATTTCTCAGCATAAAGCTGAGACTGACTATTAACACTGAGCCTGCAATCTTCCACAGATTCCATTAGCTGTTTTGGGTTTAACACACTCTTTTACACATTGCCTATAAACTGTGCAGTGAGCAGTGAGCAGTGAGCAGTGAGCAGTGAGCAGTGAGACCCTCCTGATTTTCAGCATTTAACCAAGTTGGGATTGTGATCTCCTTAGTGTCCTCTTATAGTCAACAGCAGAGCAGAGCCTGAGTTAGCCCAGCCCATCCTGCATCTGAAACCGCCTACAGCCCTCCACTGCTTACAGCAAACCAAAAGGTCCCAAGGCAAACCCATGCAAGTGCCTAAATAAAGGCCCAAATTCAGACCCCGAGCAGAAACAGACTGCAGGTTAGCTCTGGTTCTGATTAGATTCTGGTACGTGTAAACAATTCAGGTATTGAATTTTCATGAGGTTTTAATCCCCAGTATCACAGTTGAGCAAATGAAAAGAGCGTTTTTCCCTCATCGCAGTCTCCTAGCATGGTTTTTCTAGGGTTGAAGTCTAAAGTTGGTTCTAAGGGGACTGAAATGATTTAAACAATGTCACAGTTTTTAGAGGTTTGTGCTGCACTCAAGAGAAATTACAGATTTACATAAGAAAGTCATTAATTTTGCAAAAGCACAGGATAATATTGTATTTTTTTGACATAAGAGAACTTAATTCTAAATTTACTTGCACTGTTTTGGTTGGTTTTACATTGGTTTAATTTAACAGCTTTAACTCATGTTAATACATTTTATGGTAATTAAAACTATACGCAGCAAAAGACAATGAAGCTTAAAGTTAAATCTTTACCTCTAACTGCATTAGGGCTTATGGCTCATTGAACTTTCTCCACATATATAATCAAGCTTCCAAGGCTAAGAGAGCATAATCCCAAAATTAACAAATACACTTCAAGCTTAGGTTTAAACTTCAGACTAAACAGTGTAATCAAAACATTGTGCTGTTAGCAAATTCTTTCCCAAAGTCTAAAAACAACGAAACACTGAAATTTCAATTACTCGCATCTTTCGACTTAAACAGTGAAGGCAGCTTTCCACTCTCTGGCTGAACAAAAACATTCAAGGGTGCACTTTCAATGTGTCAGATGGAGATGATGGTGCCCACTTCTTCTTCCATTAGCAGGCCCCTGGTGCTATGAAGAGGTACATAAACCCGCAGGCTCCACTTTCCAGCAAAAGCATGGAGGCGACGGAAGTGCAGTCAATCAGAACCCAACAAAATCCCTCCCCATCCACCAAGCACATGACAGAAAAGAGATGGGGAGAAGAGGGAAGGGTTCAGATAATGATTGTGTTCGAAAAACAGATATTGGAGAAATTTCATGGTAATGCTACAGCAGAGTTTACATGATGGCCATAATGTATCTTCAGCCCTCATGTCCTGCCTCCCAGTGCAATCAACGTTGGATGGCTTCCTGCTAAATATGGGGCATTCTGATTCAAACACAAAGTGCAACTTAAGTTCACAAGCAGCCTTTCAGCCTGGGAATTCTTTTCATTATATCAATATCTTCTAGATTGTAACCATACTTCTAGCACTGAAAACCAATAGTTCTTTCTGTCTGTTTTAACAACAATAATTCTTTTTTTAAAAATGAATGTGTTTTTCTGAAGAATGATTTTTTGACCTTTACAGCTCAGAGTAGCTAAAGAAGCAATTCTCCCTTCTTATCCAGTAACCTCAACTAAAACCTGTCATCAAGTGTTCACCCAAAGGATTAAACTTCCAAAGGCTGAATTTTGCATTCACTGTAAGGGTAAACACAGGCGTAAGCACATGAAAATAAACACCTTTGTATGCAGATATTAGCTTACTCAAGCATATGAACAGTCAGGTATGAATACTTGTTTGTGCATGCAGATACAACCACCTCCTCCTGACCCTTCATATGCGTCTTATAAAAGCAACTTGATTGGCAACTTTTCACAGTTCAGTTATATTACTGCAAATTCTAGAGAGTTCAACATAAAAGAAAAAAAAACCACAGCAACACCCCACCTCCACCAAAAAAATCTAAACAGAAAGGCCAACTTTCATGTAAACTTGATTAGCATTAGGATAACAAAGCAAGTCGGAGTCCTGCAATCTCAAGACCCAAAAGACTTTTGTCAGGTAAAACTTCCCAACATACTGAGTTTGCAGTCCCCGGATTATTTCCTACAGCAGCCCAGGGTACTCCTGCTCAGGGGAACTGCTCTGCTCATGGTTCTCAGCATGGTTTGACAGCTATTGATGACAGGAGAAACTTAAAACTTCATTCACCCAGGCTTTTATTAAAGGGAACAGATCAAATGAGACCTCATTTTCTTCAATCAGAAGGCACAACTTATTGGTGGTTTTGTAACAAATTAGATTATTTCTGGTTTTGTCTTTAAATTTTCATGGTAATTCAACACACATCGAGAGGAAAACTAAATGTACTATAGACAGTGAGTAAATAAATCATGAGAAGAATCTATATGCAGTTTAATAGTGCAGTTTAGGTAAAAAAACCCTAGTGCACAAACACTGAAATTCAGACTCCACTGGCAAACTTACCTGATAAACTCCACCGTGTAGTACTGGATGGGAGAACTTCCTTTGCTCACTCCGGGCTTCCAGGATAACGCAACTTCTGAATCAGAAACTACCACGATCTGGGGCTGATAGGGTGGTGCAGGGGGCATGCACTTATCTAAGCCAGAAGAAATGCAAAGGAACAGCATCAGAGAAGTGGACAGGCTAACACACACTTAAACCCAACACCCATTGGCTTGGGAATCAAATTTAGAGGCTTCTCCATTTACCTGTTGCCCCTCTAAAACCCCACACTTGTGGAAAAGTAATAGTAAAATATTACGATACTGCATGTGACAGAGATTTAAGTGTGAGTGACCTGCTGTGTTACAGATGTGTCCCTTGCCAGTTTTGCAACAGAAAGTCATGTACGCAGCATTACCTTGGGATAAGGTTGTCACGTCTCTGGGCATGCTGGGTCGTCCTTTCCCTGCCCAGCCGTATGCTCCAACGCTAACGCGGTATGGAGTGCCTGGCTTTAGATCACTGATAACAACCTCCTACCAGAGTCAAAAGAAGACAAGACAAAAACATTGTGAAAGCTCTTCCATGTAACTGGGGACGGCGCTGTTAGCTGGGATTCCAGGATCTTACACGGCATTTTCCATGTAACCTCCTTGGAGGATTGTCCCCAGCCCATCTCAGAAGCAAAAAACACAAACAGCACCACGTGTTTCCTCTCAAGCTGCAGCTTCGCCCCGGGGGAATCCACAGGGATGACCTGGACCCATTTCTCAGCATAATTCACAAGGTTGCAGATTGTTTGCATTCGCTGTCCAGCTTTTTTGCTGGTGAAGTCAAAGTCACATACTATTCCCTCCCTTGAGCCAATTGCTGACACTCAGTATCAGTCTGGTGCATTTTCTTTTTTGTTGTTTTTGTTTTTGTTTTTGTTTTTGTTTTTGTTTTTGTTTTTGTTGTTTTTGTTTTTGTTTTTGTTTTTGTTTTTGTTTTTGTTGTTTTTGTTTTTGTTTTTGTTTTTCTTTTAAATCCAGAGGCCGTAGAAGCTCCTGAGAATGAAGCAAGTTGCTGCAGTGTGAACTGATGATCTTTAATTTCTCACAGAGCAGAGACCAGTCCCATCACCTCTCACAATTTTCCTAGCCTAGCTATCAGCCTTGACCTGAAGAGAGCATTTCCCTTATTTGTCCTTCTGCCATAAACACAGAAAGATYAACCCACAGACAACTATTGTAAGGGAGGCGATGCTAACCTCCATGTGAAGACCTTGTGCTGCTGAATACTGTTCAGAGGAGCCTGCTCAAATCTCCCAGAAATTAGCAAATGTCACCAAAAAATTACATTTTATCACTGGCTGGCACACATAGCATGGATCAGCTTCAGACATTTAGATCTGGTCTGTAATGGAGCATGTGTACGTGTGTATAGAAATTCAGTATTCTTTACCTGCAGCCTATCTGTAGAGAGATGCAAATCCCAGATTTACAAATTTTGACAGCATATACAAGTAAACAAAAATACCAGGTTCTACACCACAGACTGTTTTGTTGTGAAAAAAAGCACTTATAAAAAACTCTTCTACAGAGATTTTTCTTCTGTTTTTCATTCTCTGATATTAAAAACATTATTCGCAGTGCATGTGAAAATGCAGAGATGTCCTTTCTCTTCACACTGGAACAGAATTTAAATCTGCATTTCCAGTTGCAGTAAAATAGTAAACAATCCCAAAATCTTGTTAACTGCTAAATTTCCTTATGATGGTCTTTTGGACAAACTCTCCCTTTCTATTCTTTGGGGAACTTATGTTATTACTATAACATTGTTCGGCAACACCCTGCCATCTGTCATTTCTCTAGCTGTGGTTTTGGAGCTCCATCACTGATTTCCTATTAACATGGACCACCTGACCATTATCGTGTTTTTCCATCATTCACCCTTGATCTGCTTGAATGACTTGGATTCATCTGAGAGAGATGATAACAATGCTGGAAAAGTAACTGCCCAGAGAGAGGCAGCAAGAACACTCACACCAAAAGATTTATCTGGGTCTTTCTGTCTCGTAGCTGAAGTGACTGAGATCTTTCAAAACATGATCTGAAAAGCCAGGTGCTGAAAACCCAGCACCACCTCCCAATGACAATACTGATGATCCTGTTCCTGCCATTCCATCCTCCATGCCATACATACTGTCTGTCTGTATTAAAATTGTGTGCATTTGTTCCTGCTGGCATCCTTCTTTATTACATTCATTCTTATGAGAAAAAATCCATCTTATTGCTTTCACACTATTCAGGAACTTGGCCTCTGCAGACAGTGAGATATTGATGTACTTGCCTCATATTATTACCTCCAGACTCAAGTCTACAATAAACTAAACAGAACAAATGTCATTGACTGCAAGGCCAATCAAGATCAAAGTCCTAATATCTACTTAGGTATTTAAATTCAACACGTGTACCCTCAAAACTTCAGCAAGGTACTCTCTTGCCTCACACATATGGCTATCTGCCTCTTTCTTCTGGCAATGTCCTCCCCATGAACACAGCTGTTGGACATACAGTGGGTATCTTTGAGACCAAGTATCTTCTAATCTTCTAGGATCAAGACATTAGTGAATAGGTGAAGATTCAGGACATCATCAAGCTACCCTGACGTGTGGCAATCTCAGGGAATACCCACCTCACACCAGAACACTTTCAAAAGAGATTCTGGAGAAGAAACACATTTTCTTGCACTCCACTGTCCAGGAGCCTGGGAGTACATATTTAATCTCTTTTTTTGCTTGTATTTAGGAGTTTTCTCCACCCCAGAAGAGACACAGTGGCCTCAGAGATAAGGAATTTAGGTGGTATGTGGAAGAGTTAGCTCCCCATCATTTTTGTAGTCTTTCTCTCCACTCAGATTGCCTCTATATTTTGAAGCATGATACCCCAAACTGGACATTGCATTGCTGATGAGGCTTTACTAGGCACCAACCTCACTGTCCTGTCTTACACAACACTCCTGCTAAAACCCTGCAAAATGATATTTGGTATTTTCACTACAATCTCACATTCTTGAATGTGGTGCAGCAACGCGATGCCTTTTCTGTGGTAGAGGAGTCAGGTGTACATAGAAACTGTATATCCCTCCCTGCCTTGCCACACAGCTTGCCCTCCCTCCAAGTGTGTTGAAACTGTTTGTGAGGCTGTGCAGTAAGCCGCCTCAGAGAAACCTGGATTACAAATTATTTTCCAAAGAAAACCTGTTTTCTGTTTTGTTTTGTTTTGTTTTAATCCAGAAAAACATCAAACCCTGGATTACAACGCAGCTGCAGAAACTGAGCTGGGTTTAATGACACTTGATCCCCTGACAACTCTTTCCCTACACTACTGGTCTCAGCTGGTCACTCCCCATTTTGTACTGGTGTGTTTGGTGATTTGACAGGGAGCACTATTGCTCTCCAGGGCTCTGTGCCTGACCTAAAACCTCCCACCATTAAAGCCTACTAATTTTTCTTGCTTTTTTCTTTTTTTTAATGTTTGTGCTCAACTTCGTGAATATTATGCCCAGTAGAACAACTGACTTATTAAATTGTACTGCATCTGCACTTCTCCTGGTTGCTCTCACTTACGTGTTCTCTACTATAAGATGACATAATACAGCTATAATACATTATCCACTTTTTGCTAATGCACAGGCACATGCACACACACACACACAGAAACAGGCGACCCAGATCAGCTCTTGCTATGACAGTCTCACACAGTCCAGAGAAGCCTCTGAGAAAGCAGCGGGGTCATACCCAGCACCAGGAGAGGAGGCTTAGTGACGGAAACATGAACTGTGCAGACTTAACCACAAAACTATTGCAGATTTCTGTTCAGTTTGGTATGAATATAAAAGAAAGCATTTCAACGAGAACACCACTTCCTGAGGATTAATGACAGCTGGGAGCTGATTAATCCCAGTCAGTCATACTTCTCCACAAGTACCCTTCAGAAGTGTTATTTTTATCAAGCAGAAAAAAAGGGCCCAGCATGGAACCTCAACTCTGAAATGCCATAATCCAGACTCAGCTCAGCTGGGATCGAACCAGATAGTCCTGGTTCAAGCACATCCTGAGGTCTCATCCAGACAGCAGCTTCCTACAGTCCAACCAAACTTCCCTTAATTCAGACCATGAAAGCTGTGTGAGATCCACCAACTTTGTGGGATTTCTCCATTCCTAGAACAGATCTCAGAGAAAAAAAGTTTGCAAAAAGTTGTTGATGTTAGGGATTTCAGTTAAACACTGAAATTGCTGCCGTCATCCTACCCAAACCCAAGCACCTCCTGCTTGCTTCCCCCCTTGCAATAAGCCCAATCTGTTTACTGTTCATAGGGAGCAGAATGGACCAAGTGCAGGACTGGAAATAATTAATCTGAATAATTCACCAGCTGCAAAGCCATTAAGAGGGCTGGTATTTCTTTCAAACCTGTTTTAAACTAGTTGTTAGTCTCCCACTCCTTCCTCCTCGGCATTCCGTGGCTGGCCTCTTCCCACGCTCCTCCTCCTCAGCTCTTGCTGGACTGGCTCAGGTTTTTTCCTCTCTGTCACCTCTCCCACTGCCGGACTGCTTTGTTCTTCCCCGTCACTCTGTGTCTGACTATCCAGCTGTCCCTGTCCCCTCTAAGTCCTCACTGCCTGGATATAGCTCATTTTTTACAGAAATTTCCTCCAGCAAAACAAGACATCCATAAAGACTTTTGATGACCGATAGGAAAGTTTATCCATTGCTAAAAAGGGAGCCACTATACCTACACATATCCACCTTCTTCACCTCTGGATTTTGAGCTTTAGCTACTATTTGCCACATTTTGACCACAAAAGATCCTGTATAAGTGCTAAGCAGAATCAACATTTGAGATCAAATTTTGTGTGTGAATCTGTGGAAAGACCAGGTCAGGAATGTTTAATTTCATTTTAAATCACAGCTGCAACCAAGTTTCATGTGAAGCAATACTTACAAAAATTGCTTGTCCATCAAGTTGACCCTGGGAAAAAACAAAATAGGACTTGTTAATGAAGTAAGGTACTAAAAAGTGATGGCAAAACCACATAAACAACAGGTCAGGGAATTAAAACAAGGCCAATGCTGCAGCACATAGTAGTCTATATGGCTGTTATTCATCTGCGTGAGTACTGGAATACAGATTCTGTTCTCCCAGTGAGTAAGAATTACTGCTGTCAGGATTAAGATAAAACACCAATGTGCTGTTTGTTCTTTGTTGGCATTACCAGGAAGAATGTTTTTTCAGGAAAAAAAGCAAGTGAGGAATACAGAGATAAAGATCAGAAGGGAGAAAATAATGCATAAATAAAGAAATAATATATCACGGCAATGGGGTTCTTGCATTTGCCATGATCCCAGAAACCTGCAGGAGCCAGAACTGACAACCAGAGTGATGGAAAACTGCAGGAAATCTGAGCATCCCTCTCACTCATGCTTCTCACAGGGAAGGTTTCTGAGCACTGCCCAGCAGGGATCAGGAAATATCAGTGAATGCACATCGTTGAACATCAGGTGGGGAGGCTGAAGGAAGAGGGGTCAGGAAATAAAGGAGAACGAAGACGAGTAGAAGAGAAAGGAGGAAAAAACTGAATTGTGAAGAAGGATCACSAAATAAAGATTGGAAAGCCTGCAATGCTCCTCTGTGTGCACACATAAGCCTTTGATTCCTGTGCTGGTAACGTTGCTGTCTCGTGGACAGACTGCCCTTCGCGGAGCGTGGTATGAAGGTGCTCCCCTCACAGCACCCAACCTGCAACACTCCTTTGCTCTCTGCCCAAGCAGAGGCTGGAAAATCTCTGTTTCTGCCTTGCTGAACTCAAAAAGCAGCTTCTCCACACTGAGGAAGCACCGACGTGTCTTGAGAATACCCTTTAAAAGCAGACAGTATTAAAACCATCCAGAGGCATGGAGGAATTGCTTTCATCTCGGCACTAATTGCTCAGCCGTGCAGCAGAAGGGGATGGGCGGTCTTCATTCACAAATGGAAAAGGAAGGGGAAATTGGACAGAAAAAGGGAAGGAGGAAAGAGAAGGGTAAGGTGAAATAAAGCCAAGTAAGAAAGCAAAGGAGCRATAAAAGGAAAAACAGAACTATAGGCAAGGGGGAAAATGGGAAGCAAGGAGGAAAAGTACTGCTTTCAAGAACAAAAAAACCAGAAGTTGAGGGAATCTTCTAGGACATGCACTTGCACAACTGCAACTAAAGCAGCATTATTAAATTTTAAATTCCATATTTCAGGAGGTCACAGTCTCACACAGAGACAAAAATACACTGAAAACTGTCTCCTTTAACTCACACACTTAACCTGTGTCAGACACTGCAATACACGTACACTGATACTGCAACTTGGACTGTGCATAGAGTCGTGCAATTCCCTTTCCATGTGTGGAAGTCCACAGAAAATGCACATTCAAAATTAAAAGTTCTATTTTAGTAGATGCCAAAGGTCAGTACTAGGAAGACGCAAGCAAGTCCCAATAGTTTTACATGATAAATTAGTCAGACAACAAGGAGCAAAAATGTATCACACTGACTGGATTACAGAAAAACATTGTGATTTCCTTTTGCTCAATACCCAGAGCAGATCTGGGGCTTGGATCCTCAGCATAATTCACAAACCAGCAGCAAGTAGACAGTTGCAAGTTCCCACTTGCAAGCTCCGCTCCAGTGCTCTGACTGTTGATGAAAAGAAATACTCACCATGCTAACCATATCCAAACTCAGGGGAACATCGTGTGAGAGCTGTTTAACTGCTTTGTCTTCTTCAACCTCTGAGTAAAACACCTTGGGAAGAAGATATAGTCAAGCCAATTAAAGCAATAACGCAATGCTTCAGAATGACTTAAAAACAAGTGCATTGTTATCACATTGTGGACAGCATTTGAGCCTATGATCCCCTACCTTTTCAAAAGCATGAAAAGCTAACGCCCTTTAACATTCCCTTCATATTTGCTAGAAGTTGTCAGGATGACTAAAGGACACCATCTTACAGCGTATACGCTGAACTGAGGTGAAACACAGCCTAGCTTTCAGGGCAGACTTGAACTGACAACTTTAATTGTGCATCATTTGGCCATGGTCAGCTTGGACAGCGGAAGATCTGAGGGACTGGTCTGCACAAATTAGGCATTTTACTTCATATAAGGAAGATATTGACATTATATGATTATGTCATCATAAAAATTGCTGTATCATAAACGTCTCTCCATGCCTGTTGCCATGTACTGGAGACTAGCGAGCCAGGGAAAGTCTGATTTCCTGTGCACAGAGACCCTGAGACGCCAGAGGGTCAAAAGCTAACATGAAGTGAAGATGGTTTGGGTATAGCACTATCAATGCTGTTATTCATTAGTTTTACCATCATGCCACACATGCACTCAAGGCTTAAAAATAAACTGGGGCTTGGATGCTTGGTGTACTGCATGAACAGTGAAAACTACTTATGATTTGTGACTACAAAGTATTGCAACTGTTTGAAAAATATCATGACCTATAGAAAAGCCACTTACTCACTGCACCTCTGTTTTCACACAGAAGCGTGGACCCAACTACACACAGAGCCCGGCTGAGGCAGGTTCTGGCCACACAAGTGCTTCTCAGTGTCCTAGACGACAAGCACTTTCATAACAATAAAAACAACCCTGCAGCTGGGCTGCATTAGTGTCATTTACAAGACCATGGGATGAAGGGGCATGTGTACCAGAAATACCTATTTCAGGGAATTTTCTCACTCTTTTAGCATACATTAATAATAAAGGTAGTCAGAAGTTTTCTGCTTCCCACCTTTTTACATAAAACTGAATTTTGGATTTTTTTTTCTGGAAATTTCAAGTCCTTCCACAGAAAACATTAACAAAAACAACTCCTGTTTGTTTTTTGTTAAAGGGGAAACCGACCAATTCTAGTCAATATCCCACATCTTTTGGTGCTAATTCCCTGCTGACTAACTTCCATTTTGGGACTGAGTTTCATTGCCGTGGAACACCTGTTATAGCAATACCTAATAAACATGAATAAATGGCAGATTAGTGTTCATTGTTTTTCTGCTTGCACACTAAAACACAGTACCCAGTTTAGGCTAGCCACTCCGCTTTGCCCAACAGGCAGAAGGTAACGTAGCAGAGGCTTGGAGGGGGTCAGAGCCTCCCCTACAAAATTGCTAGGTAAAACAGGAAAATCACCCAACCTCTTTAAGGGAAATTCACCACAGAGGTAGGAGGGAACAAAAAAAAAGCCTCTTTTGATATTTAAGGCTGTGGCTGGGCTCCCAGGGATGCTCTGCAGCACGAAACTGTCCTTCCCCTGTACCTGCTGCCACTCTGGGAAGGTTTAGAGGTGTAGTTTGGAAAAGCTATTCCTGCTAAAGCAATCCTCAGGCTGGAAGTACGAGTCAAAGGATCTGAACAGCCCTGAAATCACCATGGATCTCCCTTCACTTGCACAGTGTCATATGGACCTGCTCTGCTCTACTTTACTGTTTTATCAGCTGCAGAGAGCACCGAGATCCTTGCGTGAGAACCACAACAGAAAAGCATTCTATATCCACTACAAGCCCTTGGCATCCAACTCAAATTCCCTTCATAGACTGCTTCTGAAACATGAAATGCTTGTTTCTTAAAGTTACAGCTCAATCCATCGAAGCCCACTGTTCCCTGACCGCATTCTGGGCAATGGCACGATTTGTTACAGGAGTGGGCTCTCCTGCTTGCTTTGCCATGCTGTGTGCATAGTCTGAGGCCACGTAGGGTGTTGCAATCCTCTACTAGCAGCATAGAGGATCACTTACCGTATAACCCGTGATAGTGCTCGCATGCTGCTTTGGCATCCTCCATTGCACTCTGAATGCTGTGCAGTTCAGTGAATCCAGCAGTATGTCAAGAGGAGGCCCCAGCCTATCTGCTCAAAGCAAAATGACATTGTATAAGAAGCCACAGGACATAAAACCTCTCCTTTAGCCACCTGGAGGTATGGCTTTGAAGAAGAATAGATGTGTGCTGCCCTCATTCCAAACTGTCAAACATAGCCCGCTACTCCCATTTGACTTGGGTGCACCTTCTCCCTCTCCACCTCTGCCCTCCAAGGCAGCGGTGGAATACCAGGAGAGAGGGGGCGAAGGGGGACATCCCCTCTCTCAGTGGCAAGGAGCTGTTGATCAGCTCAGGACACCTCATGGACACCTTCAGCCTCCCCCTCACCGCCCCTCCCCGGCAGCAACATGTCCAGCAGCGACACCCTGGTGTGAGGAAAACAAAACCAAACCCAAAACATGCCTCCTCGTCAGCCCTTTGCTGCTTTGGCACAGGCCAATAGACCTCCTTCATGGGCCAGAGAGGTCTCCCGATCACCACCGGCCTCTGCAACCCCAATTCCTTCACGACAGCTATGGATGGGAAGGGCAATGATTTAAGAAAGAAGCAAGTTTAGCCTAATGAGAAGAGCACAAAGGACCCCTCAGTTCCCGCCTGCCCCTCTCCAGACGCAGGTTACGGCGATGGGATCTCTTGCCGTCATGCTTTCAGTGCTGCCACAATCAACCCCCTCTCTCACCAGCTGCAGCAGGAGGAGGGCATTTTTATATGGCTATACTGGTCTCACAGCACCTATCCGTCTCCTTCTCTTCCCACGGTACAGGTTGGTGTATCAGAACAATGGCTAATTCAACTACTGCAAAAAAAAAAAAAGGCTGGAGAAGAAGGAAACCCTGAGCTCCACACCTCTAGTAACATGTTAGCAACCGCATTTACTGTCTGAGGAAGGGCAGGTGGAGGAGCGTGTCTGCTCTGTAACCTGAGCAAGATTTTTAACACAACTTCTTGAAACCACCATCGTCCATGCTCTTGAAACCAAACACACCTTACAAACAACTGTAATAGAGAACTGATTCAGACACTTTAACAACAACTTCATTTTTTTCAACGTGACAGTTTTATTATGCTTAGTTTTTTGCATGCCCTTACCTATGAAAATTTTAAGTAAAGCCTAAGGAAACCCTTTTTTTTCCCCTTTTTTTCCACTAGCTCTGACAAAATATCAAGCAAAACCAAGCTACTGTAAAGGTCATTTTTTAGATGTGAAGCAAGCCTACATCAGATTTACACTTGTCACTTCCACCTACATATTTGATTTGAAGCTAAATACAAAACTTAACAGCTTACAAACTCTGCACAGTATCAATCAGCATCAATACCCAAGTAGTTAAAACAAGAGCAGAACTGATATTCTGGTCCTCTTCAGACTGACCCTGCATTTTCCCACTGCTAGGAAACTTTTTAGCTTATGTTTCTTAATTTGAGTGAGCAAGTGTGGCCAGTTGGGGTCCACACCGCTCAGTTAACACCGATGACTCTTTGTTTTCCCGGCCCTTTTATCTATTTATTTCTCTTCAGCACTAGAAGAAATCCTGGACAGTGCTAGGTGCAATCATGAAAGGATAGATACATAAATGAGGTTTAAGAGACCCTAACTTCTCTCACCATTCGGTCCCTATGCCTGAAGCTTCAGCCATTCTTATCTAAAAAAATTCCCAGCAGACTGTCTCCTGGGCAAGGCTGCACAAGGACTGCATGCAATGGGCTCCTCATGAAGAACCTTTTTTTTTTTCCCTTTTATTGTTGAAACAACACAGCGGGGGATAAAAAAACCAATACACCTTCAGAAAAAGGGACTACCCGTTGTATGCTAGAGGTTTGTGTTCTCTACACACCCCAAGGATCCTGCTTAGTAGTTCAACTTGAAAGAAATTCTGAAGACTAATGCACAGTTATAACATCCCTGAGAAGTTTGTGTAGCCGTAACAGGACAGGGCTGCACTTACACATTAAGGAGGGAGAACATACTTAGGGCTCTACCTGCATGAATTGCCCTCATTACCTGCAATGATCTAACTAATGAGTTAATGGAAACATGCACAAGAATTACAGTCTGCCCTAACAGGCTCCTGCTCCGTAAACACAAGCCACCAGCCAGATTCCCAGTTTCCCTCCCAGCCTGTCGCATTTCCCAGAGGGTAAAGCAGCGAGCTGCAATCCCCTCCGTGACCCTTTCCAGGGACACCACCAGTGCCTCCCTTCCCCTAGCTCCCAGGGAAGGGGCACAGAGGAGCAGAGCATATCCTAAACTGATCTTCAAGTAAACAAATAACTACCCAGTGCTTCGAGCAATGCCATTGAGCAACCCGTAAGCTTTTAAACATGTTCCTGAGTTGCTGGAAACTACCCAGGACCCAAAGACAGGGACATCCACACATCCATACTGCCTGTATAGTCTGTGGCACAGGTTCAGCCTCCTAGGAGAGTCTCCCAGGAATGGTTTGGAGGATAGCACAGCTCACAAACTATGTCCCTAAGTCAGTACGGACATCTTTTGGGAAGGAAAGGAGCTCAGCCATATGGATGAGAGCCAAACCATGCCATGCTACTTGCTCTCTGGGCCTTCACCCATTTTCTTCATGAGCACAGACTTAGCCTCGTGGATCCCTGCTTGGTTCAGAGGCTCTGAGCACAGCAGAGTACCACCTCTCGTGCTTGCCTCCTGCCTTGCATTCAGCAGTAGCTGGACCATACACCACCACGTACCACCTGCTACCGAAAGGAGAGGCAGGGAAGAGCAGCCAGGGCTGGGGTATCGCTGTCTAGTTAAGCAGCATTTCACATTCAGAAAACACCTTTTCAATCTTCACAATACCCAGTCAGGCAGGTTAGTATTAGAGGTGCATCAGTAGTAAAGGAAAAAGAATGCCCCCTAAACATTCACTCTTAACATATTCATGCCATCCTTGTATTACTTTCTGGGGAGACAAGTTTGCTGGAGGCATAGTTGCTGAAATAACAAATTTTAACCAGTAATGACAAATACTCACATAAGGCAGGCTTCAAATTTATATTCTGAATGCACTATAGGCCAACAAAATTATTTACAGAAAGTATTTGGTGAATAATTTGGAACAACAAATAAATTTGAAAAAAATGCTGTCCATTTGCAGACTATCTGCAAACAGAGAGACAACATCTGTTGAATAAGGAGCCACGCCATGAATTATTCACCCAGCCCTACTAAACACTACTATCTCCAGTTTGGAGATGATGAAAGAGACACAGAGAGCCAAATACTGACCTCAGTTACACTGGCCTATAAATTGTTACTGGAGTACTAAATACAAACTTAAGCCAGGGAAAATGAGAGCAAGGAGCCAGAGAGGTCTATATCTCCATCCTCCTTGTTTAATTCTCCCTAGAAGTCAGGGAATTCCCCTAACGCAACAAGGACAGTGGCAGGAGGTGTGCTTGGGAACCAGGTGTAAGCACCATCAGCACCTAGCACTGCCTTTGCAAGCAGACTCAGATGACGCTCAGTGGTCAAACGATGGTTTGGGGAGTGTGCAGGGTGCACTCACTGCACCGCTGCATGCTGCCCTCCCTGTGACAAAACCATGCAACAAATAGGCACGCAGTGCTCACCCTGCCGGGGACCACGCTGCCTCCTGGTTAAACAGGGAGCCAAGAGGAAAAGGAAAACCTGGGCCAGCCCTGCCCCATGCACAGAGTTATATCTTGGGGAGGACTGAGAGCAAGGCAGAGAGGAGCATCTCATGCAGTGTGGCGGTCCCCACAGTCCTCTGCTGTCACCGCTCCTGACCTTGCAGCTTATTGATGTGCGTCTGGGGATTCAGAGTCACTTCTGGTTGCCAGAGTCCGAATTTCACACAACCCAGCAGAAAGTAAAAAATGTCCATTTTTGGACTGAATTTTCCCTTTGCAAGCACAACTAAGTGACTGTGCGATCTGACACAAGCAATGTTTATGCCACTGAGATGCAGGAGATGTCACGGCTTTGAAACAGTCATGCTGCAACACTATATCAAAGCGATTTGTCAGCTGATCACAACTGTTGCAATACATATTGCTGTTCTACTAACAAATTATTTTGAGATAAATGTGCACTTGAGGTATTTTGCAAGATTTTACAGAACATCATGTATTAGGCACACTAAAAATGGATACTAAAACTGGTCTAAACATTTATGTCTTTATGTCAAAGGTCATGTTTAGACTATAAAAAATAAAAATAGTTTTCAAGGATAAAACTCCTTGGGTATTTGTAGTTCCTCCTACAATTCAGGTCAGAAATACCTCTCTTCTCAAAATTCAGCATGAAAGCTCTGTTAATCTGGTAGCACCATGCGCAGTGCAAAACCACAGCGGAGCCTACTCCCCTCTGCAGCCTGCTGGATGGGAACCTGCAGGCAAGGGAGGTGCAATGCATCTACTACTTGTACATACTCTGAAGATCTGCCTCAGTGATGATCCCACCTGCAAACGTCCTCTACAGTTGGATCCGGTGAACACCTAAGAAGGCACGGAGATTAGCTCTGATCACAAAGAACAAGAAACCAATTTATATAAATATAAAATTAAACACATTTTGTACAAGCACAGTCATTGTCCTTTCTGTGCCCGTCAGGCACAGATATTGTCCAAAATGCTTTGATGAAACTGGCGATGGAAGCAATGACTTTGGTCCCATGCAGAGAAGCCATTAATCAAGGGGGAGCACTCTCTACAGGTATTATGACTATACATTGTAAAAGTATATCAAATACAAGAAGTTAATGAGGATTCGGCTGTAGATAAACAATGTTGAGCTGACAACATTGTATTTACTTTTCTGCTTACAGCTATTTTGTTTCTTGTTTACAGATCTCCTTGGTTCTGTACTTCAAAAACATGCAAAAACTGCTAAACCAGTGAAGAAGTCGCCAAACAAACTCTCTAAGTGAGCTGAAGAATACATTAGCCCTCTCCCTAAGATGGAGTTAATTTTACCATTTTCAAATAATTACCATTATTTAAATTTTTGCTTCACAAAAGCAACTCAAATTAAAAATGGCAAAAAAAAGCTTATCCCATCGATACAAGTACCATTTCCATTGCAGCTCCCACTGCTGCATACAACACCCTCTGCCCGTAAATTAAACACCCATAGGCTACCATCAAGGTGGCTACAGGCAAAGTGCCTCCTGGGAATGGTCCCCAGCCTGGGCTAGTCAGTGACGTACCAGTGCCTCGGGATGCTCCTTGCCATCACTGAATCCACCAGCAGAGATGTCACTTCTATGCCTACCCTTGTGACTTTAGCAGAGTTAGCTTGGGTACCTAATGGGAACCCTTCAAATTAATCCACCCACTGCTCCCAGCCTAAACACGCTGGCCTCGTGCAGAGCTCAGGAACAACCACCTCAGCTTGATGCTTTCCTTCAGCTACTGCAAGACAACTGCTCATGCAGACACAGGCAAGTTCCTCCTTTCTTCCAGTCATGAAGTCACCCCAAAATCTTACTACAGGGATGAATAATTACGAGAAAAAAAACCACTTCAAAACAAATACATTTCTTATGTTCACAAGCTTCACATCTGAAGCGCTTTGGATGAGTTGGATAAAGCTCATCTCAGTTGGTACTACTATTTTAGAGGAAATTTCAAAATTTATTTAAATTTTAAATTAGATGAAAATAATACTGACTGAAAACAGTATTTTTTTAAAATATTCATGAATGGAATATCTGAAAGGATTGGGGTTGGAAAATTTTCTTTTAGAATTTTAATTATATTTTGCATTTCATCTTCTCTTTCTTTTTTAGATGTTTATGCTGTTTCAAGGCATGCAGGTAGTCACAGGTACYTACAGGTCCTGAAATAATACACAAATAATTCACTGATACAATCCACATGCAATAATATGGTAATTCATTTAAGGGAAAACAGATGGTTCATTTCATCTTTACTAGTTTGTGGTTTGGAAAACTAAACTCTTTACACTACATATTCTGTACTACTATTAATTGGCCCTACATGCCTAGGGCATAGGCCAACAAAGTGAGATAACCATTTCATTATTTTACTTTTAAATCTCTGTGGGTAACAGCTAAGAGGTACTGACTGAAGGACTCCTTATTTTCCAGGTTGATGTGTCTCCTATTTGTGTCCCATGAAACAAGAGGAATTTGTTGATGCCAGCTGTCACCACTAACATGTCACAATATAAGGAAATAGGAATAAAAAACCTCATGAAAGACAATTCAAACTAATTCTAAATTGAAGTTTTCAGAACAAACATTTTCCAGAAAGAGAAATTCCTTTGGATTTCTTTTGTTTCAAACATTATTTAATTCAGTTCCCTAATTTATCAAAAAATGAATTTATTGAAATAGCATTTTATCATTGAAAAAGTAGTTTTCAAGAAAAAAGTCTGTCTACTCCTAGAGGTGGAACAAAGTGTATTAGGGCCCATTCACTCTCTCACTGAAATATTGGTGAAATTATCCTTTGTAAAACAATAAACAGTGATAGGGTCTTTTCTTGTTTCCCTTCTTTTTACAGACTGAATGAGGTTATGCAAACACCACAGTGGAATGAAGACAGCATGACGAACCGAAAAAGGTCAGGAAATACTAAGTGAAAAAAATGTGCCATCTTTTAATCTCTTTGAAGCATTTTCCAGCTCCCACTGCCCAGCAGCAGTACGTAAGAGAGCAAGAATCTCCCAGCCGCAACAACCACAAAGGACGATGACTTGAAACTGGAAAATCTCAGCCAGTCTTTCCTGGTCCTGCACCCCGAGTAGCAACATCAACATGGAAAATGTCAAAAAATAGARAAATCTTGATAGTCGTTGCTCTGAACAAGTCACCTACCACTGCTAGTGCACTAGATCCCGACAAGAGGAAATCCACTGGATCACCTGCACGCTGCCACAGTGAGCACCAGTGCAGAGACTGCAGGTAGTATGGGCCTATAGAGGCATCACGGTTTTTGACCCAGACCGTGGTGCACAAACCTTTGGAGAGACTAACCCGATCTCAGTTAGTCCTTTAAAAATACTGTAATAAACACAATTAAAAAACCTCAACATTATAATAATAGCAGGCTTGGACCCACATGATGTTTTTCTGATGCACTATATAGCATCTGTTATCTGTCCCAGGTACATCTGAGGTGACAGTCATCGGGGTATTTATAGCCCAAGGAAGAGGAATGAAGGAGCTCTGCACAGTGCATGGTGACTTCCAGGTGTGAGAAGAAAAAGCAGAAACTGATTTTTTAAATAACTTTTTTAAGAGCTAGATATATAAAAAACTTCTAGCTGTGGATGGTTACACACTGGAACCACTTTGGGGGAATTCCTGGTGCTGAAGGTTATTAAAAGCAGGGGACACCATTATCTCTGAGCAAAGGTCTAGTTCATACCTGTCCTGCCTTTGTCAAGAGGAACAGACAGGGCAATCTCTGGATAACTCTTACAGGCTTGTGTTTTTAATAATTACTGATCAGAGGCCAGTCTGACTAACACAAGTGCACACACTGTACCTGCATTTGAGATAACTTGGTGAAATATTTCTCCTAATGGAAGCGCTTTCCACTTCCAGTATAAATGTAGCATAGATGCCTGTAAAAAAGCCCCACCAAGACACTCCACCTGCATAACCTCAGGTGCATTCCTGGAAGCCTGAGTCAAAATCTAGTGCTCGTGCCCCTAAAACCAGGCTTGCGCTTCAGCTGTCGAAGCCCCAGTGCTAGTGCATGGCTGCCCTAATTCCTGACATCTCTGCAGCATCTTGGCCTGGCAGAGGAAAACGCTAGCCAGTCCTTGTTCCTGGAGAAGGGGAAGCACTGAGGCTCACCCCACCCTGCTCCAGCCTACCGGCTGCTTGAATGCAAAGCTCAACATTTTTCCTGGCTTGGGATTTCCTGGCTGGGCTTGGACCTGCCTTGTCCCCGCGGATGTGTCTAGGGGCTGGCAGCCTGCGTCTGGCCCTGCCTGCTGCCATGGCCCTGCCTGCCCTGGTACTGCCTGCCTTCTCATCAGCTACTTCACCAGTTTTCAAATAACTTTAAAAAAAAATCTCTGTGAGGTTTAACATAAGTATTAGAAAGTAGCTGAAAAACGAGCAACAGCATGTTAGCATGTCTGTGCAGTAGACTTTAATAATCCGTAGGACGGGCTGGATAAGAACCAGCATGCCAAGCGCATCCCCTGGCATACCCTCTGACCCCATCTCCCTCCATGGTTTTCTATACTGGGACTACACTGGGAACAGCAATCAATTAAAACGCCACTCAGCTGATGGGCAGCTGCAGCAAGCAGCAGCAGCTTTCCAGCCAGGCACCCCAGCGGGTTTGCACATGCTGCCCGGGTGAGACAGACCCAGTGAGCCACAGAGGAAACTCTGCACCCAAGGAAAACTGTGTCATCCAGAGGTGCAGTTTCATCCTACCACTCAGCAAAAGCAGCAGCTCACTACCAACAGCAAGAGCAAGGTCTCACGCCTTCTCCTGCCCTGCCATCTCCTCACTCCTCCATCCCTCTCCCTCCAGGCATCTACCTCCACCTTCCTACCCCAGGGCTTCTCCCTCCCCTTTTGCACCGATTTGGGTATCATGTAAGAGAATTCCATCCACTTCCACCAGAAAACAAAAGGCCGTTCGCTTTCCTCTCGTGGGTTACGCATCTGAGGTGTTAGGAAGCACGAACATCAGAGGAGCTCCAGAAAACATGGCATTCCAAACACTAGTGGAAGCAGAAACAGGAAAACATTAATAAAGCTGATCACACAGTGCTTAAAGTTCCTAACTGAGTCTTAGGCACTGTTGGTGAAAATAAACTCTACTAAGCAGGCTATTACTGTTCTCAAAGAAAATGATAAAAATAAGGATGAAAGTCAGCCTGCTACATTTTCTGAGCATTTATAACATGGGTAAAATACATAAGAGAACCACATATCAAAGACTTCGTATTTATTATCAAAAAATACAGATTCATTATATATATAAAAATATCTATAAATAAAAAGGGCAGTTAAGCTATAAAAAAGCGAAACAAATAACTTGAAAATTTCTTTTCCCATCAATCAATATCACTTACGGGTATATTTTCCAGGTGTTCGCTACACAAAGCTTATTATCTTCAATGGGAGCCATGGCAAAGTTGTTCTTGCTACTTAAAAAATGTTCTCCTTGATGTCTCTTAATTTCTTTGCTTTACCTACTACAAATTTCTCTCTCGCTGATACACAGTACAAAGCTGAGCTCTTGAAGAAATAGCTTATTGGTACAAGACACAAAATTCAAGGGAAGCTTCTGGAAAAGTGGTCAAGTAGAAAAAACTGACAATCATACATCTATCATGGAGACACACACACAAAAAGATTAAAGTATAAAGAGGGCAAAGCTGACCACGTGACAAGCAACAAACGTGCAGGGTGAGGACAGGACACGCAGCATCTTGGGTTCTCACAATCCCTACAAGTCCTGAGTAATTGTTTTGAAGCTCATTATTGGTGGACACAAGCAATCTGGTTATGCCCCAGAGAGTACCACACAAATAAACATGTGGGTTTGTTATCCCTAAGGTTTTGGCACAGGCCTCATACAGCTACACCACCTCAAATGGTAGTGACCTCCCACCAAACATCTTTGTATTGATCACAACTAAAGCAAACACCCGCTTTCTCTGTAGAAAGTAGAGCAGTTGGACCAGCTGGTGTTTTCAGGCCACGACTAGATGGAGGACAGCTCAAAGGAAGCTAGACGCAAGAGCTGAAATACACACTTTCAAAAGATACTTGTGACACTTTGGAAAATCACAGAGAGGATGAGGTTGGAAGGTACCTCTGGAGATCACCTAGTCCAAACCCCTGCTCAGAGCAGGCTCAACTACAGCAGGTTGCTGAAGTATTTGCCCAGTTGGGTTTTTAAATATCTCTAAGGATGGAGACTCCACAAGCTCTCTGGGCAAGTGCTCAGTCACTCTCACTGTAAAAAAGTTTTTTCTTATGTTTAAATGGAATTTCCTGTGTTTCAGTTTGTGCCTCCAGTCCTGTCACAGAGCGGCACTGAGAAAAGCCTGGCTCCATCTTCATTACTCCCCCCATCAGATATTTATATACATTGGTAAGATCCCCCCGAGTCTTTTACTCTCCAGGCTGAACTGTTCCTCTCAGCCTCTCCTTGTCCCCGAGATGCTCCAGTCCTTTCATTATCTTTGTGGCCTTTTGCTGTACTCGCTCCAGTATGTCCATGTCTCTCTTGTACTGGGCAGCCAAGAACTGGATCAAATCCTCCAGATGTGTCTCCCCAGTGCTCAGTAGAGAGGAAGGATCACCTCCCTCAACCTGCTGGCAACAATCCTCCTCATGCAGCCCAGGAGACTGCCAGGCCTCCTTGCTGCAAGGGCACATCCACCAGGGCTGCTGCGGCACAGTGATCCTAACCTGAGTGCAGAAACCAGATCAATTGCAACTGTGATTTTATTAAAGGCTGCTGAAGGCCAGGTCAGGGAGGAAATCTGGCACCTTCTCAAGAAGCAGGAAATTCTTCTCCAACTCAGTCCCTCCATAAGAAACAGGATAATTTCACTACCTTCTGCAGTCAGCAAGTCTCTCCGTTCACCAGCAGTATCAGTAAAAACCACAGAGGAAATTCTTTGTCTCTGTTAAGTGACAGAAATAGATGTGTTTTTTAAACCTGAATCCCCACACTAACGTAGTGTTGGATACAGCTGTGTATCCAAAGAGCCAGCAATAAGCAGTGGGATGTGAAACCTGGGAGAATGATTGGGAGGGATCAAACCTTCTTTGCTGCAAGAGACAATGAGACATGGAAATACATCTCAGCATTAATAAAGACCAAATACGTAAGGGAACAAACAGCAAATGACCCAGGCACAGTTACGATGTCCACAAAGCTAGCATCTAATACTCCCTAATCCTCTCAAAGCGTTCTCTGCTCCACCACAGCTTGCAGAGTCCAACCCTTTGGCCCAAACCATTACCAGGGCTGCCTCACCATTCAAGCCGTACCCTTCTCTTGGCATCAGCTGGTTAAACGGCTCTTTCTTTTCCCCTTTCTGCCCATTTTAGGTGCTGTCTAGTCCTTTGTCCAGCAGTGATTTTCTTCCCCTTCTATTCTGCAGGTTTCTTCTTCCATCCTCCACATGATCTCATCTTATGACTCCACATAGGTAAATGGCTTCAACGTTCTCATGTCAGCCCACTAAGTCCATTACCATATATATGGAGGGAGCTGCAGTTCTTGACTGTACAGTTCCCCATACCATAGTGCTGCATTATGACTGTTCAGTTAAGATGAAAACAGTAGCAACCCACGTGCAAGGGGTTCATGCGGGAACGGGAACGTCATGAAACAGGAACGGCGACTAAAAATGCCAGCAGGACATTGGTCTCTGTGTTGGTGGCTGGAGTACCAGCTGCAATGCCACCATCTCTGTAAATAGTCATCTTCATAAAAAGCCTGCTTATTTTTAGAAACACGTTGTCTTCTCCTGTGATTATCTAGAAAGCAGAATATGAAACAGAGCTGAAATATTTCTGTGCCAAGTAACAAATTCTGGCTTCTGCTAGCTCAAATTAAACCACATAAGTTCTGGTCCTAGACACTTACTTTCCATCATTTGCAGTTTGACAGGTTTTGTTCATGTGTTTTTCCTAAAATGATCTTCTAGTCGAAATTTCTAATGCATGAAAGAATTTAACTTGAGTGAAATTCTCTATAATCTTTGCCCTTAGGTTTTTTCCCAGAAGATTTTTGAGCTCAGCAACACAAAGCCAGTCTTGGTTTAAAACTTTATATGTGCAATAATGCCTCTGACACATCAGAAGAATCGGAATGATTTCTGTATTTGAAAGCAGCATGCTCAACATCCACAAGATGCTCATTTCCCCTCATTTTAGAAAGACAATTCAAATTACAAGTTCCAAATGTACAAAGGTGTTGATATTTGACTGTACCATCAGTTTCACAGGTGCCAGCAATTTTAAATGACTTTAAAAATCGAGACAGGTGTGAAGAATAATTTGGCTTGGGATTCTTCCAGCCTCGGAGATCTTTCTGTGTGAGTTACACCAGTCTGACTACCCTCTGAGGACACAGGGAAAGTCAGAGCCACTCGGCGTCCCCTTATCAGACCAACTACTCTTAACATGACTGCTATCTGCACTGTTATTTAAAAAGTGTTTATTAACTATAAGGTTAATATATATAAATGGAAAGACACCCCATCACCACTTGGGTGGTGATACACCAAGAAAGCCAGGTGCAGAATATGTTAGCACCTGCACATGGTTTATCTCTTCTAGGTCTAAAAATTATCCAGGATAACTTTTGGCAATGCTTGAATGAAAGATCTTTCTAAGAAAACAAAGCTGGTGTATTTTGACCATCCAATTACATGGCCAGCAAGTCACTAACAGAAGAAAGCGTTTCTCCCATGGCCCCATAGCTGTCCTCTTCCTTTTGAATAAGAGGCTCCCTGGGTCAATATTGTGTGGATTTCTCTTTCATTGGAGCCCAATATCCTGAGGAGCTTTCTTCATGAGTAGTCCTTACTCCTGGGTGTAGTTACACTGCGCTCAGTAGAAGAACTGGTGTGAACTTGGTGTATTTCACACTATACACCACTCACCTGGAGAGTTTTATGGATCATCACACACCGAATCATTACTTAGGTTTGCGTTAGTTACCCGGTTGTGATGGAGCTTTCCCCCTAAGCCTCCAATTTTCAGTGGCTTATGCCCTCCTGAAGCAGTTACTTTCAAAGATGAATTCGGCTGTGCTTGTTCCCAGCTCAGTGACTCTGAAAAGTCTGAAAAAATAATGTTCATCTTTTGTTGTGATTTGGATGTTCACGTTATATGAAATAACTAATTTGGTTTTCATGTGTAAGCATCTTCACTAAAAATAAAAAATAAAAGGAAATCAAATCTTGCCTATTCTTACCCAAAAGTATTTCCTTTCAGTTGGAATTAATTATGAAGAACAGGTGTTGGGTTTTGTTTGGTTTGTGGGTTTTTTTAGACAAATCATTTGTTTGCACAGAAAACCATTAGGAAATTTTATTCAAGGTCACATAGCTAACATAGTCGCCTGTGTGCCTGTGGTTTAGAAAGTCTTTTATTACATGATCACAGACCACTGTTGCACATTCACCGATAAATATGGCACCAAATTGTACACTCTTTAACATATGAAATAATAAAGTCTGCAAAGATGTCTTCATGGTAATTTACTCAGATTACAGGCATCTTTGATATATTTTAATAACTTTTTAACATGAGAAAAACTTTCTATAACCATTTATTTTACTGTTTCACTTCATTGTGGTGGAAAAGCTGTGAAAAGGTCCTATCAGTCTTGTTTTGAGTCTCCATCATGAAGCAAAAATGTTAGTCACCTATTTTTTTTTTTATTTTTATTTTCAGTAAGACCACATTAAAGGGATATAAGCAGAATTGGGCATAAGGTTGAGTCCCAATATAAGCATGATCTGAGGAATGGGAACTCCCAAGTATACTCTCAGCTAACTGATGAGTTTGTGGGGCACTGAAGAGAACTCATCCACTGAAATTTTCCATTTTAAGACAACACGGTAGTCTCCTGCTCCTCAGGATGACTTTTGGGTGACTGACACTCAGAATCCCTGCCATTAAGTTTAAGGAGGTGAATCTGATCGTTGGATGTGCTCACTCCCAATGAGCTGTACACAGCTATGCCCTGTCTAATCCAGTGTCACTGTGTATCTGCCAGAGAAAAAGAAGGTGTTTTTTTTCTGCAAGGCATGCTGGAAGATATAGAGGCATTCACCTATGTATTATTACTAAGGTAATGCCTAGCAGCCTTGACTAAAATTGGGGTACAGCTGTGCTGAGCACCCTACAGAAGTCCTATTACTGTCTAATGGTTGGAAAAGGACAAAAGCACAAAACCACTCTCACCGCATCTTGAAAACTGAAAATCTGGCCTGGGAAGGACTGGCAAACCCTCAAAGCAAGTCTGCGACAGCCTCGGGACAGAAAGATTTCCCAAGGCTCACTCTAGTGCCTTAACTCCAAAACAACCCCTCTTCTCCAAAGCATCACTGGGAACCCCAATATCTGGTATAGGTATAATTCCACCAATTTTAAAAAAATTTTTGGTTAATTTCACCTTTTTGAACACTGGTGGAAGTCTGTATAGTAGTTTTAGAGGGGGCATTGGCAAAATGGCGCCCAAGAAAAACATTTACCGCAAGTTTCCTTTTACAGAAGAAGATAGCAATTTCAGGATGGAAAGGACAGAACACGTTTTGCTGCAAATAAGACTAACTAAAATGAGAAAACATACTTCAAAATTAGTGATTAGCAGTGATATACCAAGTAACATGCTCAAGTGAAATAATTCAGTGCATTTCCATTGCTGGCCCAGAGGGTATTAGGGGAATGCTCGTATCTGCGCGAGGTGGTGATGGGACTGATCAGCACTAGCAGGATTTACCAGGAGATGGGCACCAAAGGTACGAGAGCAAGTCCAATCAAAATGAAAATGTCACACAACATTGTGACACAACTTACACCCAAATGCGATAAGCAACATACATATATAATTAGTGCTTGGTTGATTTTATTAGTGTTGAAGACATCGAACACTGCAGTCTGATAGCCCACATTTTGGCCTATGTCTGAAACAATAAAAGAATGATATTAATCTTCCCCCAAATAAATTATTCACATCTTCTTCATTAGTTTTAGCTCACAGATACTGTCTCTGCCAGCTCTGCAGCCCTCGTGTTAGGAATCATTCAGCTTCGGACTCATTCCTTTCCTCAGACACTTCACATTCAGCAGCAGATCAACCTCACCCTTGCACGCTTCACATGCAGAATTTATTATGGCAGTGAATAACAACTTATTCTATTGTTGTTCCAAAAAAATTGTAATATTTTAAAAAATCAAATAAGTACCTTCCTTCCCAAAGACTGCTACATTTTCCCTGCAGACCTGATTTTCAAGGTAGTTTGACCTACTTTGATACCTAAATGGGGCTAGACTTTCAAAAGTGTTCCATATCCAGCAGCTCTTATTATAGCCAGATTTTCTAAAGAATTCAAGTATTGCAGTGCCAAGTTCTTTGGAAAAAAAGTCATTTACTGTAGTGCTGACCAGGGAGCTGGGCTCTTTTGAAAATCTGGCCCTGATACTGAGTGCTACACTCTTGTAAAGTCCTCAGACTTTAACCGGTCTGATTCCTCCAGCATTTACACACAAAGCCARTGATGTCTACTGCTATGGACATCTGGGAAATAGATACAATACAAGCCCAATTCTTTGTCTATATTAGTTGGCAAGCATAATAAAAAAAAAAAAAAAAAGGATTCCTAAGCATCAGATATTAATATTTTATTTTCTCCATGCAGACCAACTCAACAGTTTTAATATTTTACAGGGCATTGGAACTTTACACTTGGATAGTAAAAAAGTAACAATGCAATATAGTGCAACAAGTTCATGCCATGAACAACCATGGGAAATCAGCTAAGCAGTTGGCTCTATAATCCTCTAAAATCATAGAACCATTAAAATTCAATATTATTGTGTTTATATTAGTAGTAGTATTACACATTGGGGGCTAGGTTTAGGGTTTCCAGCCTTCAAGCAGTTGACAGAAACTTGAAACAGAAGCGGCGAAAATCGGTGTCTTTGCAGAAGGCAAAAGCAAGAAAACAATGTGAAAGCAGCAGCACAAGTGCCAACTTCTGGGAGTACAAGATTTAGAGAATCCCAGCCTAATCTGTTCCCAACTACGCTGTTCACCACACAGTGTCTAAGGATTTGTTTTAAGCCCTTCCCAAAGTGTCTGTCATCCTGTTTCCTTGTCTCCAGCAAACGTATCATGTAACTGTAAATAAATGTTCAAACGAGTTTAGCAGTCACCAGGATGTTTCAAATTTGAGCACGACAGCTTTTTTCCCTGAAGTTTAATTTAAGAAGTTGCATTTGTGGCCATTTTACTATATACTTTATTTTTAACTTCACAGACAGATTTCTCACTCTGCTGCTTTCTTGGGATTACAAAATTGGTCCTTGTAAGGTGAGCCCTGAATGAAAAACTTGGAAAAATGGAGATGGATTTGACTATCTTTCTTTCTTTTGACCCACAGGACCTCCCGGTCAGCTCCCTTTACTGAAGATGAACTGGTTTTATCACTTCTCTCTCAATACAACCTTTTGCCTTCACCTCAGTTACAATTCCTGCACAAGCCTCCCTTCTATTGCTATTAAAAGGGCAAAGTGAAAGGAAAAAAAAACCTTAAGGAACTTTTTACTATCTTATCTCTTCTTCACCCACTACTTTTGGATGTGCGAGTAAATGACTGTTACCTTTCACTCTTAACCACCCAGCATGTGATACGCTGCAGAACAAGGCAGAGATGTGAGCTACCTGGAACTATACCTGTTCTCAGTGTTTTGACAGCAACATTTCACAGTAGGGACCCAGCCGCAGGATTCTTGGAAGCCTGCAATTCCAATAGCACTTGGCAGAATGCAGATGGGATTTAAATCATATACTGCTGCACAGAAACTGTCTGGGGGATTTCCCTCTTCAAATCTTGCTACAAGTGGATTTTCAAATGTTTGCACAGATTTTGAAAAAATTGTTCCCATATAAAACTGGCTACTTCTTATACAGCAAAAAAAGTAGAAAAGGAATGACTGAATCAGTCAGTGAACCTGAAATAACATGTTATAAAAAAACTAACATAAAATGTGTAGCTAACAAAACTAACGTACACACAATGTTATAAAATTAATTCATCTCCTCCACAGTACTACAAATAATTCATTTCCAAGTTTTAAACTGTTTTAATTCAATGCACAGGAATACATTTCCACTAGGTCTGTCATTCTGCCGTGATTAGGGGAAACAAGTACGCCAGTACGGTAGAGGAATCTTTAAAAATATTTACACATTTCCATCCCCAACTTCACATATCTACTATTTTAACACATCTAATTCACAGCTACTGTCTATCTAATTTCCTCAAGTACTTAATGGTAGCTATTATGATAACCAAGGATCATGGGACTAGATCCCTAAGAGACAAGGTCAGACCAGTAAAATTAGCCATCTGTCCAGTAAGGGCTTTAAGCTCAGGCTGTATTTAAGTATTAAGTTTCCAACTGTACAGGCATTTTTTTTTCTCACAAGAGCAAGGGAATGCACAATATTGATTCTAAAAACCAGCAATACAAATCTTTTAACACTGTGGAATATATACAAAAAGGGTCAGATCCTGCAAACACTTTGTGAGCTGAGGCAGAATTTACTTGTATAAACTTGTTATATTTTCCATTGATCTGACAACAGTGAAGTTAGTGATAAAAATTGGGGTTGGCCTCAAAGACTCCAGGATAGTCTCAGTGTTTGAAACCGTCCTGGGTGTCAATATTTTCTCTAAGCACCACAATTTTTTAAGTATGCAGAATGTCAAACTTCACCATGCACTGTGTCCCGTCTCACTGTTTACATTTTACCTTACTGTTTCATACGCTGCAGGTTGCAGGGGCTGTAAAAGCTGCTCAGAGTCCAGGTTTTTAACTTTCAACCAGTAAGGACCATGTTCCACCACCTTGATCAACGTGCAAAACCCCGCGACAGCCGTGGGAACTCTCCCGCAGGTCACTGGTAACTCTCAGCCAGAAGCAGCACCTTGAAGCACCCCACATCATGCTTGGTACAGAATAACTACATTTTTTGATGAAATTACTGCTTCCCTAGCCATTTTTATTTCACATTTACTACTCTGTGTCTTACGTTATTTGCTACCACACACATAAATGTCACAGCYTTGCCGACAGGAAACCTCTGACTGGCACAGAGGTTCAGCTGGCTCCTAACTCCGCTCATGCAGCACCACAGGTTGCGGGCTCCAGGGAAAAATGGATAAAATTTTCGCCAATTCCTTCCGCAGTAGCAGCACTCGGGTCCTGGTCTGTAACTTGAGTGAACCCACCGGCATTGGGTGTAAAATGCCAGAGAAAATGGATCGTACACTGATTCTGCAACTTCACGGCTTCCAATGGCACGTTCCCTGCCAGTGCCTGGGCATCCTCTCCCACCCGCGGGTGGGAGACACAGCAGGGGCTTGCAGGGAAGGGCGGGGAGCGGCGCCCGCCCCGCCGGGCAGCCCGGCCGCCCCGGCTGCGGGCTCGGTCCGGCCGGAGCTCACGGACGAGTTCATTTCACGCGGCAGCGCCGCGACCCGACCCCCAGCGCCCGCAGGCGCCCGAGGAGCGGCCGGCGGCGGGCACTGCCCCGCCACGGCCGCCCGGCCGACGGAGCTGCCGCCCGGCCCCGCTGGCGTCTCCCCCCCCGGCCCGCGGCAATGCCAGTTTTAAAGGGACGCGAAACTTCGCTGGCTGCAAGCGCGGCGCTGAAGGGGCAGCTCCGCACCCCAGCCCCGCCGCCTGCCCTACCTTGCCGGCGGGGGATGCTCCTCCGCGGCGCCGCCGCGCACCCGATGCACGACGCCAGGAGCAGCAGCGAGGCGAGGCAGCGGCGGCGGCAGCGGCGGTGGCAGCGGCCCGGCACCTCCATGTGCACCGCGTTGCCGCCGCCGCCGCGCGTCCCCTCTGGGCGGCAGCCGGGCGGGGAGCGGGGCTGGGGCCGGCGCGGAGCGGAGCGGCGGGGCTTGTACCCGCGCCGGGCAGGGACGGGGAGGGAAGGAAGGGAAGGGAAGTGGGGAGGAGGCTGGGTCCGGCCCTTTGATGGGATTACCGCCGCCCGCGGGGCGGCCGCGGCGGCGCTGGGCACGGCTCGGCACCTCCCCCGCGGGGCGCCGCCGCCGCCCGGCAGCCCCGGCCCCGGCCCGGCCCTGATGGAGGGGCCGGGCGTCCCCTGCCGGGTGACCCCCGTGCCGGCGGTGCCCCCTCGGCAGGCCGGCCCCGCCCGCGGCGTGGACACTCGGGACCCCCTCGGGCACCGTGGGGCGGTGTGTCACCCCTTCCTCAGGGGGGCCCCCCTGCCCTCCCTGCCCTCCCCCTGCGCAAGGCGATGTCCTCGGCTCCCTCCCGTCCTGCGGGACCCCAACTCGGCTGCTCCTCTCCCCAGGGGACATCGGCATTGACACTTGGGTGCGTGGTTCCTCCCTGGTTTCCCTGGGAGGGACGGGGCTGAAGTGGTAGCCAAGTGCTGGGGCTAAGGAGAAGCTAGGGAGAGGGTTCAGTGAGGAAGTTGTTGCTGAGTTAAGAGGATAAATTAAATTTAATCACCCCAGATGGAGGCTGAGATCTATCCAGCCACTCAGACTAATATAGAAACCCCAGTGGAGATTAGGGGGGATGGGGAGGGTTGGGGGAGGAAGGCAAGGGGAAGCCACAGAGTTTGAGGATCCCACAAAAAAACAGGAAGGGACGAGCAAGAAGGAGCCCAAAGCATCCCTTCAGCACAATATAGCATTGGTGGGACAAAAGACCAAATCTCTTTGGTCCAGTATCCCATCTTTGAAATTTTACAGACAGAGGAAGGTGCAAGAAACTTCGTATTAGGCAGATGTGGGATTATCTGCCCTCTGCTTTAGGTCTCATCCTAATCTTGGTTAGTTAGAGATCAGTTTAAACCCTGAAACATCAGAGTTGTTATGTCCTGAGAGTTTGTGTGGACTTTGTTTTGGAAATGAGCTTAATTTGCTGTTCACTTTGATAACTTTGAGTGGGTTTGATGTCCATATAAATTATGTTTATGCAGTCCCTTTTTGAATTTTACTAAATTCGTAACACTGATACTCTGTTCAATGAGTTCCAGGCTGTAATTTTATGACATGTGGGGAAAAAACAGGAGGAGATCAGAAGAAAAGCTGTCTTTCTGCAGGAACAATGGTAAGACAGGAAAACAAGGAAAGTTGTACCCTTTCGGGGTACGAGAGGAGACAAGGAAATGGTGATGAAGTCCTTTTGGACAGAAGATCAGAGGAAAGGAGTTGGAGCCCATATCCTGTAAAAGCACTGCAAGTACCTCAGGAAGAAGTTGGAGGGGAAAATCAAAGTCCTCACAGCAGACGGTGGAGAAGACAGCCCTTGCGTCCCTCATGGACAAGGCAAGGAGACAGAAACCTGGTCCCCTTAGAAAGGGCAGCATGTGAGTTTCAGAGTGATCCCCACCTGGAGAGCATGCTTGAGGCTGCAGGAATTACAGATGAGGAGTAGTTCTGTTAGCGTATTTGAGATGCCAGTGGCATCTCTCTCACACTCTTATCAGCCTGCCTTTGCGGAGCCGGAGGAATTGCAGTACGTGTGGGAGAAGTGCAGGGCCCATGGCAGGAATTCCTGGTGGGGTCAGGGACTGCAGTGCATTGTGAAACTGCAGTTCACAAGGCAGAGAATGAACTCTGGACTCCACATTTGCCCACAAGTCACATGGGACTGCTCACTCATCGGTAAAAGATGGCAGAAAGATCATGGCCAGGGATGGAGAAAAGCGAAGTCTGTCCTTTATGTATGGTCCAAGCAATTGTTATTTGTACGGTGTGCTGTCATCAAATATATTACTACTACTGCTTTTCTTCTTCCTTGATCTCCTTCCTTCCTTCTTTCACTCCTCTATGTCTTCTTTCCTCTGACTTTCTTTTCTGGCAGCACTCATATTGGCCACCGTAGTTTGTCTTCTCTCTCACATACGCCTATCTACCAAAAGTAATCTGTGATTATGTAGTAGTTGGACATATTGAGGACAAATTGATTGGATCACAGAAGTTCATACTGCTGAGTTTCAGGCAGTTGTAAGATTCAGACATATTTTGTAATTTTAATTACAGTTTTGGAAGATTATCTCTGCAGCCATGCAAGCTGGAAACTTGCCTTCTGCTAGGATGCAGTGGGATATTCAGTTCTGGGTGTATGGACAGGTGCTCTTCTTGAAAATCCTACCAACAAAGGTAACCCACCACAAGCCCATTGAATTCCCTCTAAGTAACAGAACAAATCCCAGTGGCTTTCTCACTGGTACGGTTTTTACRCTCTCCTCATTGGCATAGTCCCCAGCTGTCTTCTAGTAGCATGCTGATTAACACGAATAACGCTTGGCACACATTTGTTATTGCAACCTCTTTCCAGAGGGAGAAGCATTTTAGCGGAGTATCTAGAATTAAAACTTAGAATTAGGGTTAAAAGATAAATGTACGCCTTGCTGTTCATTGATCTGGGAAAAAGCAAGATGAGTGAAGTGTACCATGTACTTCTGACAGTGCTGAGTTTTGGGAGGGATTCATTTGCCAGTCTCAGACCAGTTTCTGAGATACATCATCCCCTTACAGATGAAAAATTACCTTTATCGTGGAGGACTCTGCTGTGCCAGAGGAGCACAGTTGTTACTAATGACACACCATGGCTGTGTATTCATCCAGTTGCTTCTCCTTGTCCTCACCTGAAATTTGTTTTGTCTGGATTCAGCTTTAATCAGTGATCTGTGATTGGATCCAGTCTCACAGCCATCTCTATGCCAGTGATGAGATATTTTGCCATTGAGAGTACGTAGATCTGTAAACTATCCATCACGTGCCTGGTTCACCAGTGGTTGTATATAGTTGTTGATAAGGACTGAGACACAATCTTTCGGAAGTCCATAAGCCCAGGAGTCTAGTGGTGGTGGAGGCAGTTTTCCATCATTATCTGCTGAATGTTCTCCACCAGGGAAGATGCTATCTAAGCCAGCACATGAATTTGGATATACTAGACCTGTGTCCAGGTCAAATATTCCATCCTTTCTCCCATGCTGTAGCTATGGGGCTCCAGTCCACATAGTTTCTTAGTCTGGGAAGCAAAGGGGTACAACACAGAGCACAGTTTTTCCCTCATATCTCTTCTCTAAGTGGCAAAACATGGCTCCTTTCCGTGCATACAGGTACAGGAATGCAAGGAATGATGTCCTGGGCAGGTAGGAGAAACACTCTCTCATACTTCTGTGTACCCAGACTCCTCTAAAAGCTCTACATGCAGAAGGGTTGACTCTATTCAGCTTGCAACTGCACTACACTGGTATGTCACGTGTGATTTGCAAGTGCTGAAATCAAGAGCCACCCCTTTTCTTTGAAAAGATAAAAATAGATATGAATGTAAAGCACCAAATGTTCAAACATGGCCATGGCCTCCCTTTCAGGTTTTGGAGGTCCAGTGTAACATGACTTCATTTTTTGGGTAAATTTCATAGTTGGCACATCAAGACTCATGATAAAACAAAGTGGTTTTAGCAGATATCTAGACCGTTATTCATTCATAGTAAAAAATAGATCCCTACAATTATTTTCAACACCTGATTTTACAATAAATCACTGAGGAAGCAGTTTGCTGTGGAAGGAGCTAAAGCAGGATGTTTACCCCAAAACTATTTGGTAAAAGTGAGGAAGCCTTTCTCTGTGGGCAGTTAAGTGAGCAGACAGAGAGACTGGAGAGCATAGGAGTCTGGCCAGTGGGGTTAGCAGGCTTTTCCACTGTGATTCATGGGGGGAAAAAAGCCACATCTTTGCCTTGGGGCTTGTCTTCACATGAAAGATATTTGGGATAAAAGGAGCATGTAAATTTATAGCATTTTCCAGAGTAGCTCCATATGTGGACATATTTAGTCCAGAATAAGATTAAAAGAAAACCAGTGAAGAAGTATTTTGAGGTAGAAGTATAAAAATGGAGGCATCTATGATGAAATGGGATATTTTACACCTTTATAGTTCTTTTTATGATGACAATGTAGGGCTCAGTTTAGGAAATTAGGAATCTGTACATTTGCATAATTACAAAGAATGGATTTTTCTCTCTTTAACTGAAGCCTCAAAAATTTTGTTTTTCTCCCTCTTTTTTTCCTTAATAATATGCAACTTTTTAAAAGACAAATTCTGAATATATGGCATTGTGTCAATTCATCCATAATCCACTATAGATTTTTGTCTGGAATTTTTCATAGGTTCCTCTTGAAAGAAGTGCATAAACTCGTGACCTTTTAAGGTCCTCTTAGGATGCCAAGGTCATTCTACCTATTTTACCATCCTGATATTAATTCCAACATGAGTTACTGACTATAAGTTACACCAATCTATATATGTGATATATAGAATTACACAGAAGTGAGGATCTTTTTATTGACTTTAGTAACTTCATAAATTTATGGAAAATAGAAGGACCATTACTTACCAGTTTTCAAATACAAATCTCATAAAAGTAAATGTCACTTAAAACCAGCAAACTTTATTTTAGCAGGTCATGTTTAGTTTTCTAGCAATAACAAACGAATCACAGTAATTTGTATCTTATTATAATTTAATTAGAAAACAGTAATGTTTCATGAATGTATATATTTGTTGTTTCTACTAACCATTATAATAAATAATTGTCTAACTGGTAAAAAAACCAAATAATTAATTACCTTGCAATATAATGGCTCTTTACATTTATTATTTCATTTATCACTTACAAAATGTCATAGATGTGCATGGAGTGCATATTACAATATGCCATCTAAAGTCATAAGTCTTCTGCATCTGGCTTAACTAAGTAGAGTGTCTTGGACAGACTTGTTCTGATTGCACAGAGGATGGTAATTGAGAGTATTTAACAGCACTTTGGTGCCTAGGGCACCAGAGGAGTCTACAACACATACTTAGAGCAGCTTTATCCACATGAAAAAGTGGCCCTACAGCCAGCATACATCTGAACAGGTCAGGAAGGAAGTTCAGGCTGCCCAACAAACTCAAGGAGCAAGGGTCATGGAAACTCTAGCTTCCCTGCAGAGTTGGTAGGCTTTCTTCTTTAGGATATTATTAGGAAACACATAAAGGTTAATGTAAATTTAAACTACCTTGAAATGGTGAAGGGATGAGTTTATCCTATTAGGTTCTTAACTTCTGACACCATCTACTTATTTTAGATCTGGGTCTGAACTGAGCCTTCAAGGCTCTTGTCCTCTCCCTGTTTTCCATCAGACAGTCTATGGAGCCCAGATTTAATTCATTTGGGGCAAAAAACCAAACCAAACTCTGCCCGCCATTTGCTCATATTTTAATATAGAAACAACTATACATCAGAGACATACTACACATTTACACATATTAAATGCTGAAAATACAAAACCAAACAAAGCAGCATCAGTTTTCTGTCTTGTCACATCAATAAATACTTGCCATATATTTATTCACCAAACCGACAGTTTAAGCCCATTACACTTTCCAAGGACTCACAGTCTTTCTGTCCTCCATTGTCTCTCCTATGGATTGGCTGTGGCATAGCCAGAAAGTCAATACATGTGAGCAGCCCATACATCTGCAAACGATAAATGTGCTATAAAGAAGGGCCTCTACTGACCACATCTGCATCAGATGAGAGTCTTCACAGTCTTCTTTCTTTATGCTGTCTCTGTCCCCCAATCTCCCTGCTTCCTACTGTATTTCAGGCTATTTTTATTAATTACATTTCACCGGTTACTTGTACTGTATCAGGACTTACAAACCTCAGTCAAGACTAGTAGTTCTACACACAGAGACAAATAGATAACGTAGAAATCCTTGTTGTGCCCAAAACTTTTGCGCATGCAAAAAGTAAATGCTGAGAACAAAAGGGAGGAATGGGAGGATGATGAGCAACCAGATAAATAATAGTCATAGCCCTGCAGTCACCTGACCAATATAAACCATTACATTCCTCATTGTTGTCTCACTCTTTTGCCCTCACTCATTTTCACTTTTTTATGCCACATTAGTATTTATCATATTATAAAGTGCTCTTTCCTAACACACTATACATTTTTATTAGTCACAGGATGACAGTTTGCCAAGTATCAGCAGTATTTTTATAGTTAAGAATTAGTATGCATTACACTGTTAAAACAATAGGATTATACTGGATAAACATTTAATGTTCCTTTCTTCCACTCGTAGGCCAACTTTATTACTTTGTTTAAAATTTAAAATAAATGTGATTAGCAGTGAGCACAATCATTAATTTGTGCCAGCACTCAAAATGGATGTTGTAGTCTATGTGTTCAAATCCTAAAGTTTTATCCTGCAGGCTTCTTTTTGTAAATAGTACTGTTTCTTACTTGTATAACAAATAATTTTACAGCATTTTGGTCATGGATTAGGATGCCAGTATGCTACAAATGCCCAAGGTAAGCTCCAAAGATCACTCAATCTGAGTAAATTTAACCTCAAGATGGGCAGATTCATAAGCACAAGGAGCCRCTTGGGAACTGGGCTAGCAACATGAGTGGTAGCTTGTAAAAGCCACACCTTATACTCGTGTTTTATGAGAAAGTTGTTGAGTTATTCTTTCTGTCGGAGTTGTTTGTGGATTTATAGGTTCCAGTTCTAATAACTTTGTTTTCCTTCTCCTTTTATCTTCTTTGGCTAGGTTTTAGTAAGGTGGAGAAAGTATTGTTTTGATCTCAGAAAGTTCTTTATACTGTCCCTTATCCAGCTCACAAAGGAACAACAGAAGCACGAAGACCCAAATTCCAAAAAATTCTCACCTAAGAATCTAAGTACATTTTTATGCATCTCTCTTACCTCTTACTGTCTCATCTCAGATGGGTCAATATTTGCCAGTTTTATTCCTGGTGATTTAATGGAGCATGTTCTTCTCTTCTTGTTAACAAGTCAATTCTTGCTAGAATTAGGACCTACGGTAAATGTAATGAAAAGCAGCAGAAGGAAGAAATGAGATCTTTTACAAACCTAAGTGTTACTTTAGACACTCATAAAACTTGCTTGCACCAAGTACTACATATTCAGTATTTGCAAGTGTGGGAGGTGTTTGGGAAATTATGTATTGCCCAATATAGGCTTCTTTTCTTGTTTCTTTTCAGTTTATGATGATGATATAAAGAAAAATGAATGATCCACAGTGCTTTGAGGGGTTCAGGGCACCATCTTCATACTCGTTTTCCCATTTCAGTCTTTCCGCTGCTCTCAAAAAAATATGACTTCAAAGATTGACTTTCATTGTTTTTCTATTTAATGTAATATGTATGCTCTTCCCATCCTCTCATCTGTTAACCTCACAGACCAGTACATAGCTCCTGGTTATGATATAATCTCCTGGGGTATTTCCTCCACTTCCCTGATCAGGATTTCAGAATGAGGAAAGAAGAGATGGATCACAAAGAACCATCCAGATTTTACAGTGAACTCCATGCATCTTTGGACTTGCATGGTTTATTTACAGTGAATAAGGGGGAGAGGGGATGAATTCTGCAGAAATAACACATGAAAAGTACCGCAATTCATGGCTTTTTCAAATTTGCTGTTAATTCCCATTCTGTTGGAAGGAGTACCCATACACTAGAGGCAAGTGTACTATTGTCTGACTCTGCTCTGTGTGCAGAAGGAATGTGATTCTCACTAATCTCTGCTAGGGAAAAGTGAAGTCTGAAGGGGAGAATACTGCTCCAATTTTATCACTTGCCCCTTATGTTGACGACACTCCTGTGAGGCAAGTGACAGGGAGAAGGATGAACATATGCAGCTTCATCTCCTTTACTCACTAATACCTATTCGTTGTGCCCCAGTGAATTACCTGATTCTCCATGCATCTCACCACCCTCCTTACTTTCAGGAAAGAGCGGTAAAGGATGGATTTGCAGAAGGAATGACACTTCTGGGAAGGCCACTGAAGGAGAAGTGGAAGACAACAAGATCTGCTAGTTCACTCAGTCAGTCTCTTCTGTTCCTTCCATAGGGAAATGTAAGCACTGGAGGAAATAGCAAAACTTTAAGAAGTTGAATTTTTCTTTCTAAGTCAGAGGATCAAGGAGAGAACTGCAGAATGAGCACCACATACCTTGTAGGAGCCCAGTCATGTTCTTGAAGTCTCAGTTTTTTAACAGATCACCCTGGATGCAACACACTCCATCACATATCAGTTCACCTCTAGGATTTGACATTAAAAAAACCACTTGTAGGCATCACATGATCTCCCAATTTGGATGAACGTAAAAGATAAGAGGTCTCCAATTAATTTTGTGCACTGATTCATCTAAGGTGTTCTTCCTCTGCCTCTTTCCAAAGATCACTGAAAACTTCACTTGCCACAGATATAAATTCACTGTCTCAGAAACACAGAGAGAATACTGTAGAGTTAATTCCAGCTGTTTTGGAGCTTGATAAGCCTCTAAGAAGGTTTTGAAAAATCATAAAACTTTTAAAAGATCTTTAAAAGCATTTTTTCATGTTTGCTGTAACAGAGTAATAATACTTCTTTAAAAATAGCAAGTAGCAAGATCCAATCAATAGACCATTAAGATACTGACAGCACCAAGATAGGGTTACATAGTGAAGAAATCATGAAACCTTTAATTTTTCATTTTTGGCCAGGAAAACACAAGAAGGTTGCATTATTTATTTCATACGCCTAACTTGAAATAACCTTACCTCTTTCTTGTCATCAGAAAAGCCCCCTGCTTGCATAAATATGAAACTAGTGGGTTAGTGATGTACTCATTTTATCATAAAAACATGATTCTTATTCTTTGGGCTGAAAGATGTTTTACACAATATAGCAATTTCCCTTTACTTCACCTGCATCAGGTAATACCAAGGTTCCACCAAATTCTTGAGGGACAAGTTAATCTGTGGTTATTAAGCATGATTGTTGTGCTGGTTTTGGCTGGGATAGAGTTAATTTTCTTCATAGTAGCTCCTATGAGGCTATGTTTTGGATTTGTGCTAAAAACAGCGTTGATAACACAGGCATGTTTTCGTTACTGCTGAGCAGTGCTTACACAGAGTCAAGGCCTTTGCTGCTTCTCACCCCACCCCACCAGCGAGKAGGCTGGGSKTGCACAAGAAGTTGGGAGGGGACACAGCTGGGACAGCTGACCCCAACTGACCAAAGGGATATTCCATACCATATGACGTCATGCTCAGCATATAAAGCTGGGGGAAGAAGAAGGAAGGGAGGGATGTTCGGAGTGATGCTGTTTGTCTTCCCAAGTAACTGTTACGCATGATGGAGCCCTGCTTTCCTGGGGATGGCTGAACACCTGCCTGCCGATGGGAAGTAGTGAATGAATTCCTTGTTTTGCTTTGCTTGCGTGCGCAGCTTTTGCTTTACCTATTAAACTGTCTTTATCTCAACCCATGAGTTTTCTCACTTTTATTCTTCCCATTCTCTCCCCCATCCCACCGGGGGAGAGTGAGCGAGCAGCTGTGTGGGGCTTAGTTGCCAGCTGGGGTTAAACCACGACAGTCTTTTTTTGGCTCCTATTGTGGGGCTCAAAGGGTTTGAGATAATGACAGGTTTGATTGGAATGTGCGAGATCAAATTTATAGCTGTTATTGCTGTGTAGCTATTAATCAGCAGGCTTCTGTGCTTGCCATGGGGCTTGCTTGCCTTACTGTATATTAAAGTCCAGAGCTYGTTAGTGGCTGCTTTTTGCTTTYGCTGCTTGCTGTACTGCTGTACTGCTTATCATCTTACTCTGCTGTGCCTGGGAACATTTGATAACAGCAGTGGCGATGTGCCTGGGCTGGCAGATGGCCAGGGCATTGCTGCTGCTTCTGTGCTGCTGTACTGGACAGGCTGGAACTCCAGTGTGAACTCRAGTGGAAGGGACTGTGACCTGTGGATGAGTCCACGCGGGAGCAGGACACCCTGACGCGTTTGTGSCCATGAATAAGTCCACGCCAGAGCAGGTACATCTCGAAGTGACTGTGGCCGTGGTTATGTCTGTGCCGCAGCAGGTATACCTCTGAAGGGATTGTGGCCCAAGGATAAGCCCATRCTGCAGCAGGTACACCTTGAAGCATCAGCGGCTGTGCATGAGGTCATGCTGGAGCGCCTCAAAGCGTGTGGCCATGGATAAGCCTGCAACAGAGCAGGTACACCCCTGGAGGGACTGCAGCCAGGGGTAAGCCATGTTGGAGCAGGTTTACTTCTGAAGGGACTGTGGCTGTGGGTAAGGCCACGCTGGAGCAGGTCTATCTCTGAAGGCATTGTGGCCCATGGAGAAGGCCATGCTGGAACAGGTGCACCTCAAAGCAACTGTGGCTGTGGATAGGTCTATGTTGCAGCAGGTATACCCCTGAAGAGACTGTGGCTCATAGATAAGGCTCCACTTGGAGCAGGTACACCCCTAAGGGACTGCAGTCTCTGGGTAAGTTCAAGCTGGAGCAGGGGCAAGGGGAGGAGTTCATTGCAATGTTAAACCCCATGGTCTGGTCCAAAGGGACCAGGGGTGGAGATTGTAATGGAAATACCTTTRAATTGTTGTAACCCATGATTTGAGTTGCATGTTATAGGAATTACTATAGCAGGAACCACCTGAACCAATGGAGGACAAGTCTTACAAGAAGCAGTGCAAGCGCAGCAGTGACCCGACCCGACTTGGCTTCGGTGCCCAGTAACTCCATGCAGCACACCACCTCTCCTGTCCTCAGTGACCACCATAACAGATGGAACCCAAAGTCATGGACTAAACAAACTCAATGGACATTTTTTGGATATTTGTGGACATTTTACAGACATTTCACAGGGGTGATCCATAGACTAAGGGAATGATATCTGTGTATTATACCAACGGATGGAAAGGGGAGTAGTGGTTAATGAGGATGTATTGGAAAGTGTGGGACCTGAGCATGACATAAATGGTATGGAATAAGGGGTGGAGAAAGAGCACCACACAGCCGCTTGCTCACTCTCCCCTGGTGGGATGGGGGAGAGAATCGGAAGAGTAAAAGTGAGAAACTCGTGTGTTGAGATAAAGACAGTTTAATAAGTAAAGCAAAAGCTGTGCGTGCAAGCAAGGTGAAACAAGGAATTCATTCACTCCTTCCCATCGGCAGGCAGRTGTTCAGCCATCCCCAGGAAAGCAGGGCTCCATCACGCGTAACAGTTACTTGGGAAGACAAATGCCATCACTCCGAACATCCCTCCCTTCCTTCTTCTTCCCCCAGCCTTATATGCTGAGCATGACATCATATGGTATGGAATATCCCTTTGGTCAGTTGGGGTCAGCTGTCCCAGCCATGTCCCCTCCCAACTTCTTGTGCACSCCCAGCCTACTCGCTGGTGGGGTGGGGTGAGAAGCAGCAAAGGCCTTGACTCTGTGTAAGCACTGCTCAGCAGTAACRAAAACATSCCTGTGTTATCAACGCTGTTTTCAGCACAAATCCAAAACATAGCCCCATACTAGCTATTACGAAGAAAATTAATTCCACCCAAGCACAATTGTTTGGAGGCAATCGCTGGCACATGAACTGCCCAGACTATTATACGGGAGCTCGGAGACTCTTTGTTTCCCRGAGAGCACAAGACCAAATGAACTTTTGAGTAGTCATAGAGCAGCAGATTTTAAGGACTAGGAAAAGTCATCATCCAGCTTCGCTTTTATTCATAACAACTACGTAGTGGATTTGTATTTCAGGTCTCAACTGTTTTGGCAGGTCGCAAAACACTACAAGGAAAATGGTGCTGATCTGTAATGCAGTTTCAGAAGATGAAGGTACCATTCTGTTAATTTAATCATAACTCTGAAGATGGCCGATGGTTTCTGTGCAGGGCAGCTGTACACACACGTCACGTGTGATATGCATGCTAGTGTATTTAAAGCTACCTCAAGTATTGGTTAGCTGTGCTGCCCTCTGGCCTGTTCGTGCATCCCAGTTTCCTTTGACCTTGAAATTCAAGGCCAGATGTTTTCCGGCACAGTTGTCTAATGCCAAGGATCAGTTTTGATGCATGCATTTCCAGTCAATGTTCCTGTCATGCTGTAGGGTGAGTGGGGTGTAGGACAGTGTGCTACTGCCCCCCATCCATCTTGAGCTCATTTTCCCAAAATTAACACCCCAGTTGCAATGCTGACCATCTTGCCCTTCGCTTCTCTGCTACCCACTGCTGAGAAACATGGCATCCCAAGTGCAGGGGTGAAGTCACTGTGAGGGAGTGGGTTTGGACTCGAAATTACGTATGAAATTCCTGGAGAAGACCATGCAGTCTTCTCCCAGTATCAAGCTGCTGCCCATCCCGGCCCTCCACAGCAGAGCATGACACCACCGAGCACAGCTGAAGACCTCCTCACCTAGTGAGGATATGAAGAAGAGGGACACATTGAGCCAGCTGTCCCCTTGSCATGGACCTACTGATTTATTTTCTGTCAGAGAAAGTGGAAAAAAAGGTATATTCAGCTTGTAATTTGAATGTGAGTTCTTCCCTTATCTGACTTAGCATTTGTTGTTATTGATCTGATATGAATAAGACACATTGTTTGTAACTTGGGGCACATAGTTCTGCAAACCTTATTAATGCAATTGTCTTACTGGGTTTGGTCCAAAGCTGGTAAAATCAACAGAAAGACTTTTAGTGACTTCAGTSGACTTTGCATTTGTCAGGTGAATGTTGAGGGTTTTAGGCATAATTTATAGCACCTCTCTGCCTAGGGCTACATGAAGCTGCAACCACTCTGTTCCTATTGCAGTTGAACTCAAGGCAGAAAGGGCAGCTGCTATAGTTGGGAAGCTTCCCTTCCTATATTCTATGCACATATGTAGGACTTTCTATTCAGCTACCGAAGAGTATGAAGGTCTCTGAGCTACACTGCTCTCAACACAGCAACTGACAAAACTCTGTGTGAGTCCAGAAATCTCATGTGGACACTGGAAGAAGAACCCATCAAACTTACTTTCTAATAAAAAGTTAAGAAGCAACAAATTATGCTTTGGCTTACCAAGTCAAGAGAGAGAGGAAGCTATTGACCCAGCCCCCTAGAGACTGCTCTCTTTAGTGCTTCAAGTGCACTTGCTACAGATTAATAGGATTTCCTACGTAGTCTTAGTATCTGCACAGATATGATGCAACAAGGATGGTAAAGTTAAGGCTGAACTAAATCAGTTGTAACTTTGAAAATAAAAAGCCAAAGGGAAAAATAAGAGAGTAAGTTTCTTTTTTTTAATATTCTATATTATAAGAATTGGGAAGTTCACATTTTTGAGGGACTTCCTTAAAATATGCCACATCTTTTTACTGTTTTGGATTACAGTACTCTGTAATATTATAATTTCATTAGTACTGCTGTGGTTTTGTCCAGGTTTTCCTTTCAGAAACACATCTGCGTGTGCATTGTGTAGTGCCTGCTCTGTTGTATAAAGAGCATGTGTACTAGATGGGATGTGGATACTTAATCAGCGTCATCAGGCCTGCTGGTGCATTAGGGCTGATACTCAGAAATCCTAGAAAATGTGCAAAAGTTCTTAAATTCTGTCCAGACAAAATTTCGAGACAGAACAAGAAAACCCAGACAAATGGTTGCTCTGACTATATTGAATAGCAGCCTACTTCAAGTTTGTGTTCTAGTAAGTGATGAGTTCTATCAAAAATTGGATAAATGACCTTCTTTGGAGAAAGAAGTAAATACTGACCTTTACACGCTTGAAAAATGAAAATACAACAGCTTATACTCAGAGTAAGCTATCCATCAGTGGAGCTATTCTGGATTTATACTACCATTTTTCAGTTCAGAATCAGGCTCAAGACAGAGMAGTGATAAAGGGCATATAAATAACTATAGATTAAGTGGAATGAACTGGGCTATTTTTCAGCGTTCTGGTTACTAAGTGACAGTATTATATATATYTTTTATTTTTATTTTTTCACAAAAGGACCCTGCACATAAGAGTCAAATCTCATAGCCACTGGGTGCAGGAAATCCAAGGATGTTATTAAGATGAGATACTGAATCATTTTTTGCTGTGTAACTCTAAACTCATGGCTTCATCTGGACCTGCCATAGCCACAAATGCCACCAATGTTTTGCAGCCACCTTTCCTGATGTCAACATCGCTACTGCCAAACAGACAGATGGCCAATAAGGATATAAATGTATGTTCTGTTTACATCAACCATATTATCTTTTGTAATATATTAGGCCAGATCCTCTGTGGGTTTAAGTCAGGACAACTCCCTGGAGACTGCATCAGCTTCATAAAAACACAGCCTCCTACAGTGACCGAGGGTCTGGCCCCAGCACGTTACCTTACAGCAGCATGGGGAGTAGAGTCGAACAGCCTACTCATGAAATCAGATTCCAGTGTTGATGTTGCTTGTGTTTTCTAAACCCTTCCTCAAAATCTTCAAGGCTTTTTTTTCTCACCTCATCCAGGTGAAAGACAATAATGATTGAGGCTTCCTATTAATTAAAAGTATTCTAACATGATATTTAACGTCATAAACTATTTTGACTTTTTATATATGTGTGTTTGTTCTCCCTTTAGCTACCTTCATAAAAAAAAATTTTTTTTCAAAAGAAAGAAGTACAGGACAAACTTAAGCCCATAAAAACTTGTCAGATCTTTACAGGCTTCCAGATGCACTTTGTTAACAGAAATAATAGAAGCTTGCATCYGTTGTATCGTATCTGTGAGACATCATGCTGCTTCTTGGATTAAGCCAATTTAAAATGTATTGAACCTTGTTTTGCCGCTGTCATATTTAGGTCTCTTTCCCCAGGAATACTGTTCTGTAGCTTTCTGGGAATAATTTTTCTTTGATTTATTTCTATTCCTGTACCAATCCCAGAAGTAAGCCATGCTATTTTCTGTTAAGAGAGCCACTTGGATCTGTCTAATGCTGCCTTTACATGCAATAAAATTTCAGTTATTCCAGGCTCACTCTTTTAACCTCCCTGCTCAATAAACGGTGTATGTTTCCCTCTTCCATAGCCTGTCAGTTCATCAAGTTCTTGATTAACCAAATCTATTGCATGATGCCCATGTGGCACATAATTAAGAGCCTAAAATGGTTTCATCTTCATTTTGAGAGGTATTACATTAATATTTAGTGCTGCAAACCAATACTGTATGTAACCTTTCCCCTCACTATTAAACTGAGTTGATGCAGACTTCAATTCTTAAATAACTATTTTCTCTGTCCAGCATGGCCAAAAAGCCACAGCAGGAAGAGGGTGTCTGCAGTGCCCTGCCTCCTCTGATCTCCCCAGGATGCTCTGGCTTTCAGGCTGTGGCTCACAGCAGCACTGCAGCACCGCTCACTGCCAGAGCCCAGAACCCTCACCAGAAAATCCACAGCCTGCATGCAAACACACTCACATGATAGTAAACTGTTCTGCAATCAGGCCCCTAATTTTGAAGCAGTTGTGATAGCATGGACATCTGAACCCCATTGGCAGATTTGTCACTTTCGACTGCAAAAGTCTTGGTGTCACTATGGCTGTGACAATCCTTCCAGACATGCTTAGCTGCTGGTTATAATCACATGCTATAACCACTTCTCTTGCTATTTGCAAACCCATTGTTCATGAACTCTAGAAAAACAAAAAGCAAAATTATTTTAGGGGGTAAAAAAATTGTCTAATTGTCTTCTTATGAACAAGAAGGATTTCAAACAAAAAATGAGACTCAGAAATGCAACCATGCACTGGTGGCTTGAGCTCAGGGACTCTATTTCTCTTTAAACGCTTATGAATACCTAGCCATGTTATAAGCATTTAAATTCCCTGCCCATGTTGTACGTACACAAGATAGCTTGTATGTCATGCAGAGCACTTAGAAACAAAATGTAAACAGACCTTTTCAACTAGCTACAGCGGGAGCCTCAGAAATCAAATGCTAAAGTGCAGGCCTGTGAAAGCTGTAGGGGATCATTGGGGTTTATTTATTTATTTGATGCTGTGTGTCGTGGTTTAACCCTAGCCAGCAACTAAACACCACGCAGCCGCTCGCTTACCCCCCACCTCCAGTAGGATGAGGAACAGAATCAGGAGGTCACAAGTAGGAAAACTTGCAGGTTAAGATAAAAACAGTTTAATAATTGAAATAAAACAAAGTAGAACAGTAATAATAACACTGGTAACAACAACAATAATAGAATATACAAAGCAGGTGATGCACAATGCAACCGCTCACCACCCGCTGACCAATGCCCAGGCCATCCCGTGATGCGAGACACACACCCCCCCACACACACACACCCATCCCCCACCCCCCACCCCCACCCCCTAGCTTTTATACTGAGCATGACATCGCATGGTATGGAATACCCCATTGGCCAGCTGGGTCAACCACCCCGGCTATGCTCCCCCCGCCAGGTTCCCCTGCACCTGGCAGGGCATGGGAGGCCGAAAAGTCCCCGGTGCAAGCACCACCCAGYASCACCCAAAACATCAATGGGCCGTCAACGYTCCTATTATACCAAACCCAAAACACAGCACACCCCCCCACAGCTACTGGGAAGAAAGTTAACTCTGTCCCAGCCAGAACCAGGACAGTGTGACACGCTGTCTGAGAACTAAATTAACACTGCTCCAACTTAGCAGGTGAAGGAAATAAAAAGACTTTCATTCTCCGTGTACCACGAGAAAGAAAGTGGTGCCTTACTTACACAAGGAAATGGGCAGCAGTAGAGTAGAGAAAAACAAGTTCTTCCCATTCCTGTGGAAGCTAGCCACTGACGGGGGCTGACAGCAAATGGGRACAGAAATTACATAGGCTAGAGATATGAGCTTTTCCAGAACAAGGGAGGGGGCAGGAGGTAAGGCTAAAGTGTACACTTTGATCTCCACCCAAGATGATGCTGCTCCTCCTGTCCAGCTCAGCTTAGRTTGGAGATTCACAATCCAGCCCCAAGGGACTGCTCTCTTTCCTTAGATTTGATGGGTCAGTTAGGCGCTACCTTGGAAGATGTTGGAGAGATCAAAAGGCTGGAAAACTCTGAGGAAATAACCCCCAGAAAATGACTAGCACAGAAAGGGAAAATGCACAAGGATAATCAGCAAAACTGAAGGACAGCTGCAGGCAACTGAGACATTTGCCTTTTCAAGAGCAGTTCTCATAAACAAAGGGACTGAAACCTTCCACCCGCTGCTATCTCTGTAAATAAACCGAAGGGAAGGTTATAGTTCTCCCCCTCCCTCATGCTCTGGCACTATCTGGTAGGTATAGCTGATGCTGTCCTTCCTGACCTCCACCCTGGAGTGCTGCAGCCCAGTCTGAGATCTAAAACTACTCCCTGTGATGGTTGCTGGTCTTCCCATGCAAATGGGCAGAGAAAGGATGGGCAGAGACAGGATACCACAGCTAAACTTTTCCCCTTTGAACTGAAGGAAGCGCTAAGGAGAAAGGCCTCCATACCAGCAGTGGCTGTATTGTTCCTCCCTTTCTCCCCAGAACAAGGGAGAACCATGACTTAGACTAGACACAGACTCTTGCAAATTTTGCCAGGCTTGTAGGGTATTAGGTCTATGAGATGTCCTTGATTTCACCCAGATGACCCAGCTCTCCATTTCTTCCCTTGGAAGTCTGTGTAGCTCAGTAACTACTGTTTGGTAAAAATGCACATATTTCCAGTTGGTGGAGATGTGAAATGGATAAGTTCTAGTGACTGAATGACATGATCTTCAGTGTAACAAGTTAATCTATTAAATAGTGAGAGTCATCATTTCAAAGCAAGATTAATATAGTGCAGTTGCCAAAATGGTGTATGCAAATATGCTTAATTAACCATGTGCATGGTCAATGAATAATCAAGGTAATTGCATACCCAACATGAATCACTATAAGGAAAGAACAAAAAAAAATATTAGTGACGGTTGCGTGCAAGAAAGTGGTACTAGCATTCACAACATAATAATATGGCTTTATCACCCAGAGAGTCAGAAAATGCTTGGTCAGAGACAACTGCAAAAGAGTTTAGCGCAGGCTTGCCTATAAACAGAGAAACTGTCCAAATACAGAGGATAAAAGAAAAGAGAAAGGAAACTAACAGAGAAGATAAAATCCACTTTGTTTGCAAGGCAAAGATGAAAGCACATGGATACAGTCCTGAAATGGGTTTAGCATAACTGCAAACAGGAAGATTTGAGAGGCACAGTCAAAAAGAGGATGCATCTTGATAGACAGAGGAAGCAAGTGCCAGACGGAGCAGGACCAGTGAAGAGCAAACTCCAGGGGGAAAAACTAGAGCCAAGTCTGTAAGCATGCAGGGTATGTAAGGTCAGAGGACATGGAACAAGACTAGGGAGAGTGCTAMAGATAGGAAGTCAAAGACGAAGGTAGAGGAACCAGCTCAGAACTACAGTTCTCTTGAAAAGCTATAGGAGCTCTGGATCCGTCAATTTTTAAAGGAAACATCTGGGGTGACCATAAAGCATGAGTATCAAAGTGATTTAAGATGTAGACTTAATACATATTTCAGAAAAGAAAAAGAATACATGCAGTGCAGTGAACTAATATTTCCCTCACTTCCTGTGAAAGACTTTGTTTGAAGTTATTTTTTCTGCTTGCTGAGGAAAGCAGCATCCAGTAGTTGACCTGAGGTTGATCTGGATGGGGAGAGCAGCATGTTTGGGACAGGAAGGTGGGCATTAACCACCCAAGAGAGCGCCACTTTGGTACAGTGAAAGGCTCAATGCCAGTCTACACTGGAATACTCAGGCAGAGAGGCAACAGACTCTTTGTGGGAGCCTCTTCTAACATTCCTCATGCTTTGACCTAATAACAGCATTCTTAACACACCATTTTCTGGGCTACTCTTCTACTATCCCTCTTTCCTGGGTAGGAAGCACGGGGCAGCTGTGCTGCTCCAGGAACAAACTGGAGACCAACTCGTTACCCAAGGCTGAGTCCCAACTCTGCCACTGCCTGGCTTGGAGAGGAGGAAAGGGATTTTCCTTTTTTTAATGAAGTACACCTTGTGTGTTTATCAGCTTACCCAGCTTGTTCATGTGTATTGTAAAGCTTCAGCTCCTGGAGTTAGGCGATCATGTGAAGAATTAAGGATTTAATTTTAGAACACATTTGTTGTAGTTTAAATTGGAGAAAAAAGTGTTCTGCACAAATCCTGAGGAATCCAACAGCAAAAGACAATCAGTGGGAAGCAAATTGATTCTTCTGGGTATTTTTTACATGATTTTCAAGCCAATAATATCATTTCTGAACATTCATAGTCCCCCTGCCTCCCCAGTCCCACTTTCAGGATAGCCATTCAGGGGAGTCAGGAGAAACCTCTCCAGTCCTGTTTATACCCCCCTCACAGCCCAGCAATGGCTGCGGCAGTCTCGCCTGATGTTACAAAGATAAGTGTTATGGTGTTCTACATTGGAACCAGAAAATATGTATTTTAAAGGAATTAGCCTAGTAAAAATCATAAAATCATAGAAACATTTGGGTTGGAAGGGACCTTTAAAGGTCATCTAGTCCGAACCCCCTGCCATAAGCAGGGACATTTTCAGCTAGATCAGGTTGCTCAGAGCCCTGTCCAACCTCACCTTGAATGTTTCCAGGGATGGGGCATCTACCACCTCTCTGGGCAACCTGTTCCAGTGTTTCACCACYCTCAKCRTAAAAAATKTCTTCCTTATATCTATTCTAAATCTACCCTCTTCTAGTTTAAAACCATTACCCCTTGTCCTATCGCAACAGGCCCTACTAAAAAAAACCTCTTTGAACATGACATCCATGTACAAACTTATATTCCTGAGGTTACCCCACTTTTTCAGTGTGAGGAGAGGGGGTACCATAATAGAAACTACACACACAGACCCCCCTTTAAAGCCTGGGGGGTAAGCGAGGGGTTTTACAAGTGTTGGGTTCTCCCTTACCCAGTACAACTTAGTGCTTACAAGGAAGTCAGGAGKCCTCATGGCTTCACAAGGAGGTGCTTGCGCTATCACAAAATCATTGAAAGAGAATGAGCGAAGAAAGGGGATGTCCAAGTGCTGTACTGAGCTCATGCAAGGGAGCCCTGCGAGTTGGGAGTGCTCTGGCTGGCACCTGTGTAGCTGGATGTGGCTGCACTCACTCTGCTTTTGCTCACAGGGCAAGATGACAGCAAAGTCCTGAAAAATGAACCTTCTCCCATTCCCTGAGAAAATGAGAAGTTAACTCAGGGTATCTGCAGCAACAGTCAATTCAATTTGCTTTTCACTGTATTCCAGGATAACAGTCTTCTTTTCTGCTTGGCTATCAGCATCAACCAGCTACTAATAAAAAATCAAAATAAGGTCCAGACTTGTGATTTCATGCTGTGACAGTGCAAAGCTTGCAAGCTAGCACCTGAAGGGAAGAGACATGATCCCAGGGGAAATCTGGGTTCTCCTGTGCGCCAGAGAGTCAGTACTGGCTTCTTGGCTGTAGCGGACAGTGAAGCACAGCAAAGCGTAACATATGGAGAGAGACTGTGATTTCCTATCAGCATGTTCAGGTTTAGGGGGCAGGGACCTAAAGAGCAGAGGAATGAGCAAAAGCACATGCTGTTTGTGCTGTGGGGTAAGCCTGGTGCAGATCCTGGCACAGATCCTGGCACAGCGTGGTGAGGAGGACACTGGAGCAGGCTGGAAAGCCAAGTTTGATGGCTACCTGCATCTCTTTGCTAGGGCAAGACTAAGAAGAGGTGAGATACAGGACAGTGTAGTTTGGGAAAGGCTGAGTTATCCTGTAATTTTTTTTTTTTTTTTTTTTTAAACAGTCAGCCCTTTTGCAGTCCTTACTACATGGGTAATTCCAGTGTCTAACTGTCAGCACTGAGGCTGGGACAGTGAGTTTAAGCATAGCACAGCTCTGGCTGCCAGTCATTACCAACCTTGTCTTGCTGCTTTTGATCATCTCAGACATGTCCTTAGTGTATCCAGCTGAAACAAGTAGCTTCTCCAGATGAAAACCATCATGTAAGGTTAAATTCCAAATATTTAGCTATGAAACTGGAGCAGGATGGGACTGACTTACCATATCAGACATTAGAGCTGAGCTTCTAAGCTTAGCAAGATTAGTATCAGCTCTGGATCCAGCACAAGGGGGCTGAGTTTGTCTGGAGCATGAGTTATTTTCACCTCAAGAAAACTTGCAGAAAATCAGGCTCAGTGCAGGGAAGTGATGGTCTTGAAGAAAGAGCTGAAACGTGTTAGACATCAGTGCTCTGAGATGAGTGACATAGCTACAACTGCAGCAGCCTGGAATATGTTATAGAGCAGCAGAAGCTCCTAGTACTTTCTTGAGAAGTATTTAGAAAAAAATGGTAGGTGAGTGTTTTAAGCTACCTCCCCTGGACATGGGTGGATGCCCTATACATTGGCTCATTAAATGTTACAGTGAACTGGACAAAACCGTTTTGATTCTTGTTTGCATTGTGGCAGAAATCAGGATATCTTTATGCTTAGCACTGCACAGATGTACAGTCTGCTTCTGTTCCTGCTCTGAAAAGCTTTGCGAAATACAGAAAATGTGCAATATGAAATAATATTGTGCAGATGGAGAGATACAYTGGAATTTATTCTTCTTTCTAGCCACTCAGTTTTCTTTCAAAGACCTGCCTCAGCTTCGTTCTCAAATTCCAAAGTCAAATAGATGAATTAGTGTAGGAGGAAAGTTTCCTGCATTCTCTAATTTAAAGAGTTCCGTYCACCCCTGGGAAAATACCAATTTTGAGAAAATATTTCCATTTTCCAAAACAACATTTTGAAACTAACTCAAGTGCTTCATTTCAAAATGTCAATGCTTAGTTTTGAATTGCTATTTTAACTCAGACTGTCATTTAAATATCACTGTGCAATGAAATATCAATTTAAATTAGAATGTTTCAGTCCAAAGTAGCATTTCTGGAGAAGGGTTGGTGGCAACTAGAGGGAAACGCATACCCTTCAAAGGACAGATTTATCAGCAACAGTCTAAAATTTGATGGTATTGTTGCAAAGCTTGGAAAACTTTCAAGACTCAAAATCATGTTACTCATTTGTCTTAATTTTCTTTAACGCAACAAGGAAATTCCCAGAAAGAAAATTTAAATCTTTTCTTGATCTTCGGTTTTACAGAAATCTGCTAAGGAGTGAACTGTAAGGATATTTTACAGTTCAAGAACCCTTACTTATTGTTTCTGTAACATATAATGATTAGATTTCACATTTAAATTTGTGTCCTTGTTATTTCTTTTTTCCCTTCTAACATTTCTATTACACAGCATTAAGTTAATAATCATTTCTCCAACCTAACAGACAAACACAGATTTAGATTAAAGCCAGTGGGAAGTTTGCTGTCAGCATGGATAAGGACAAGGTGCAGCCTCAGGTTCATTGCCTTTATATTTTTACCTTACCAGTGTGGTTCAGCTGAGTGTTTGAACACCACCTGATTCACAAGCTGATGACACAGGATATGCAGATTCCACCATCCTCTTAAATTCAGGCCATCAAACTGTGAATGCATCAGTGAAAAGCAACTGATGTTGTGACTGGATTTAAATCACTAGAAAAACTTGTGTATTTTCTTATTAGGAATTAATCAGAAGAGCAACCCTAGGAATATGATCTATTTCCACATTTTATTAGAGCATTTATATTATTGTTCTCTGTTTCTCTGTTTTATCTCCCTGTCCCCAGAAATGAACTTTTTTCTTTTTTACTCTGAGGTATTCATGCCATATAAATCTCATCTTTCTCATACATTGGATTGTCATTTCTTTTGTTATTGCACTGTATTTTACATACCAGATTCTCCAATTCCCACATACAGTAGGTGAGACAGAGACAAAAGAGTGAATCCTATCCACAGAGAAACTTTTTCATTGAGTGCAAAGGGCCACGAAGCTGTGGGTGGTGTGATTGTATAAATAATTTAAAAAGCAAAGAAAATAGATGTGGAATGCAATTGCTGAACATAAACTTTCTGTCACAGATGGTTAATATTTTTCTTCAAGGGAATGAAGTTAGTTTTATTCTACCCCCAAGCTGTTAAAAATACACACACACAAACACACACGCAACAGCGTATGATAGCAATAAAGGATGAAAGTACTCTCCTGCATTAGCAGTACTAGCTCCAGCTGACTCAAACTATCTTTGGTCAGTGTCTTTGTCAGTGCATTATTGTTATTTTCTCTGAATTTCTAGTCATTTATATACACTAAGCTAACAGGTAATGTTACTACTGGAAAATGTATGTGAAAAGCAGCTTCAGTACTTGGGGAAACATCTGCTCTCTCTCTCTCCCTGCTGCTCTCCTAAAGATACAGGGCATGAGCCTGGGGCTGCATCCCTGTACTGCAGCAGAAGGGTCCTGCCCTCCTGTACACAGATGCTGGGAGGCTGAATTTGTTACTGTGTGCAGCTGTTTCTGCRCTGTAATGATGAGCAACAAAGAAAAGCCTGCATGAAAAGCCCAGCATATTGAAACGGAAGTTTCTTTCACAGACCAGGGATCCCAGTGGAGTTTTGGACACACAGGAGATGTGACTCTTTCCTCTTCTGCCTGGAGGAGCCCAGCTGTTACAGCTGAGCAAAGACACTGCACAGCCACACTGTTCCAGGACTCCCAAGAGGGGTCCCTTGCTGTCCAGACTTGTCCATGCACAGACTCTCTTCAGCCAAACTCAAGCAAATTTCTCTGTGGACACTTGTATTTCAGTCTAGGATAGGCTTGTTCCACACAAACAGTTAAAGCAGTCCTCATTTACTGGGACAGCAGACACAGCTGGTTTAAAGCAAAGCAGTCCTAAGCACACATTTCACTGCACTGGTTTAAGATTACACTGTGAAGAAGTCTTGTCTGCCCAGGAGGGTCACTGCCTGGTGAGGGAATTGCAGTATCTTGGTTATCTCACGTTAATTCCCCTGTGGGTGCTCATCTTGTTTACTTCCTGTGGAGGAGATTGCCTTTGCTGAGAAAGGCACTTCTCAGCAGCTCTATAACATTCCATCATTCCAGAGCTGATTTCTCAGAAATCTCTGCACCGGCATTACTTGATGATCCTTTCTCCTATAGCACAGGGCCTCCCTACTGCAGAAGGATCAAAAGCTGTGCTGTATCCAATTTACCATGTGGTAAATAGGATAGACACATATTCTTTCTGTCAGAACACTTCCAAAATGCATTTGGGGGGGGACTGCTCTTACTGAACGGGTCTTTGCATGACGAGCTTAGCTGTTATGAGATTTGGACTCTGTATCTAAGAACTAAGTTTTGTTCTCAGTCTGACTTTCCATGCCCTGCTCCCCTTTCCGCTGTCGCCTATAGTTGGTAAAGTGCATAGTGTTGTTCTGTTAAACAGCTCCTGCACACAGTCTGACTTTGTATTCTGCACATCCATAGGCATTGCCTGATGAGAGGGGGCATTGTGCTGCCAAGAGCTGCTGGTTGGAAAATACTTCTGATCATGTATAGTGCTATTGTCATTCAATATCACTGCTTGATCAGCAGAACTGTACCCTAATTTCTGCTATAACATTCAAGCGAAACATGTATGTCAGCGAGGGAACCTGGCAATAAATCCCCAATGGCTGAAGAGCTGGTGAGTGGCAGAGTCCTGTACGAGATGCAAAGTTCACCCCCTTCCAAAGAGAACATGCACAGGAAGATTTAGAAGAATTCAGAGTTTTAATTTTGTTTTCTGTGAACATCATGTCAAGTGCTGAGAAGGCACTCACCTTGTGCAGTTCAATACTGATTAAGCCTGTAGAAGTCAGTCTTCTGCGAGAGATGAGGAAAAGACAGCAGTTGACCACAGCAATGGGCTGGGGAAGGCATTGGGAGGTCAGAAGAGCAGCTGAGCACAAAGACAGAGAAGCTGTGAGGCAAGATCTGGGCTTTGAATTTATTTCAAAGTGGGAGTGAGATGTCTAAAATTACTAATTGTGGTGAACAAGAAGGAACCTTTGGAAGAGTGGTTAAGCTTAGCAAGGAAAGATCACAGGTGGAGGATCCGTACCAGCAAAAACATAACTCACTGAAATTTCTTGCCCCCAAATTAACTACCAATTCATCTGATCTTCATTTCTCCTTCAAGAGTATCTGGTTCAACCCATATTATAAACATTACAGTCCCACACTGAGAGSCCCATGTACCAGAGTCATGAGATAAACCCAGCAGTGCAGCTTCCATTGAAAATAAGTTCCTAGCCTTTGCAGTAAGAAGGAAAGCTTCTGAACGTAACTGATACAAATACGTGGAAACCGTAGTAATGAAGCATATGAGCTACCCTTGTATTTCAGTGACAGCCCTTACTTCAGCCCACTGAATGCAGCAGGAAAAATCATCCCGGGGTTTTTTAGGACAAAAAGAGTTCAGAAGGGCCCCCAGGACAGAGGCTTATAGGACTGCGAGAGGTCTCCTGTATCGTTCTTCCTGGGTATTACAGGCAACCATGGAAGAAAACTTCAGTGTGATGACATCAACCTTCCTTGGGTACCAGGGGGGACTGGCTACCAAGAGTCCAGCTCTGCCTTGTCAGCATCAGAGATGATAGACAAAAAGTCAATCCTTTGAAAGAAAGGGAATTGTTATACACGTGTTTAGAAGAGCCTTCCTACTTGCTCTCACTTGGGTGTAGAAGAAAACTCCCTCAGATCAGTTTCAACATTAAGTTGTTGGTGAATGTCTTTGACTATTTTCACAGAGCTGTTTTATGTGCAGTGTCTACCTGCAATATCACTAGAATATGGTGGACACACCCTCATGCTGCATTACAGTACTGACAATCCCCAGCTCTTAGACCGCCATCAGTGGAGCTGAAAGTGTTTTACTAGGAAGGCGTTACACCAGCATAGCTGATGAGAAAACTGAGCTATAGAGAAGTGACTTTCCGAAGGCCACTCAGCCATGCAGGGTCAGAACTACTCAGTAGAGTCCAGATCTCTGGGGTCTTCTCGGTCTGGGTGGTGGCTCTGCCCCATCTGTGCCACAGGAGTGGTTCTAGGCATCACAAAGGCCACCTCTGAATCTTTCTAATGTTGCAGTGCATTCCCCATCCTTAGCATAGATGAGCTCAAGGAAAAACAGGCACTGRAAAGTGTGAATATAAACATCTGAGTTAATACAAGCATTTGGCTGTAGCTTAGTGGAAGGGTTCTACTGCCTGAAAAGCTGCCACAACAGTGCTTCAGTTCATTATCCTCATCCTATGCCTGTTCCTTTTTCTGTCTTGTTACTCCTTTAAAACTGACTGTGTAACTATTTTGATAATAACCCCTCAAATCTGCTTTTCAGCAAAGGCAGCAAAGGCTAGACAAGACCATATCTGTTAAAAAAACCAGCTCAAATTATCCCTGGGTTGTTTTCCTGGCAAGAATGGAGGAAACAAGCCATGGAAAAGAAGGATGGATTGGAAAGGAAGTGTGCTGGAGGATGATACCTCATTTTACTAACATACAGATAGCCATCTGAGTGCTGGCAAGACCCTCACATTGAATTCTTAAGGCTTGTGTGGTACATATGTCCAATGACTGTGGTAGGAGTAAGCAAGAGGCTGTTCTAACACTTGTGTGTCATCTGCGAAGAAGTCACATCAATCCTCATTGTCAAAGCTAGTTAAGTTGGATACCTAAATTAATGGTCTCGTTATCCAAAACCATTTCCTTAGATGCCTAAATACAATTTAATTTCACCTACCTCCACTGGAACATATAACTCATCATACCTGTCCGTAGTGGGATCTCTGGGTAAAAATTGAACTCAGAAACTGAAAGAAGGGCCTTATTCAACGGCAGCACAGTTCCTCACTTCTCTTTTTTTTTTAATGCAGCAATACAAATATCTTATTTACTTTGTGGTAGATTATGGATGTGCGACTGCTAGCTACACAGTGCAATGAAAATTAAATCTTTGCCCGATGGGCTTAGATGGAACTTGCAGGAAGCAACATAAATAAAATGTGTTATTCATTTCTTCCTTGCTTATTTRCTGTTAAGGATATGAGAGTTTGCTGTTGAAGTGTCTTATTATTTTGGAGCGCAATAAAAATGAAATCAATGGCCAATATGTCCAACATTTAAAAACAATTCTTTATGCTATAAAACTTTATTTCCTATGATGCCTTTCATATGAACTATATCCCAACAGGTTATGCATACTGAAAGAATACAATTACAGAGATAAATAATAAATAGGAAAGGGAGAGTGCAATTAAAGAGATACTGGCAAGCGGAAAAACATAACTAATATACTATAGAGCAAATGTTTCTCTTACTTAGCTTTGTAAAAGGATATTGGTGCATAATGATTAACTTGGTGGGATCCTGTTGGAAGTGGTAAAAACCCCGGCATACTCCATTTTCAAAGGCCACAATCAGCAGCAGTTTATCAACTGCTGCACTGGAGGATATGCTAATGTTTAAAGGGCATCAAATCAGGCCCATAAAAGCTAATGGAAGTCTTTTGCTTTCACTGTGTATTGGATCAGGCTTGAGTGTACTTACTAAACCAATAATATACACCTATTTTTTCATCTAGATCTCTACATCCAAAAGAACAAAACCGCAGAAGGCCTTTTTCAACAATGACAACAAATCACCAAAGGAAGAGAAAAACTCTTTTAACTCTGCAAACTCGATGCCTTTCTATCACTTTTTACTCAGGTGTCATTTCGTGAGGTACTTGGAAGAAAATGTGTTTTCAAACTGTAAAATAAACTCAGTGGGAAAAAAAAGGAAACTATTAGGTTCTTCTGAAATGCAAAATGCAGTAACTGAGGTAGTTGACTAATTGACATATTATTTCCATTAGGCAATTTTTTTTTCTGATATAGCAGTTCAAGTCCTCCACATACAATGGGAAAAGAACAATCTGTTATGGCGAAAAACGACAAAAAAAATACTTGCACAGAGAAAGACCAGAGCAGAATGCAGAATAAAAACAAGTAGTAAAAATACTACCCTTAAACTAACACATTTCAGCTTCAAAATCTACTCTACAAAGGCTTGGGATAGACTCTGTTTTCCCCCTGACAGAACAGGTATGTTTAGAGATACTTAAAAGAAAATTACAATAATATAGCCTCATTTCTTTTTAAATGTGTTATGCTGGTTTCACAGATAATCAATAATGGTTTTCAAACATTTATGAATGTACTAGATTTAGACAGAAAATGTTTAAGGAAGAAGCATTTTTTATAAAAAAAGAGAGAGATACTATCTTACAGGAATGGACTAAACACTTTAAGAAAATGATGGCTGAGAGAGTGATTTCTGTCTATGATCATATTCTGACGGTAAAAATGAGGGAAAGAAAAACGTTATTTAAAATAAAGGGCAGTGCTGACATAAAAAAATGGTTGCRAACAGCATCAGAGCAAATTTAATCTGAAAATCTGAACATTAGTAATCGGCAAAGGAGTAAATGTCTGAGCAAGTCCTCCAACAGGACTAATCATGGGGCAAGAATAAAGTAGTTTCCAGACACAGCTGGACTGGGTCTTGGTRAGATGGTGTTCCACAGGAGGCCAGACATACTGCCCAGGAAAGCTCCTTCCTGCCATTGTCCCACCTTCCTAAAATACTGCTGAACTAACCAGCTCACTTGGGTCTATTCAAACCCTTTCCAAATTCAAGAGAATCTTCTTTCCATTCCTGTCTCAACCACCTTTCACAAGCTCTTTTCTTCCTTCAGTTTCCCGAATTCCCTTCCACTGTCCCAGATTTTGCTCCTTTCTAACTTGAAGGTCAGTATCTAAACCACTTCCTCAACTCCTTTCTTATCACTTCACGGCAAATCTCCCCTCAGTACGCATTGTGCAGCAAAAGTCTCTAGTGCCTCTTTCACCCCGGGCCTGCTAGAAAGTCTCACCTGAGACATGGCGTAAGAAGAAGTATGAAGTCAAAGAACTCCAGATTTTGGCAGCGGCTGCTGAGAACATGCTGAAAATATGAAAGTATTTTCATTCTCCAGAGGGAAGACAACTTTGTGATAGGCTTGGAGAAAAAAGGGAGCACTAAAAATCTTGTTACCAACAAGGAAGACAAGCTTTGTTAGTCTATTTTATTTTAACACTGCAATAGCCATAAAAGTTCTTGGGCAGTTATTTTGGATTATCTGGATTTATCTGGTTATCTGGGTTTACACAGCCACCCACACCCCCAAAAAGAGACTGTGATTTCAGAGAAACATAACTAGAGAACACCACCCTTATTCTTCATTTGAACTTTACCAAAGGCTCTGCCAGGCAGGGCTGTGAAAACACAGAGGTTTCCCCTCCCACTAAAACACGCTACTCTAAATCATTTTTATAGTATTTTCTCAAGCTCTAATTGAGCAGATATTTGGAGGGAGAACCATTCCAAAGGATGTGATAGTCAAGATTCTTGAACAGAAGCTTCTTCCCAGTAACCTAAATCTGGTTCCTGCAGCCTCTTTTCTACATCTCTGTATAAACTTGTACCATGTAGATACCACGCTGGGTCTTAAAGTGTATCACCATGTARAGCAAATACAGTAACCTCGTTCCTAGGCCTTGATATTGGTTCTGGTAGTCTTTAGCCTAACACGGAAAGGCATAATCAGGTCCAGTGTCTAAGTAAAGCTGGACAAATTCAATGTGGAGAAACCCACACATTTTTAACAACGAGAGTAATTAGTTATCAGAACAACACACCTGGGATCATAGTGGATTTTGCAGTCTTTCACTGAAGGTTGGGTATCTTTCTAGAAATTATGCTACTCTAGGCCCACAAACACTCCACTCAACAGCTCTAGAGATCTGAATGCGTGCATTAGCAACTGTATGGCCTGTATCTCTGGTCTGTATTGTAAAGGATGTCAGATAAAATGTTCTTATGGTTCTTTGCGTTTATTAAAAAAAAAAAGAAAAATAACTTATTAAGCCATTGCTTGAGCAGTACTCCTACTGCAAAAATAACAAAATTCATCTTTTCACTGTAAATGTAGTTTATCAACATTTAGAGCAAGGGCTCCCAAATTTAGCTGCCTAGATACCACAGAAAGGGAATTCCAGGGCACTATGCTAGGTGTAGAGTCAGTAATTGCAACGGCTTTTAGCTTATGCATCCAGCACTGTTGTCTCTCCTGAAGCAAGAGCAGCAGCTCTTGGCAGAATAACAAAAAGATACTGATACTCAGGCAACTAAATCTCCATATCCTCAGTGGAAGAGTTAATAAGTAGAGCTTTCTACCCTAAGCAGAGGAACTTGTATGCATGTGGGGATCTCTGTATATGTTTAGAGAGGGAAGAGTTGGAAGTTTGAAAGCAAAAGCCTTCATCACAAAGGCAGTTCCCCAAAAGAAACAAAAAACCCCAAACACCACTAATAACAAGATGCGACTGGCTTTGTAAAGAACCTGTGTTGTGAGCTGTGCAGAATTGCATTACAKCCCGAGAAGCACCAGCTCCTAAATTGATTTGTTCATTCATGTCCCCTGTGTTCCAGTTAGACATTTACTTTTTACTTGACTTGGATCCTTGAAGAAAGTCCAGCTTGTAACAATAAATTCCCACTGAAATCTAGATTAATAAATGTCTTTTGGAATATTAAGTTTACTATGCAGTACTATCTCAAGCATCAGCATACAGATGAATAAAGCATTYATATTTAGTAAAACCCTTTCTTTTAAAGACGATAAACTTTTGTAGCTGAAAGAAGTGCCAGCTGAGCAGAATGACTACAATCACTGGCTTTGTGAGACATCTAGTGGAAAAAAAGGCTATTGTCATGGATATTCAGTTACTCAGACACACACTAATACAAGGAGATAGATGATCCTACAAACACAACTTTAAGCAGAATTGTTGTGAGAAACACAAGGGTACTTGCACCTGAGTGCCTGGGAGAAAAGTCATCTTCTACTTTGTGTTTCCCAGAGCACAAACCCTTTCTGCTCTTCAATTGCAGTCTGGCAGCACAGGTACAGTAAAAGAGGTATGCCCTCTGATAGCTGTGATCTTGCATGTTGTTAGGCAGTAAAAACAGTGGTGAAGGTAGAGCAGCTCAGATATCAGCATGGGCTGACAACTTCAGCATGTTACCAGGGTCTTCTACAGCCCATACTCTGTGCTCACCTTTTCCTCTTTGTTCCCATTGCTACTTCTCCTGGCCATAAGGATGTAAGTAAGCTATAGTGGGTCACACGATAGATTTACCCAGTTCAGCATTCCTCCCCAGAAACAGCCCCTGATGAGCTACAGGCCTTCCCAGAGTACCTTCCCAGCCTCCAGCAGTTTCTGGCTCAGAAAATCCTCTGCCGGAAATGTTACCTTTGTGTCAAACAGCATTTTCGTCCATTCAAGTAATTAATCATATTTTTTAATCCATGCTAACTTTTGACATTCACAAACCTATGCCAATGTTTTCCATACTTCAGTGCCTGTGATGAAATACCTTCTTTTGACTTCAAGTCTGGCACTACCTTGTTTCATTTAATGTCCCCCAGTTCTGGCATTATTATGAAAAAGAGTGGACCCTCTTTCTATATACCTTCTCTCTATTGCTCACAGTTTTATAGCTCTCTCTTCTGTTCCCCCCTCTACTGTATCTTTTTTGCAGGCAGCAGAATCCTTGCCTGTTTAGTTGGTCCTTGAACAGATGCTGTTGCAAATCTGCCCATCTTTGCCACCCTTTGAAATATATTTTTTTTTATTTCTGCTATGTCCTCTCAGCGACAGGAGTTCTGAACTGGAAACAGCAGTCAGGATACGCTCACACCACAAATTTCTGTAGTAGCATAATGGTATTTCCTTTTTTGCTTACTTTTTCGTTCCTAGTAACTCTTACCATTCTATGCTTAACTGCCACTACAAAGTGAGCTGACATTTTCACAGAAATATATTATGAATCTCCTTCCTGGGAGATAGTAACTAGTGCTGAATCCATCACTGTGCCTGTTTTTTTCTCCAAATGCATCGTTTCATGTTTGGCAGCACTGGATTTCACTAGGTATTGTATCCTCCAGCCTACCACCAGCATGMGATCTTTCTGCAAGGCAAGTAATCCTTCATAGCTGTTTCTTGGGTTTATTGCCCTGAGTAATTTATTATCAYATGCAAAATTTGTCATCCCCTTCTCACTCCCTTTTTCTACATAATTTACGAGTATGTCGAATAGTACAGGTCCTAGAACAGATCCCCAGAGGACTGAAAAAACTGACTTTTATTGCTACTCTTTATTTCTACCTGTAACCAGTTATTAATCCATGAAGGACCTTTAATCTCATTCTGTCATAGATTAGGGGGTTTTTTGACACGTTGAGAAATCTTGTCAAAAGTCTTCTGGAGATGAGCATGTCCTCACATAACCAAGAGCTTCTTCAAAAGTTCCAACACATTCCTGAGGTGCTATTTTCTTCCTGTAAAGTCACACCCATCCTTCTCCACTTTGGCATGTAAATCCATACCTCTACCAGATCTAATTTTTTAAGCCAGCTTCTACCAACTTTTCCAATAAGACTTATTAAGACTCACTAGTCTGTTGTTGCTCGGTTCCTGTGGGGTGCTGCTAACATGCTTCCCAAATGCCAGATGCACATATGCCATGACATATTGTTAATTACCCACCTCCCAAGCACATGCAAGTGTAAGCTTCATGTCCATTATGCTAAAATGAGTTTGACATGAACATGAGAGAAATAACAAAGATTAAAAAGTCCTGCCTTTTGTAGCATCATTCTTGTGAAGAAGAAATAATGTGAAAGCCATTTTGCAGTGGTGCCACACAGCCCAGACTGAGCTCCCCTGCACTCTCTGTTCTGTCAYGCTCTTTTGCATCATCCCTCATCCCCAGTGGCTGCCCCAGGCAAGAGCAAACCCACCCTTGGGGGACACAACAATCCAAGAATAGAGGGCCAATGACAACCTGCTTCTACAGCCCTGAGACTACGCTACATTAAAGATGGGTATTCCTGTCTGAATGCATATTTGATATCTCTGGTCCTTTTAAGGCCACCATCCCTTGTCTCTTAGAAATGAATTACCATTAAATCAATGACCACTGGGAAACAATCCCAGCTCAGGAGCCTTTCCCCTGATTTCAGTGAGCTCATAAAACATACATCAGGTTAAACACGGGTAAATGAGAGCAAGGTAAAATGAGAGAGACCTGTTTCTGTTCTTGACTTTGCACAATTCTCCTTTCAGTCTTGTATATCCCAGTTCTCCTCTCCCAGTTCTCCTGCTCCTAAACCTCTCTTCAAACACAATTCTTTTAGAACTGGCTCAAACTTCACTTCTGCAAAATTTCTCAGGTTCCCCAGGGGAACATACGCGTTGGGATGCTTGCCTGTCTTCATGAAACAGCTAATAATTGGGGATAGAGCCCTTAATTTTGTGTACATTGTTAAGTCAAGTAAATGCAGGCAAGTAATTTATTTCTTTCTTATTTGAACAATATGTCCTGCAAAGACCTTCCTACCCCCCTTAAAAATACAGTCCGTGAAACTGGAGAGTTTACCTCATTTTTAATTATCACTGCACTACCGAGGTTCAGTAATAAACACTGATGTGTTAAGATTAAGCATGAGCACAGCCTGAAAGATCAGCTTTGTATCATGCTTTGAAGGTTAACAACATCTGGCTTTGATGGACTGCCACAGAAACTCTGGGACGGTTAACAGAGGCTGCCCTGCCTCCAGTTGTGAAAAATATTCATTTACAGACAGCTAGCAGAAGAAGAGGAGAATAAAGCATGTTACATCTGCCTTCTTGCCACCAGTCACAAAAAAAAAATTGGCTGAGAGATGTATTCAAGTAGTTAACGGAGCACTGCCTGTAATAAGAAGAGACATAAGAGGGTTTTTTAATGCTAGAAGTTAGCCACGCTACTGCTAGCGAAGGGGAATTCAGAACATGCCCTCATACATCAAATCTCTGCTATGTTGTTTATGAGCAGCAATTTGAGATCAGGATTGGATTTGCAGAGGTATGTGAATTGTAAACAGTTTGCAGAAATGGCAACCGAGATTCCAGCATGCTTACTGTAGTCCTGAAGAGGTTTGTGAGGCATTATTGTTCTTTAAACTTAATTACCAGGTACAGTTAAATCCTAGGCCAGATTTTTATCTTACATCATGCAAGGAAGGCTGAATTTGATCTTTTGAAGGCATGTCAGTCAGTTGCTGGTCAGCATCAGATATGCTCGCTTATGCTATTTCAACACTGCTAAAGGAATCTCTCTAATATTTTATGTACAACCCTGAGATGAATTCAAATAACTACGGTGAGGTCCTTGCCTAGAGCCCTGTGCAGAGGACGCTTCTCACTAATAAAGCTTCAGCAAGAATGGAAAATAAGAGCTCTCTTATAATGCTTTGGAAGAAACTGAAATGGTTTTATGCATTACTACAGTATCAAAACTTGTAAACTCACAAAGTATATGATTTGGACAAGCAACAAGACCCATCCGTACAATATGACCACTTCAATCACAGCAAGTGCAGGAGTTCAGACTTTGCAGTTCACTGAAAGACCACTAAGGAAAGCAGACCTGTTGCCAGTGGGTTTAAGTTGCAAGTGAGAGGTTCCACCTATCAGAAAAGGCTGAAAACCCCCATGTTAACAAACTTTCAGCAATTTCTAAAGATATGAGCTGCCTGAGAAATTCAAATCAGCATTCAGAATTTGGGTTGCACTGAGTACGGCTTTGACCAGAGGCGCTCTCAGCACTTCGCCTCTCTGCAAAAATCTACACAAGTATGCTATGGCAAGAAAATTCAGTCAATAAATGGGGATTTGTAAGTTTAAAATAACGCCAGCTGAAATAGTAGGCTAGCATCATGTAAACGTTTTTGCACTTCAAATTCTGATGTCAGGCATTTGGGCGTTAATGTGGCCAACACCTTTTCAAGCCACTTATATAACGCAGGCTAAGTACCAGACTTAACAAAGAAATGGAAAATGAGTTTGACAACTAAAAATTGTTACACCGAAGAAGCAAAAAGAGACACGTAAGGAGCTTTGCACCCATGCAACTTTATAACACTGTGTGACCAAAACCATCACGAGGTCCGCAGCACTCAACTAAGCGAGCAGAAGCGATTCGAGGTTGGGCTTCCTGTTTGCATGCCGTGTTTGCAGGGACCTGCAGTGAGTGAGCTGCAAGCCCTGGGCACAGGGGCAGGGGTGGGGGTCGGGCAGTGCAGTGGCCGCCAGTGTGCCGCTGGCCCGCARTCCCCTTCTGGGCTTGCTCAGTCCTTCCCTGGCCCCATCTCATCTCAGTGTTCCCGCTTTTTTCCCCCCGGCAAACTCCCTTTCCTGAGCACTTTTACTTAACAGGGAGGATCTGTTTGTGCTGGTTTCAAATGCTAGAGACTTTACCTCGAAAGACAGAAGGCTACATGAGGTGGGAGAAACCATATTTAAAAAGGCAGTATGAGAAAAGTAGAAAGGTAGACCCTGAAATAGAAGTCAAAAAGAACAACAAGTCCGAAGGCACATCCAGAATGGGGGTGGAGGGCTGAACAAGCTAAACAGCAGTTTAGCCTAGAGTGCTGTTTTCTCCACTCTTATTAGAAATAGAGACAAAACTAGGAGAAAATCCGAGCAGGAGTATTATTACAGAATTCTTGCAGATGTTAAGTTTTAGGATGCCTGTTTTCAGCTCCTTGTAAAAATTTTACCCTTTGTTCTCATTTTTCTTACATTCATTTGGAGAGATTTTTTCATAAGAATCTGACGAATTGCTGCTGACTATTAGATGGGAGCACTTTCCAGATATTTTACATGAGGCTGAATAATTTCAAGATGGTTTGGGGTTTGAGTTCTCATGGTTGAGATTCTCATATTACCGACACGGGCTTTATTTTCATTATAACTTGTTTGAAATGAATGGAATTGTTCCAAATTAAAATGAGTTGGTTCAGGAAGAAAATCAGGTCTTTAGACCAGAAAAATAGAGTTAAAAGTTATTAGCAGGATTTTGTGTATTCTGTTCTGTTGTTCTACTTATGGAGCAGTCTGTCTGGATCATAGAATTATGCCCTCTATGTTTTTTAAATGTTATGTTAATATATAATCCTTGCAATTCTCAGGAAAAGATACTGAAGATCAGAGCTGAGTAATGCAATGATATCTTCAGAAGTTCTTAGGGGTTCTTCCCCACAAGTGAACTTAAAAATTAGTTATCAAAGGTGTTAATTGCCCTATTTACTTCAACAGGTTGAGTCTGAAATCTGCTGTCAACACCTGACTTCATGAACTCATTTCAGTGCTGCTGCACTTACCTCACACTGCCTGAAGTGCCAGAAGYACTACCTGCCAAAATGTCTCCAGCTTCACCTCTCCATCTTTAATGTTCTAGTTACTGCCTTCTAACACAAAAATACCTGGGCTTACTACTACAATCAGACCAGGCTGGTGAAACATCGTGGAGAACCTACCTTAGGTACAGTATTTCCATCAGGGATAGAGCTGAAAAAAGTATGAAGGRTTATGCTTAATTTGAAAGCCAGCATGTAATCTCACAGTAGTTTATCATACAATTAGGTGCTTCCTAAACCTGTTTCTAATTTAAGAGCTCTGGACTTCTTACCTTTTTGCAGAGATTGAGGTTGTAATAAAGACTGACAGGAGCATAAAAGCACAGTCCTAAATATATCAGGAATGTCAATAATGCAGTATGTAATTCCTTCAGTTAATACTGGCTTTCACAAATATTTGTGGTACCCATGCAGCTGAGGTCTCTTTGAACAGAGAACAGAAGAAACACCGGATACAGCCTTTGCATGCATTGTCTTTCTCATCCACACTGCCCACTCCTATCAGTCTCAATTTTTTCAAATGCCAATTAACAGGTGTGAGAAATGCTACTTCTTACCCAGAGACCGATGTCTGCATAACAGTGATACTATCTTGGCAATCCAGCCTGCAGCATAAATATCATGGTGTTTGAGCCCTCGGGGCCTGTGGAGTTTACAACTATGCTGTCAAGATCTCTTCGTTGGGATAGTCCTTGAAGTCCTGCCAAGACGTAGGGGACTCCAGTGCTTTTATGTGCTCCCAAACACAGCTCTGACTCCAGGAGTCAACACTCTYGTCAGGCAGAGTGATGGTGTGAATCTCAACCCGCAAGCTGAGATTCCAGCGGGGAGTGTGACAGTGCATGCTTGCATGATGATGACAGAGAAGCAGGTGACACTGGCAGATAGCTGCAAGGAATAGTAACTGGGTGGCTTCTTGTTACATATCCTCAGAACTTCACAGGATGGAATTAGAGAGAGGGGAACAGTTATAAAATGAGGTTACAAAATCCGGATGTCCTGATCAATTCGAGACAGTTGTAAGGTACCTAACACTGCATGCACAGGCAAGAACAGCATTCAGCACTGGGTCAGGATCTGTTTGCATCATATTTTGACTAATCCAAGGATTAATCACATTGCAAGTCAATGAGCTGTTACGCTCTTCCAGGCTCTCCAGAGACTGCCTGGAGAGAAAAGAAGGGGTTGGTATGTCAAAATGGTGACACGAAGAGGCGCAGAGCAAGTATGTTTTCCTTGTAATAAAAAACTACACAGGACCAAAGTATTTCAACACAGCTTGGAAAGAAAAACAAGAGTTAAAAGGGCACAGTTTATCTCAGCCACATCCCAAAAAATCAGGAGAGCTGCATCAGTTCCAAATTTTGCCCTCTGCATATATGACAAATGGAGAGGAAGAGCAGCAGTCTGGAGTCTGAAGCACTTCACTTTTGGTAGTTCTCAGGAATCCCCAAAGCCTTCAAAATTGACACAACTCTTGCAATACATGGCATCACTAACAGGTTTCTGTGCATTACCTGCATTTCTGCTGCTGTTAAGCCATGAATACTGAGATAGCATGTCTGCTTTTCACCTGGGCCAGAATTTAAAGGCAGGTCCAAACAGAGTATTTAAATGGCAGTGTTCGTTCTGCTGACAGCTGGAGCTGATTTTGTAGTTATCCTCAAGCTCTACTACCTACCACAAATAAATGAGCTGAAATCTTTTAGCTCAACCATGGAAGCTCTGCTGAATGTCAAGTCATTCTGTCACTGTCTTGGTTTTTACACTATTTATCCAAGGGTAGCATTTAACCCTGTGACAATCTTTGCAGATGCCTGCGTCAGCACCAACAACCAGCTGGGCAGTCCTAGAACAGTGAGGGAGGCTGCTAGACCACTCACTGCTTCTGAAAAGCTTTTCTCTTGTGATTCACCACTAATACAAGGCACAGTATCCAGATGAGGCAAAAATCAACAGCAGAAACCATATCTGAGAGATATCATTAATGGACATATTGTTCCTTTCCCTGTGCTGACCTTCAGGAACAAATGCATTTAGATAAGTGTTCATTTGAAACAGTTTTTGCAGTAAACAAGGCTGTTAAATGTCACCAATCTCTTTTAAGACTCTCTGAAATAAATCCATGTTCAGGGTCAGTTCTGCAATTTACTCAGTATCCTTAACCTCTGATAGAGAAAGACTGTTACAATGAAACATTTTTGACAGGATTGTCCAGACTCTTCTTTAATGTTCAATACTGGAAGATGCTGAGCATCCTTCTGTTCACTGAAAGTGGCAAAAATTCACATAAATTACAGGTTCAGAGCCAACATGCTGTGTTCACTGATAAGATTCATTTTGAGCTCAATTCTGCAAGGTATTGTCTATTTACTGGAAACCTATAGTTAAAATACAGAGTTGATGGTATTCAGTAGCCTGCCAGAGATTCTTGGCCCCTCATAAAATTGAGCTCCTACAAAAAGCATTTTAAGTGCTGATCTCTCTATAAAAATGGAATAAAGCAAAGCTGAATTCACCTGTCAAAGTGGTTCCTTCATAAAGCATCACAGAAGATTATTCAGTTAAGTTAAACCTGTGAACTGAAATCGGTGTTGTACTACTCAAGGATAATGAAAGTTATACCAGGGTTGTGTACAGAGACCTTTAAATTCAATTTAAAACTTTAAAAGGACTGGTTTGTGTCTTATCACATGGTTCTTAATGAAACAGTCACATACTGTCAGACCCAAGATGGAGAGAAACATAGTTAGAGGCTCCCTGCAGGAGAAAAGCAGGTTGGTACTACAACATTGTCTATTTGTAACATTTCAGTTGATGTTCATAATAAATACATGTAGGCTGATTGCTAAACACTGGCTTTTCCCAGTGACCATCATTTGATGGGTTACATTTATAGGATTCAAATTGAAGGTGTGCCCCCAGCACTCTGAGAGGTGGAAGGATGAGTTTACAAGTTGACAGATTTAGCTAAACCAAGATCTTCTGTGAAGTGTGTGAACAGAAGATTTGGCCTCACAAAAATCCCTGGTCATGCCGTCCTGGAGTAAAAGCGGTGATGCCCACACCAAGGAGCTGCAGCGCTGTCAGGCAGCATTGCCTCTTCCTGCTGTCACTTGCTCTTGGGCTACACAGCTCCAGAGCTTGGGTACATCCCAGCCACCAGCTTTGCTTTTACATCTGCAGTCAATAGAAGATTGCACTGTGCTGAAATACATGGAACAGAGCTCCTTCCTGCAGGAAAGATGTGTTTAATTTATTCCCTTCCATCTTTAAAGAATTTTAGATGGAAAATATTTTTGGGTTTGGTTTTCTTAAAGATGTTTGCAGAGCAATCTGTGCTGGCCCTGAAATTCCTTTTATTTCCTTTTCAGAGTATATGTATTTATTAGCACATTAAAAGCATTTTCTTAGGTTTCTTCATCACTACCAGCTTGTATTTTGCTGTGTTGTGCTAAGTGAAGCATACTGAATACAAATATTTTTAGAGAGAGGGCAAAACCAGGAGCCCATTTCCTAGCACAGTATCACTCACGTTTGAGCAGTTTACAGACTCAGGTGGCTGTGACCAGCAATCTGCTCTAATCGCGTGCCTGTGTGGATCATAATCTTGGGCAGACAACTGCTACTGTTCATTGTATGGTGTGGTGACTCCATCCCAATGGCAGTGGGTAAATGATACTGCCACCCACAACCACCTGTTCTGCCCACATGGCAGCCTGCTACTGAAGTCGTCTGTAGGGACATGGCAGCCACCTCCAAACACAGGACAACATGCCCTCTGGAACAGGGGCACGTCTGTSTGTTGTTATGCAGTCAGACATGCCAGTCTGGGTCTCAGTTCAGATGTCCAGTCTATAATGCAACCCAGACCATTAAAAACATGTGCACCACAAGCTTGGAAACGCAGGTGAACAAATTCTCTGCAGCAATGCCTGCAAGGCTGAAGGAGCCATGGCTAATCTCCATTCAGGGTCCTACTTAGAGGTCTTGTAAATCCTGATTTTCTTCTCAAGCTGTCCCAGGACTTCAGAGGCTGCTTTATAAAACATTGTTTAGAATTGCTATGCTCTTGCCTGCCAGGGCGGAGTAAAGCTGTGGTGGGGAGACACCACTGAGCGAGGTGAAGCTGCACCACAGGCACACAGCTCCCTGCCTTAAGATCCTTCAGATATTCCTTCTTCGAAGAGAACTGGAAGAGAGACATGTGAGTACTGTGACAGTCTCACCACATCATTGCAGATGTTCCCAAACGTAGGGCAAAGTTGTTCTCAACATTAGGGCATGACCCAGAAATGTGTTATTACTCAGTTTTGTGCCTGYTATCATTGGATGCACTGCTGAACCTAGGTGGAAAATTCACAATATTAAGAATATATTCCTATAGAAGAAGTTTGCAGGATTCTCTTTAGTTGGGACTTATATTTCAGAAGAGTGAATACTGTAAGATAGAGATTAAATTTTTTGTCCAGCTTCATTCACCTTATATCATACTTTGCACCACTCTCTTGGAAGAGAAAGGAATATGAAACTATATGAGCTTCCAAAATGAGCAGGTTTTACCTTCAGATACTTCAGGCTGCAGTTGCACCGTTCCTAGAGACAAGCACGCAGGTTTTCTAGTGCTGGCCATAGGTGAGATGCGGATAGGGAGAGGAAAGCTGAAGGTGAATGAGAAAGCAGAGAGGAGGAGTTGAGGACATCAGAAGTTACCTCTGATGATTACTGAAACTGTGCTGTACGCACTGGAAGGAAGCAAAGTATTTTGGGATGCCTTTTATTCAGCAACTGTTCCTAAAGTTCCAAATGCTATGCCTAGCCAAAGTGTCTTTTTATCCAGCTGTGGCTGAACCTCTGTAAGATGGTATTAACCAGGGAGGATCACATTACTGCAATTACAGTGGCTGATGTTACTTCCTCTGTGCAGGTGTGCAAGGTGCTCCTTTGAACTTGTCCAACCCAGCTTGGTCTAAGCCTCAGCTCTCTGGGACACTGCCTTCCCTTAACAGCTGGAGCAATCCCAAAATTTAACCTTTCCTAAAAGTGAGTTAGGACTAGGAGACTTTCTGGACTAGGAATTTGATTCTGAAAACAGCCAAGCAGCTATAGAGTCTGGGATATTTGAGCCATACCAGCTATTACCGGACACCACAGAGGAATGGCCAGCTGATGGATGGGTAAGAGTTTGCTTTAGGGTACTGTGACAAGGAACAGTTACTTTTTTCTTACCAAGAAAAAAATCAGCCCTAGTGCAACCCTGCAGTTGCCAACACAAGGAAATTCCTTCGCTTTCCAAGCCAGATGATGTTTGGCACTTTCAGAGTGGAGTTGTTCTCCATACCATCTGCTCACTGAGCACATTTCCACAGACAGCTAATGCAGAGCAGGAAGGCAACATAAATCACACACTACCTCAATACGCAGTATATTCCCTGCCTAGACCAGCCCTCAGCTGAAATGGATGCCTTGCTGCAGACAGCCTCAGCAGTTAGCTTATGTTAGAAAAGGTGATCGGGTCAGGAAAACAAGCTAGCTGACTACAGAGCTGGCAAAAGCAGCCTAGTCGTCAGGTAGAGACAGGTCTAGACAGGGATGTATGCTTAGAATGCAAGTTTAATCCTTAATAAATAAAAAAAATATATAAATATATACAACAACGGACTGGATTATTGGAGAGAAAAACAGGTACCGTATCCACAGTATAAAAAAACCAAATAAAACTCCATTCATTTCAGTGAGAAGATGAGGCTCTGACTCACTCTGTGCATCCAAAAATAAATATAAATCAAGGCTTTTGTTTATCTAGTTCTGAATTATTACTATGTGTGGTCTACTGTGTGTAGTCTTACTGTGGTAGGACATTTAACTCTCATTTCTTAGAACATGAAAAAAAMCCCTCCTAATCCAATTTTCCTCCTAATTCAATTCAGAAATTTGCATTCAGTTCCCAGAAGTGTTCTAGCTTTGAGCTTTAGGAAATGAAGAAAGTGTTTGAACTTTGGAAATTCCTTGCATCATTAGTTTTAGCAGATGCACAATACAGTAATCATCACGAGTGCTGAAACACTCACATAGCTGGCATTTTATTAAAAAATTGAAAGATACAGATGGGCTAATCCCTGCAAAGTGCACATGCATCACCACAGATGGCTTTTTATTCTTAGGCCATGGTGCCCAACAGAACAAATGTGTAGGCATTAAAGATTTCCCCTGCAGTGTGCTCCACTAGGTCATCATCCCAGCACAGTGTTTATTCTGGTTGAATAAAATGCTCTGGGCAAGTAACATCAAAGAATCTACAAGGTTGGTAGTTGGGGATTTTTTCCATTCTAAAAAGCACCCAAAGGATCATTACTATCTGTATACTTGCTTGTGTGGGATAGCCCCTGACTGGTAAAGTTAATGCACAGGCACTGAATGAATGCTTAGATCTCTTATAGAACTACTGCTGTGATTTTTAGACATGCCTCCTGACTCTTCGTAAGATATACAGCAGGTATCAGTTTTACTTAAGGATATCAGGTCTGTGGAAAGTGGAAACATGAGCTAAACAGAGGTGTTGACTTTTTGTCTGATATCGTGGATGACACAAGCAGCCAGATCACTAAGTGAATAAACAGAGCTTTTTATTTTCCCTGCAGCTATGTGAGCTCTGGTTATTTCTGACACACCTGCAAAGCCTCTGTGGAGCTTAAAATAAGTGTCTCACAGAGAAAGTTTGACTTAAACACACTTTTGCATGTGGGATGTGATTTTGGAAGACATGGGCCAACAGTGCTATTAGAGAGACAGGCCAAAGAACTGTAAGCTTGAATGTGTACCAGTTAACATCAAATCCCCTGTTCCTCAGGGAAAGTGCATGTGTGCACTCCTCATAAAAAAGCAGGGCTGCATATTAAAGCAGACAAAACCCACTTATAAATTCCTTTGCTCTCTATTTCTGAGAACATTTGAATTAAAAGAGAGCATCTCTGTTTTACCCCATTGCCTATTCCACAAATAAAATCATCACCACTTGCATGAAGACAAGTTATAAAGCAGCAGTTTCACTGCTCATTAAGTGCCTCTGGAAAATACTGGCACCATAACCTATGGATAAGATGATGATGCTGCCCAGAGCCATCAGCCTGCATGGTGCACTACTCTTTCCAGCACAGTTCCCGGTCCAAGCAAGGGCAGTGGGTTGACCCCAGGTGGGGAACAGTTGYTTCTTCTCCTTCACTAGAGGTTAGTTTGAAGGAGTAAACGGCACCAAAAACAGCCGAGCTACTCAGGTTGGACTGCCTGTTCCTGAGTATGCCAGAGAATGTACCAGAAGGGCCTTCTTTCTAAGGAAAGATCATCACTCCAATATATCCAGAAAGATTTGGTGCCAGACAAATTTTCCACCTTCCCAGTCATAAGGGAAAAATTTCCTTTGGATTTGCTTATTATAAAGAGACCAATTATTTTTGCTTGTAGTAAAAGGCAGAAGCACCTTCACACATGTATTATTCAGTTCCAGTTCCTTTACCACCCAGAGAGAAGCAGGCTGTTTAATGAGGTGACAGTTAACTAAACTTTGTTTACCCAATAAAGCCTGTGGGAAGCAGTTCAAGAGGCAGGAGGATTTAGGCTCATATAGGCTCAGGTGCAAATTCTGCTGATGCTTACTCTCCTCTCGTCAGATAAAGATGTGAATCAGGAATTTCAAATGCGCAGTTTCTCCATTTTCAAATTCATACCCTGAAGAACAGGCTATGGGTATTGTCAGGACCTGGAGCGATGGGAAGGGGGCCAAGCCTAGAAGTGGTGTTAGCTGCAAAATCACAGCCCTGCAAATTGCAGGCAGCCTGCGATTTGGTCACCTGCTCACCCTTAAAACTGTAACCAGTGTTTGCAATAAATGTCAGGCCCCCGAGAGTTTCACCTAGTGCCAGTGAAGCCAGTGGGAGCTCTGCTGTCATTACAAACCAAGTGTCCTGCGTAAGAGTATTTAGTGTGGCTTTATTTTTAAAAAAGAAAAAAAATAAAAACAACTGTCTCTTATCTTCGCTTTTAAATACAGCCTGGCAATGACATACCTCCATGGGAGGCAGGCAGTGCTGCCTGCAAGACCAAACTGGTTGTGACTGAAGCTGAAAAAGAAAGGGAGGTTTGACCCAACTGCAATATTCATTCCCCAGCACTTCTACCTCTCTTCCAACTTGTCTGTTGTTAAGAATTTGGTATTTTCATAACAGCTGTATAATGGGCAGCGGGTGTTTCTGTGGCGACRTATTGAGAGCTCAAAGATTAATGTGTCATTTTACTATTTCCATTCTGATATCTCTATGCTGATAAATGCTTGGCAATCTTACCATCCCATTAGTAATATTAAATACTGTAAACCTGGGGTTTAGGGAGATATAAACCATTTTAAAATTGAATGTGACCAATAAAATGCTCTCTGGGCAGTTTTCCAATGCAAGCACTCTCCAAGCTCACTATCAAAATATGGTGTAAAAAAGAGCCATATTTCTTTCATAATCAAGGGTAAGAGATGTGAGCTTTTGGGGTAGTCCTTTATGAACAAGCACGGAGATGAACATGCAGATATTTCTGKTTTCAAATAATATTACAAAATGAATCAGTAACATTTGGAGGAGCTTCATTTAGATTTTCCCATCAATGTTGGATTGAATCTTTGGCAGATGGAAGCCTCTCTGTTATATCTGACAAACTCTGCTCCTGTTATCCATAAAAGATGGCATTGTTTTCTTCAAAGAAAACTCAGAGCAAAGTCCAACGAGCACTGAAAAGAGCTGAATAGGGCCTCGGTGGGGGTATCTCTTTGACACAGAAGCCCTTCTTTTACCAGTACAAGGCTGAGATGAGTTAGTCACCAGCCTGATGAAGTCAATCCCTGTTCCAGTACACTTTCTCCAAGGTCATCCAATGAGTCAATGAGCAAACTGGGCTGAGAACACAGGAGTCGCRTCCTACAAGAGCAATAGTTCTACTATATTTACCCAGGCTCTCGTGATTCTTAAAGATTTTTTTATGGGGAACATCGGCAGGCAGCCCGAAACAGGCATTATTTGAGAGCTCATACAAAACAAGGTATGTAGCAGGTCAGCATCAGCAGACAGGGAGCAGAGAGGTCTGAATGCTGCAGTGGGCTTTGGGAAGGGTACAGAAATTCATCCAAGACTCACGATGAACTTTAACGTTTAAATATTTGCTGAAGGGAGAAAGGAGAAAAAAAAGGATTCAATCCCCAAATGAATGGGACTAGAATGTGACCCCAGGAAAGGTCATTAAAGCACAGAGGCACTTTTCCACTCTGTTTGGCTTAGACACTAGAATGCAATCAGGACGCTTGGCAGCTCTGAGCTTCTACAAGCACCTTAGTAGCATTACATTTAGATGTATATATCCTGCTGCCTTATGTCTCAGCCATAACAGGATCTTTTCTCCGCCTTGAATAAACAAAGCCTGATCTTTTCCCACATCATTTCTATTTCAGTAGGAATACAGAGGTCTGGTTATTGGTCTTGACTTCAGTAAGCTGCTTTCCTCTATATATGGGCTGAGGCACACAAAATGCTGAGCTGCTTCTGGACACAATCTGAACCTGGACTCAAGATGACACAAGCAGAAGCATATTTGCTCAGACCCACTTTGTAGGGGGACTTCCAAGGAAACTTCAAAAAGAGCAAGTGTTTTGAAGCAGCCCAGAGAGAACCCTGCAAAGCACTGACCACCGCCAGTACCTGTAAGGTCTGATGGTGAGAGTGAACGTGTTGGGCATGGAGATGAACTGGAGATGGCTTAGCAGCTCAGCTGTGCTTAAGTTTAAATAGCCAATACTTGCCTTCTACTCCCACTTACCTTCCCTTATAGTCATGCAGGGTCTTTACTTGAATATACAGTAGAGTTTGTTGCACTAAGCACTCAGCAAATACAGTTTAAGAAACACTACTGATGAGAATCAGAAAACAAGATGCAACAAGAAATCTTCCACACAGACTCCAAGGCCACATGAAGAAAACTTACAAGTTTGTAGATTGTCACAGGATATTAAAAGAAGGAAAAGGATCACAGCATTGTGAGCATTAGCAATGGTAAACATAGCTTCAATCCAAAAGTATCTTCAGAAGAGCTGCCACTCTGGAAAACCATTACAATAAAACAGGAGGCCATGTGGTCGCTAACACGTGGGTCCTGACTCACCTGTGTCCCCAGATGACTGCCTAAATGTGGAGCTTTTGGACATTTAGATATAGTTAAGTATCAATAAGTTTGGCTGATTTCTCAAAACCACAAGATTCGAGGTGACCAGACATCCTCGTTTCCAAATGTCACTCTTTAGGAAGGTCTCTTTACAGAGGCTTGTGGGAAAGCGTGTGGGGTGAGAAGCAGAGATGCTTACTCTTCTCCTCCACATATCCTTTCTCTAGGACACTCTACCACCCTCTGAAGATAACCAGTGGGTTTCACCTATTTAGACAGCAGAGTAACCTGACTTGGCATCTCCTGTTGCCATTCAATAATTGTTTCCTTTCCTGTGTCCATAAGTCATTGTTAAATGAAGACATGGACAAGGTGGCTTCCTATTTCTGTCCTCCTTCATGACCCATGAACGTGAATTGCTTTGATGGCTGATTCAGCCCTTTTCCAGAAATAGGTGTGCCCAGCGCTGGCCTCTCCCAGTCTCTTCCTGCCTTCTTTTAGAGCAGGACTGTGGAGGCCATGCTAGTGCTGGCACTACGCAGGGAAAAGATTGTGGGAGGTGGGTGATCTCACTGCACACAGGAAGAGGACATACAAAAAGGCTTCTTACCTTACTCTTCCCTCCTGAGGACAAGAGCGCCCAGGAGCCAGGTGAGCTCAGTCACAAGCCAGGCTCAGCCTGCTCTGCAAAACCATCTCATGGCAGAATATATTCGATTAAAAACTGTGCAACACACACTCAGCTGCCCACAAATTGGCTGGGACTCAGGAAGTCCCAAAGCTGGGTTTAAAAACCTGTTCTCACTGCTTGAAAGTAATGCTCTTAAACCTAGGGACAGTGACAAATGGGGACTGATTAGCAGACGTTCACTGCTGATTTTGGAATGTAATTGCCTCGTATCAGTAGAGGTTAATTTCAGTTAAATAGATCATAGCGATATCCTTTGAGTCTGGGTAAGCTGATCTAAGATGAAGCTGCCAGTTCAGTGATTTAAAATTAGAGCAATGCTCTCCCTCCTTCAGGCCCCCCAGCATCATTCTTGCTACCACATGCTAACCCCGCTGCAATCTGATGCTGTACCCAACCGAGAACTGCTATGCTCAAGTGGGAGGCAATGAGAACACAAGCACCACCACTACAAAAGTCAAATAGAATTTGCTTTATTACAAAAAGGATAAACAAACATGAGGGTCCGTTTCTGTGGCACCATGACAGCCCTGTGTGCATCTCCTATGTACCACCATTTCTTTGTAGGACAGGGATGAGCCCTTTCTTGAGGAAAAGGAGAACTCCCTAAAGAGAGTGAAATGCAACAGTTGTGAGGGGCTCCTTACCGTCTGGAAGATAGGAATGGGCAGACAAGCACTAAAGGGCTGATAGAGGATAAGCACCCCTTCATTAAAACCATTTCCTTCAGCTAAGGAAAGGGAGGAGAAATCCAAACAACACACTCAACTACCTATCACCAATTATTAATAAACCAGCTGGTTGAAAAGCAACTCTTCATCAGACTTCTGGTGGTCTGATTCTCAAGGAAGGACAACTCTGGTGCCCTTCTCCAGCACATCAAAGCCCACATCCTCTGCTCCTCAGGGTTTGATCTCCCCTGCCTGGCAATGCCAACTCTGCCCATCCACAGGCAAAATAGCAATGTCATGGCTGGTGATCTGGCCCTGTGGGCTCATCCCTTAAAACCCAAAAATTGAGTTTCAGCCAGGAGAGAACAAGAGATTCTGGCTCTTGGGCAGAATTTGGGTGGTTCCTCATTGGGACAAAAAGCCTTTTCTTTCAAACATTGGAGCTCAGCATCCCCTATCTACATCTGCGGACATAGTACAGCAGAGCTGTATCCAAATGCTTCCCAGGTATATTAGACCAATGTAACACAGATTGCACTGGCTTTTATTCACCCTTTCCATTTCCTGCTGTCTTGTTATATAACAGGTCTTAAACTCCCCATAAGCTCTAAGCCACATTTTAACCCAGAGCAGACAGCTCCAGCGCACCGAAGGTAAAAAGGCAGTGAGAGACCATGTCACACACACAACTAAGATTGGAATCAGCAAACTGTCACTCACATACCACTCATATGGAGTCAATCTCTGGGTTAACACATATCCAAAAAGCCCATCCAGCTTTCAAAATGCTCAATAGTAACCCATTTTCAATGATCACAGCTAGTAGCCCACTAGCAATCCTACATAAATCACTTCCCTTCTCCCCTTTCCCTACCTATAACTTACCTATAAACCACRAGCACTTGCTTTTATGCTCTGCATCATTTTTAAGGATGTAATTTTACCTTTCTCTATACTGACTTAATTCTGGATCCTCGAAAGAACTATTCATTTTTCTCTGCCCTGTTAATGTTTTCCTCTTTGTCCAAACTTCTTCCCTAACTCCCTTTAAAATGCTCATTTTCAAATGCTTTCCTGCCACCTGGTCTCACTCAAAACTTTACTAAGTTCATCTTGAAGTCCCTTGACTCAGTTGTACACTCATGGAGATCTGAGCAGTGAGATACATGCACTGCAGTCAGTAGAACAATATAAAACTGTTTTGAAAGAAGAGCCAGATGGAGAGAGACACATGAATCCTGGGCCTATGAGGACACACTTACAGGATTGACCCTGAGGGGTTTCAAAAGAGTTAATGCTGTCACTGGATTGAAAACTCTGCTTTATGCTAGTAGCACATAAGGCTTTTCACTCTTCTCTGTGGTCGCCTGCAACTTATCAATAAGTATTTACCATGCATTGTTCACATAAGTGACCTTCATACTCTCAGTTCAGCATGCACAGTAATGCCTTGTGCTGCAAGATGTATCTGTTGTTTAATAAAACTGTTGTTAGCAGCAATCTGAGAAATACATGATCGCGTCCTTTCTTTGTGGATCACATCCTTTTTCTTGCTTTGTGCTGTAGAGGCTGAAGGCAATATACCTAGGATGATTGGTAAACTTTCCCCACAACTTACGTCAGAAAAGTTTAATCTGTGATCTTAATTTTACCTTGTAATACTTTGGTTTTACTACACCCTCACCTACAAATCAAAGTCCACGCTCCCACCAARAGGAAATTTGGCCCTCCCAGCCCTGTGTCATTCTAATGCTAAATGGAAGAGTTTCGTAAGAGGAAGCAGCCAGAAATCTGTGCATCRTATCTAAAATGACATCACTCATAGTAGAGCTGGGTATTTCTCTTGTACCCTCAAAGCAGTCAGGGAAAAAGGTTTTGCCTTCTCCAAACTGCATCAGCTGAAAAGCAGGTGCTGCTGAAGGTGTCTTTGATGGGAAAATACTTTCATACTGAGAATGAAAGACAGGCTGGCCACAGATATGGGCCATCAAGCAGTGCCAGAAACATGAACTACCAGCTAGACGTAGCACAGCCTTGGGGTGTAGGTTGGGTCCACTTTATTTGGACAGCTTCCCTTAGGACTAGCCCTCAGAGAAGCCATTTACCATTTGCAGAGCAGCCCAGCAAGGCACTGCGGGGCAGAACCAAGTGCCTGCTGATCGTCCAGAGAAAAGCCTGCAATGTGACACTCCTGCCCTGCTCAGCCTGGAGCAGCTCCTTTCCCTGACACCAGGGTCACATTTGCCTAAGGTGAACCCCAGTCAAAGCATGGAGCTGTGCCAACCTCCACAGGATGTTTGTTGTGCACTGTCACCTCCCAGTAGGACCTTCGTGGTGTGCAGCTGTACTGCTGTTCCTCTCTCCTAGCTATGGGTGTGCAAGACATCAGGAGGGCAAGAGAGACTGCCCAAAGGCCCAGCCTTTACCCAGCAGTCCTCTGGGAGAGAGAAGGAGACACACAACTCTGCTCTCCTCTCCTTGTTAGAGGACTCTGACCACAGCTTATTGTGATGAGGGTGTTTGAACTCAAAGCATGAATATTTCAGAGCCTGTCTTCCCCCAGTAACGTCTGTGACAGCTCTTTAACAAGTGTTGCACTTCAATGCATGACTAAACATTCTAAAATCCATGAGGCAACAGATCACACATTTCTGAGATGCTCAAAGGGAAAATAGCATGTCCACTCACTTGAAATAGGCAGTCCAAGCACATGCACAAAAGAAGGAATGGTGACAGTAAAGAGTTAATGTAGACCAGTTAGGATACTATTTTTGGACTGCCCTCTGTGAAGTGACAGCAGATTTTCCCAGCATGTCAGTGACCTTCTCTTGCCTACACATATCTAAGGCTGCGCACAAGTCTTTGCTCATGAGAGTTATCACTGGAGCCTTTAAAAAGCCCATATACCCAAACATTAGATGGAAGATGGGACACTAAAAGGACAGGGTGAATGATTTCATTAACTGATTCATCAGTAACACCATTTTGGCATGTACTAGTGACATAAGATAATAAAATTTGCACGGCACTGTTTTATATCAGAGGAATTTACTGTTTGGGAAAGCTGTCATGAGAACAGCTCTGAAGAGACCTGTTCATGAGAGCAGTGCCCACAGGAGGGGTGCAGCAGCCCGGCCCCAGCCTGGCAGCTCACCCAGGCCCACTGCAGGCAGGGAACAGCTGCCTCCTGCCTCTGCTGGGTGCAGGCAACGTCCCRCCAGTAACAAACAAGGTGCTGCTTTTGAGGAACAGGCTGGGATCAACCACTGGGTTAATAATTAACTAACTAATGTAATTGTCCAAGTAGTATTGGACATGAATGATTTTAAATCATTACCCAAATGTGAGTTGGAAAGTCCTGGGTCCCATCACAGCAAAGAGCGGTGACTTACATCAGCTCTCCACGGAGCAGGGACAACTGATGGGAGTTTAACACAGGATGACATTTTCAAAGGTGCCTATGCTATTTCAGAGACTAATTTAAGAAAAAGCTGGCCCCAGTTACTCTGTATTTCCAGAGATCATAATTCAAGCTCAGTTTAGCAGGTTTCAAATCAGTTTCTATAGGATTTAAGCAGTATTATCCACCAACCCCTCTGAATGCAAACAGCCCTTTAAAAGATTTGAAGATATACTTGTTTATAGAAAAACAATTCTTCCATTGCAAAATTCTGCATACTGAGTAAATCACACCGTTTAGGTGATTCATTTTGCAATTTGTCTGGATACAAAAGGCTTCCAGCTGACCACAAGCCTGAAGCTTCTCCTCCGCAACCCACAGTGGGTGGCAGCAGAGGCCCAGCAGACGGGCCAGAAGCAGCCTGAGTCACAGAGATGTTTAGACAAGCAGATGTTGCAGAGGGTGACTTCTCATGTTGTTTTGTCCCATTAAAAAAGAAAAAAAAAGCTTTCTTGTAACTAAAACAAGAGACAGAACCCATTGACAAATACATTCCTGTTAAGCATCCTGTCCAAAAATGTTCATGTACTTGTAGCAATATGCATAACTGCCCAATTTGTTTGATGCTGAGCACAAGTAGAGCCTGTGGAGGCTTGAAAGACATTGTACCTGCTATGTAACTGCAAATATCTGCCTTTAAACTATTTGCTGTTTCATGCAGCCTGCAAAGTACTCAGTTTTGAGAAGAAATGTTAGAGATGTCAATGATAAAAGTTGTCTCAGTGGGGACAAATTATTAGCAGTAGCTAGAGATCAGGTGGCTGCTATCAGATGTTAGGAAATTATACCCAGGTCTTTACAGCATGGTATCGAGATTTTAATGACAGTCCTTCCCAAGACATCCCTAACACAGAACACCTGTTAGAGGGAAACCTTCATTAAAGTCAGTATGCATCAAAGCCGAAGCCTTTAAAATTCCACTTAGCAGAGCTAAAAGCACAGAGGTAACTGTTGTTACATAGAGAGCATTCATGTTTAGAGCATTCATGCTCTAAAGGTTTTGGCCATTTAAACACTTCTGCTCCATTCCAAAGAATACCTGGCCTCACTCACCTCATGGGAAGCACAGTGGCAACCTTGTGCATTTTCACAAAGGACGAGATAAAGGCACAGTCATTTCCTTCTAATTCGTCTTCCAACCCAGGGACCAAACAGGCTGCTTTGATGTAAGCACTCGCAATATTCAGATCCCTGTACTAAAAACTGGCTTCAAAAACAAGTAGGTTGGAAGAGCCTCCCAAACATCTCTCCTGTTCCCAAAACATGGTGGCACACCTGGGACTAGGCAGGCACAGACGAAAACTGGTGGCTCAGTGAGCCACAGGGAGGTCACTCAGGCCTTAAACCAGCTTTTGTATGGAGCTGGCTCAAGTTTATCAATATTTTAACACATATTTTAGTGAATTATTTCCATATGATTTGCATGCTCATTTTTTCAGAATTGTCAATGTAATTTTCTATTTTTTTTTTGTGGATAAAAGTTTCTAAAACCATATGAAAAGTACAATCTCCCCTACCCCAAACCAGAGAAATTTCCTATTGTAACTCCTCTTTACTGGGGTGCACGATCAAAGCCAGCATTAGAAAACACATACTATAAAAACACTAGAAAGATTAATAGAAATAGAAAGCATTAACTATCAAGCATTAGCAGTAATCCAAAGAGAAATATCATATGTCTTCATAAAAAACTATTTTTTCATTAAAAGTCCATCAGAATACATTGCAGCTTGCACAGATTTGGGTCAATTAAAATCCACTGGAATAAGAAAGGACAAAAGAAATGCGATCTGATTTCACTAAACTTCTGTCTTTCAGTGTGGATGCCTAGTCTACACTAGTAGATTCATTCTTATCCCAGGGTCAAGCACATTTTATTCTTTTAAGTATATAAAAATAATCAACTTACCAGCAAAAAAAAAAGGACCATCATTTGCTTTAAATTCTGCAGGGCAACTCCCAATACCCAAGTATCTGGTGAACACAGTTTTACTTCAAATGGTGCATTTGGAGGTGACTTTGTGGAAATCATGCTGTCACTGTGACCAGAGGGAAAAGGAGGTTTAAAATGATTTATATTCTGACTGTTCCTCTGGCTTTTGGGACCACAAATCACAAAAGAACTTTAACTCATTTATAAGGGTAAAAACTTTGAACATTGCTTTTTTTTTTTTTTTTTTTTCTTTTTTTTAGACTCTCATATTAAAGGTTTTGTAGTGAAAGGAATAAAAAGCAACTCCCAGTCTGTTGCTTGACTATTTAGGACAGATGTACTGCCAAAGTCCAGCATTCTTTTTTAACTGCTTACACATGTACCCCAGATGAGTTTATTGGTGAAACGGAGGTTTTATTCTTGGGGATATGGCTATAAATTATAAATACAAAATAAAATGACAGCTTCCCCCTACTCTTGCATGTTAACTTAATCTAGTAACTAAACTATTTTCCTTTCAAGCCTCTCTGTTTAAATTTGGCCACATGGGCTAAAAGTCCAAAGCTGATGGAGATAAGGGAACRTTAGGAAAGAGTTTCAGTTAAGACTCAGTCAAATGGGAGTAGAGATCCACTGATGATAAACGAGTTAACAAATGGACTTTTGGAAAACATCTATATTATTAAGCTGTCTCCCAACTGCAGGATCCTTGGCACTTGACAGTGTAAGAGATCGGGGGCTCTGCTCTTTCTGGAGCTGCCACAACCTTGCGAACTTTGTGCTCAATCAAAAGAAGAGTAAAGTTTTTAAAAACTAAACAATGGGTAAAATTTATTCATAGTGCAGTTCCATTTACTTGTCTGAAGTTAGCCTAGTAACGAATTGTAACTACATATTTCACCTAGAGGATTTACTGAGTAAAACTGAAAAGGTGGCTTCAAAACAGTCTATCAGGTCAGGAAAAATCACACAATATTGGAAACTCAACCGTGGTCTCCTCAGCCTACTATTTGCACATACCTGATAACACAAAAATATCTCCTCAAAATTAACTATGGGAGTTTAGCCAAAACAGCAGTTGTAATTAACCCTCTGAACAATTTGTGTAGGAATAGTGAATTCTATGCTACTTGAAGTTTTTCACCAGGGTCCTTCAGACATGTACACCTGAGTTGAAACAGAAGTTGCATGCTTAAGACAAAAATGGATTGGTTAAATTCTGTGACATGTGCTAAGCAGGAGTTCACATATGGTCATMATGAATTTATTAAAGATCTTGGATCCATGATGTGCTATGATTTTTTTAAGACACAGTTCAGGAAAATTGCTAGAGGCTGGCTTAATCTCTCCTGTACCTTGTCCTCTGAATAGTTTCATCTAACTCCAGAAGAAATCCCATCTATTTCATTACCTTCTGAATATTTCAGGGACATACAAGAGCTCACAAGACACAAAAATTAAAATGAACTCAGAAAGAATCACATGAGATTTTCACCAGGGTAGCAAGAGAACCAGACATAGACTCTCCCATCATGAGGGAACACCTCCTTCCTGTGCTGGCCCCATGAACAACAGGTACATGCAGAGTTTCAGGCAACAGGACCCATAAGTTACACCACAGTCTTGCACAGTGGCAGAATAAAATATTAGAGCTTTATTCTTCCAGAACAGTTACATGTGACCATCGAAATGTCAGCTACTTTTCTAACTCTACACCATCTATGACATTTAAGTTAAAATAAAGTGTATTGACATCTATATCACGAAGTCATGATTAAACTTTAATAAGAAGCTTAAAATTTACCAGCAGAATGTATTTTTTGAATGGGTCACCCACCTCAAAGATGCCATATTCCATCACAGAAATAATATTTTAAAAATAACTTCCTAGATTCACATCTTTCCCACAGATGATTCAGGAAGGGAGGAAAATTATACAGAGTTCAGTCTTGACAAGGGCAGAGCGCTCTTCATTCTTGCGCTAATACTGCTGTTTGAAGAACAGATTAAATTGTGGAGGAGGACTGAGAAACAGAGGCCAGTCAGAAGAAAGAGAAAGCTTACTCCGAGTGAGGACACCTTTTAGATGTGCCAAAATTAATTGAGTGACTAATTAAGACAGTAATTCAAATTAGAACCAGATGGTAGTTTAACATTCCTCAGACCCTTATTCAGCAAAATTTTTGAGTGTTTGCCTGGTTTTAGTCCCAACAAAGTCAATTAACAATCAAAGAGCAGTTCAGAAAATTTGAAACCTGAGAATCATTTCCCCTATTTTTTTGAGACTGCTAAATTAAAGATATCTGGGGCTTTGGCCTGGTGTTACCTAGCTGGGTCCTGTGCAAAGGTTTTGTACAACGAAACCAAACCACCACTACATCTTGTATAGCCTACGTATAAACACAGCAGTGCGACACATGGGGAAAGGTTTTGCCTCTGTGAATCATCCTGCTCACATCTTGTTTCCAATGGTGACCAGAGCCACCATTGGAGTGCAAGAAATCCGTTCTACAGAGACCCAATCACAGGACAAGCTTCTTCCTTATCCATTTAAGGACCAGCACTTCATTGACATCTGAGACCTTATTTCCCTTTTACAATTTCTATATAATCTCAACTAATACAATTGTTTCAGATCACGAAGTTTATTTTGCTTCTATGACAACTTGAGGAAGTGAGTTCCAGTGATTAATTACACATCCTGGACCAGGATCTTAAACTTCTGGCTTTGCCCAAGCTGGCCACATCAGCATCAGTTCAGGACTCTTTTTTCACATCAGTACAATGACCTTCTTCCTCCCGAGACACACTAAGCCCAGGAAGTGGAGAAGGCAAGCAGGTCCGCAAAACTCCCCTTCAAAAATCCCAGCATTAGTGCATAGTGGAAAGTCTCCTCCTCTAACAGAGCCCTTCACAAGAGCTTTCGAGTGAGTCATGAGTCCTTTTTCCTTAACGGTTGCCAAGGACACAATGCATCACAGTCACAGAAAAACTGAAGTAGTTGTTGGCAATACCAATAAACTCCAGAAGCTTTAGCAGAAAGTTAAAACCTCTCGTATTACTGTAGATGAATAATTTGCATTCCCTCCTGCTATCTCAGACCAGGTGAAGTCACCCCGTTCTTTGATGGCCTCCTCAGGTTTTATTTTGGGCTTCAGACCTCATGGAGAAGGATTTATGGTGATTTTCTGACACTGCTAACTTGCCAGAAATTTAGACACATCCTCATGTTATCTCAAGCAGTTCGGGCATATCCTAAGGAATGTAGCCATTTGTGTACTGGAAAGGTTTTATTGCTGCAATTTTGGGAAGATATCTTGTATTTGCCACAAAGTTGGCTTTTCTGATACATTCACAAAACTGCTGTATGCGGCTCCCCTGCTGCATTGCAAATAAATGTTTATTGATAAATCTTTTTGATGCGCACAGGTTGCCATCATCTCAGAGTGTGAGATAATGGATGTAGCTTGTGGAATATTGTGTTACATATTTGGGAAATAAATCATATCCCAAGTTCCTTAATGCATATTTCACAGTGAGGCTTGTGTGTCTTATCTCTTCTTGTACAAACATATGCAAGATCTGCAAATATTCTTAGCAAAAGGGGAACAATGTTTTGGGGAGGTAAAATTCCTTCTTGGCTTCCTGAAAAGGTTTGTATGAATTGTCTGAGCAACGATCTGCAACCCAGCAAATACCTTGCTTTTCCATAAGATTAAGCTCCTCAGAAGCATATTCTATTCTGAAAGCAGGGAATAAGAAAGAAAATAACCTTGCAGTATACTTTAAGCCTTATCCAAACAAGAGTCAGGATTTTTTGAAGTGACTAATGACTGTAGGTGCCTTGAGACTCCATAAAGAGGTCTGATTTCCAGGGCTTAAGGTGCTGCCTGAAAATAGCAGCCTTGCTGGTGCCTCATGTTAGCCAATCATCTAATACGGAGGCACTCAAACTCACTAGATTTTTCCCTTACATCAACTTCTAGTGCAACCTACTGGTGATACCGTGTGGCAAATAACCTACAACCTTGGTGCTTCAGAGACTCCTCCATGTTGCATTGTCTGCACAAGACCAAAAAATCTGTCCTGGTTGTTTGAATCAAAATTGCTGTAATCCAATTTGTCAGATAGGGAAATTTTGGAGACTCCCAAGACTGAGAGCTTCTCTACTTCCAAACCCCAACTGGGAAGAGGAGAAAATGAAGTGCTTTGCCCCTTTAGATGTCAAAGATAACCTCCAAGCTGTAAAACAATCAACTCGCATGTTACAGAGACCTCAAGCAGACAGACTAAAGCAAAAACAACCAGGGTGCTAATTTCAGCAATTGATCTCCAAGACAGTGTTCACTTCAAAGGATACTCGTGATCATTTGAGTGTTAACATTTCCAAACAACTAGTATAAAAAGAAATATCCTCTACTGGGTCAAATGACTTTTTAAAGGAGTGTAATTCATTCCAACTGATATACCAAGGAACATATGTTAAAGATAAAACTCTGTGCAGCATATGAACTGTTACAATTAAAATAATGGAAGCCCACCCTCCAGGGTAAAAATGAATCTGCCTTTACTAATGATAGAAAACAGCAGTGCAGCATTTGGAACCAGAAAACTGACGCTCCTCCACTGCATTTTGAAAGGCACCCCCAGACCACCTTCAAGAGGGGATCCCTTGCCCACGAAGATTTCTCTCCCCAGTGTGCTCAATCCCCTTGTGCCTTGGAGTAAGGCTGTAGGTGGCTTAGGACAGCACTGGGCATGGATAGTTTTACTGCAGATATTTCCAGATTGCTTGCAAGAGCTAGGAGGTTGGGGATGGGAGACATTCAGTGCTGCAACTGGAAACGTTTACAGCACAAAACTTCAGGTACATTGGCCAACATAGCATGATCTCTTGCCTCCTCTCTAACTGTAGAATTAGGATACCTTGTGCTGTAACTGAAACAAAGGGAAACATGACCATGACTCCAGTCAACCAGAGTCTGCATGTCCTGAGCAACATAGCTTTAAACATACCAATTAGGTGTGAATTAGCCACTCATATTCTGACTATCCATATAGTTTATTTTGCTTGTCACAGACATGTGTACCTGGCAGGACAGAGAAAGGAACCTGGGAACACAGCAAGAATGGTATCCACTGATAGGTCAGCACTTGTCCACCACTTTTACCCAGTCTGCTTTTCTGCAGCTGAGCTTTTCACACTAGAGAGTCTGTGGAGTCAGCCCAGAAAGCAGAGACTGGGCTGGATTCCTGTCAAACCCCACTAATAAGGGCACATTCAGACTGGCCTGGGAGGAGGCGAGACACCAGACCCACTCGCTATTCACCACTCAAACCTCTTGCCTTGAGCCAGGTCATGTTTTCAGGCACCTCAGAAAGTTCTCACCTCCCAGGGAACCAAAAGCCTGCCAGGCCTGTGAAGAGTATGTAAGAGTATCTAAGCTCTCTGTTAATTCTAAGGTGCTCACGCAGTGGCAAACCACAGGCTCACTTGCAAGACRGCTCGGCTGCCTTAAGTTATGTTCCAGCTGTCCATTGCTGATTCCCAGCTAAGATGAAATAACTGCCATGTGAGCACTCAGCCCACTTCAGAAGAAAGTGGAACAGTTTCAAATCAATAGGCAACTGAAGTGACCCTGTTCTGCTCAGCCATGAATCAAAGTGCTCACACGAGCCACTGTGTCTCAGCTAAGAAGGGCTAACCAAAAAGCTGGAAGATCCCAGACAATAGTTTTAGTCACCGCAGTGTTCCCTGCTGTGAGATGGAGGTGCAGGAATCAAACCTCTCCTGCTTCCGGGCATTTTACATTGACTGCTACTGTGTAAAAATGGCCTGTGCTCAGGCTACTCCTGGACCTGAGTGGACTTATTCACAGCTTATTTTATAGAATCATAGAATCATAGAATCATTAAGGTTGGAAAAGACATCTAAGATCATTGAGTCCAACCATCAACCCAACACCACCATGCCCACTAAACCATGTCCCTAAGCACCTCATCTACACRCGTTTTAAATACTTCCAAGGGATGGTGACTCCACCACTTCCCTGGGCAGCCTGTTCCAATGTTTAACCACTCTTTCAGTAAAGAAATTWTTCCTAACGTCCAGTCTAAACCTCCCCTGGTGCAACGTGAGGCCATTTCCTCTCGTCCTATTGCTAGTTACTTGGGAGAAGAGACCGACACCCAGCTCGCTGCAACCTCCTTTCAGGTAGTTGTAGAGCGCGATAAGGTCTCCCCTCAGSCTCCTCTTCTCCAGACTAAACAGTCCCAGTTCCCTCAGCTGTTCCTCATAAGACTTGTTCTTCAGACCCTTCACCAGCTTTGTTGCCCTCCTCTGGACATGGTCCAGCACCTCAATGTCCTTCTTGTAGTGAGGGGCCCAAAACTGAACACAGCAGTCGAGGTGCAGCCTCACCAGTGCTGAGTACAGGGGCACGATCACCTCCCTACTCCTGCTGGCCACACTATTTCTGATACAGGCCAGGATGCCGTTGGCCTTCTTGGCCACCTGGGCACACTGC